>OY978527.1:542500-1022500 GCA_963854835.1 Megamerina dolium | reverse complement strand
TTAACATTCGCAGCACACTTTCGTTTGACTCTTTCCTTTTAGTCTTCCTCTTATTCCAAATGCTCCATTCTCTTTTATAATCATCGTCGTCATCATCATTAGTATCATCATTATCAACTTCTTTTATTTTCACTTCTTGTATTGCTTTTATGGTTTTTCGCTTTCCACTTGAGTATGCATGTGTGTGTTTGTGTGTGTGTGTGTGTTTATTGTTGTTATAATATTCTTGCTTCAACGGAATGTCGCTGTCATTGTCAATTTGTGTATGTGCACGTATATGTGTGCTCGCGTTTTTGGGTGTGCGTTTGTGAAGTGTCTCAGGAGTTACTGACTGACTGGCTGGATGTCTGACATATTAACTAACTGGCAGTTTGGAGGGCTGACTGGTTAACTGGGTGGCAGTTGGTTGACACAACGATGAATTTATTCGACTAAGTGGTGGACAAGGACAAGTGGAGTGATATGGTTGTGCTTATTTGGTGTGTGCGTGTGTCTCTGTACATGTGTTAGTAAATATTTATATAAGAGTAAGTGTGTATTTTGTGGCATATACTTATTTATTATTATTGTTATACCTCAAATTGTTGTTTCTGTTGTCCATATATGATTTTGCTAACATATACATATATAAAACAAGCATATGTCGATGGCTGAGTGTGTGTGCATGTGTATTGGAAAATGTATAAGGTACGCACATGTGTTGCCTTATTTATTATCTTTACAGTAGATACTCGTATATACTACGAAGAGCGCTTGTATAATTTATTGTAAGAAATGTCTAGTATAAATAGAACTAGTTAATAATTAGGTATATAGTTATAATATATTTCTTCAATTCCATACAACGGAATTGGTTAAGTAATGGTGTTGCTCTACTTTTTTTGGAATCCATGATTGATTTTATTTTCGATGATCATTTCGTACATCTCGATGTTCAATTTTCTTAACATTTGTCGTCTTAGGCAGTGAATGGTTCTGCCTCTCTCTCTTTCTCTCTTTCTGTATTTTTTGAACCGTTCACAGCACAGTTTGATTAAATCCATTTTTTGAAATATTGAAGTTGTAGTTTCAAGGCACAGCAACGACTCAAGCAAGTGCTTTGAGTTAATCCAATGGTACGGTAAACTGCTGATTAGTTGGTTCAACTGCACGAGTTAGTATGTAGTAGCAAAGTATCGACTCTAGAGCTAAACTAGTGACTAAGAATTATTGAAGTAATCAAAAATAAAGAAAAGAAAAATAAAAGATAATCTAAACTAGATGAAGTATTAAATATTAATGAATTTGATTAACTGATTCCGGTTGCATTACTTTTAACCAGACTAGAACTGCTTCCAAGGAGATGAAGTCACATTTGGCAATTAGTTCATGTAATAATTATAGAAAAATTAGAGGTTAATTCTCCACTGGCACTTGTAGCACTACTTTGAAATAGTTATGTTGCTAATGACTTTTAAAATATACGTTTTCTTTGTCAAACTGTCATTTTTTGTAATGCTTAAACCGCAGTCCCATGAAACTGAACATTGACCTTACTATTGACTGCTTTTCTACAACAAGGTCATCAGGAGTATACCTGTTACTTAGATTTTACTTGTATATCCCCAATTTGCATTGATAAGTGTAACATTGCTTCTGAGATATTGAGATTGAGATGACTGTCACTCTCTCATGGAACCATCAAAGAGACTAATCTCAATATTCTGAAACTTTGTAACATCATAATTTCTCTAATAGTTCATTTGAGAAAAATGATACTTGCTTATTACGTTTTGTATTTTGTGAACGTTTAATTCTAATTCGAATCAACCCTGCTCGAATTAGGTTAAAAATTATTACAACACTTATTTTGTATCAACTTCATACAACAACAACAATTTATTTAATCAATAACTGTATTTACAATCACCCTTTAATGTACTACTGATCTGATCAGTTCATGTTTGCTCTCTCTCTCTCTATCTCTCTCGAAATTCAATTGGACACTTCTCAACAAATTCTACTAGATACTTTAGAATCTTCTTTTATCGTTATCGAATTTGTTTCCTCTCTTTCTTATTGATTTGTTCCTGATTATTGTATGTTCCTTTTTGGTATAAATTCATTTCGATACTTCCTCTTCACTCTAGTGTGCTCGCCATTATACTCGTGACAATATGTTAGGTAATAATAGGGTTGACTGCCACTAAATTTACGCCAAAAATTATTGTGGAACAGTCGTATATTTTTTAGTAGGCAGATGTTTATTGAAAACTGCGAGCTCTCCTACAAAGTCAGTTCCTGTGATCTGTCTAGTGATGCTCATATATGACATATATGACAAAGTCACTATTTTTATAATCTCCTTAAAAATTAATGATAGTCAAATTTAGTACGTAAATTTACGTCTTAACGGATATATATTTATGAGTGAAAAATGAAAGGACCACACCCAGCGTTTCATTTAGCTCTCATACATAGTCACTACTGTGATTCGTTCAACAATGTCGCAATATTTGCCTTAAAGATATGTGTTCAACATCTATATTTAGTACATAAATCCATACTGTAGTATTGGAGTAACAGGCAAAAAGTAGAAGAACCACGGCCACTATTCCTTATAGCTCCCGTAAAAAGTCACTATTCTGATTAGTTCAATAACGTCACTATATTCTCCTTAAAAAGAGCAATTTTTAAGGATAATTTACTAAATAATAGCCCTACCAAGCCTAGTATTTTGTATATATTTTTTATTTTGAACGGTCCAACGATATCGTTCCAATATATTCTCTTTAAAGATTTTAAGACAACGATTTTAAATGTTTCGCGAATAGCACAAATTGTCCACCCACTTTCATATATTGAATTTTTAGATTCAAGCAATAATAATTAACTCAGTTTCGATTGTATTGAAATGATTTTACTTGAATTTACTACAATTTCCACAATCAGATTCAGAATGTTGCATATATATGTTGGTGAATCAACTAAATAGAGAATTGTCTGTAGGGTTTTGTATTAAAATTGTTTTCTAGTAGGCAAAAATGTATCCATGTATTTTCTTAGATTTGAATACACGTGCATATATGTGTGAGTATGTTTGTACCTATTTCTCAAATGACCTAGCCCTATTTGTATAATATTTCTGTATTTCTTTTATTTTCTACTTTTCCCTTTTCCTCCTTTCAAGTGGGTGGTAAGAATTTTTTTCTTTGGTCTTGCTGCTCAATGCTAATATGCCATTCATCTGTATATCGCCTACTCCTGTCACACTTTTCTGTTGCTTTAGCTCTAACGTCGCTATCGACATCAAGTTGTCGAGCTATTGCTTCGTTTTAATTGTTGTTGTTGTTGCTGTTATTTGTATACTTTTTGTAGGTATATAATCACCAATACATATTCCTTTGTATGTATAGTACACATACGTATATGTGTGAGTTCTGATTTTGTTGCTTCATCTCACTCAGTTGCTGTGGTGTGACTTCGATGCTACGATTGCCGTCGCTATGGTGCTTCTACATTGTTTTGTTTCGTTTCATACATTCGTTTTTCGAATGCCGCATCGTTTTTCGCAAGATTTTTCCACATATAAGCGTTGAAAAAGAATATTGCTTGTATTTATGCGTTTTCACTTCACCTCCTTCGGAGTGAGTGGGTGAGTTGAGTGCTTGATAATAATGAGCGTGTATATGGCATGGATGTGAGTCTAATTGTGAATTGAATCATCTGCATGTGTGTGTATGTATGCGTGTGCATTTTAACATATATGTACAAAAACAAAAATGGCACGTGAACATATTTTTTTCGCCTGCTCATTTCTTTTCCATTTTGGTGTTGTTTTTCCCTTTGCCACAAATTATCATGCATAAATTTGCTCGAAAAAATTCTATTTTTAATTAAAATGTTTAATTTATGAAGGAGAAAATTATCTAATCGCTATTAGAATATCGTTATGCAGATGTATTGGATAACAAGGGGCTTAGGAACAGTTTTTGAATGGTTTGAATGGCTTTTGTGGAATTGCATTACTTATACTCATTCATTCAGGCATAGGGCATCATTTGGTTAAATAAATTACCATTCAATATCAATATTATCATTGCTATTCGAATTAAGAAAAAGGAAAAAATAATTGAGACCATAAGTTCCGAAGGAACAGCCGACATTTTTGCTTCAGTATTATTGTGTGTATTCAATTTCGATTTCGTTAGCAGAATCCTTGTCACATCGTATTTACTACGCTCTCTGGTGCCACTACGGTCAGTTCCTCGATGTATAGCATCTAGCACTAGAGTTAGAGTTGAGATTCTTAAAGAAATACTCTATCCATCAGTTGACTGCCTTGAAGAAATACTATCTTCAACTGTTAAGCTATCCAGTATCTCTAGGCAACTAATTGAAAATTGTTGCTTTATCCTTTATCTTCTATTCTCTATCTTATTTTTCTTCAGTATCTTTATTTTTCTTAAAAGATCATAATATTCTGCCGCTTCAATGCGTAATTTAATAATATACTTCATTTTTTTTTTTTTTTGTTAATTTCTTGTGGAAAAATAAAAATATTATTCAGTCAACTGGAATCCGATCATTGACCTTACATTCAGCACCCATTTTGAATTAATCAACAAATGCATGAATATAAAAAAAAAACGAAATTATAAAAATATACGTTTAAATACGCAAATAACAAAATCTAAAAAAAAATTTGTACAGCAAAATTATATTTTTGCGAAACAAAAATCACAGTGGTATCGACTTTTACAAAAATAGACGTAGCATAGCGATTAATACGTTGCACATTGTGCCTTTAAACGACGTATATTACAAATGAGTGCTAAAAATACGATTTGTAAAATATATAAATCATATCAAATGAAGGATTAAAATCGATCGATTCGCAATGGATTACATGAAATTGAACTGCTTGGTCTGCCCAGGTTGTAAAAGTGCAATTGGTCACAAGAACATCATTTGTGTAGACATTGTCGTAAATTCTGTTCATTCTGTGGGCCTTAGACATCATCGGACCGTACTTTTGCAAATATATTCGTTACCGACCCAGGGATTTTATTTTACATGAGGTGATCAAGAAGAAAAACAAATTGTCATATATGGAGTGGTTTCAATCCAGAATAAATCAAAGAATTACTGATTTACAGTCTGAAAAATGTAATGCTATGCACCAAAAGCACCATTGGGTCGTACACTTTTAAACATGAACCAAACTAAAATGTCACAATTTATGGAGAAGAATGATCATTATTCTAGAACATACTTGCCTTCCTATAAAAATTTTGTTCAGCCATGTTCAGCTCAATTCTTTCTCGGTGACTTTATCAATAAATAAAATTGTCACCAATGCAGGTCGAAATATCACCGACAATGGAGTCATAACATTAACGAGAAAAATCGACTTATTCAAGAAAGAGTTTTGCGATGACTTAGACTTAGACTTTCATATAATTTACTTTTTGTGAGTTTTTAGCAAAATTATAATTACAATAATTTATTCGCTCTATGGGTGCACATATCTTTTAACAGTTTTAGGTGGTTTGTAGTGATATATTAGTAGTATATTGTATATTATACGCTTAAACAAATTCAAACTTGTGCTGAGTAAAAAAGTGACATTCCGCACTAAAAATAATTTACCATTTACATATTATTTAAATTTAAATTCACTTTCAATATATGTTCTTCTAAATCGCCCTTGCTATAATATTTGACTGGAAAATTTTCCAAATATCTTGGATCTTCTTCGACAAAAGCAGCTATGGAGTTAAAGAAAAAACATTTTAATATAATGGATAATATTATTGCCGCATCCACATATTTTTTAGTGTATCCATTCATACGTATACGCATTGTACTTCAAATGCCTATACATGTGTGTGTATATGTATGCTAGTTACGCAGTGTTGCGTTGACCATCCTCCATGTCTGCTAATGTTTATAATATGCATGTGTCTGTTTGTATACTACTCACCGAATTCGTGCGTTTATGTTATTTTTAGCAAAACTTTATATAGCAGAAACAAACAAAAAACAAAAGTGGGTGGCATAAAAAGCAAACAAAAAGTATCAAAAATAGCAAAATGTAGCGAAAAATATTTTCTAAATTATTGTTTCTTTTTTTTCTTGTTAATGCCAATGTGTTATACTTTTAGCACATACATAAATAAGGTGTAGTAAAAAGTAATCCATTATTTTTCCAATAGATGGCTTTAGTAATCTGTGTGTCGCGTTGTATAAGTGCGATCGGGTTACGATAGATGGCCTTAGATAGGATTTCGTACTAAATAAACTTTTCAGGTAGTTTTGTGTTTGTTTGACTCAGTATTGTTTGAGCACGCGTCAAAGATGGATACCAGTAAAGAGAAAATACGCCATGAAAATGTGAATAGTGTGTATGGTCCTGATACTGTAACAGCCAATCACGTGCAATTTTGGTTTCGTCGATTCCGTTCCGGTAATTTTGATGTCAAAGATGCACCACGCTCTGGAAGGCCAATTGTCGATAATATCGATAAAATAATGGAAATCACCGAGTCTGACCATCATGTAAGCACTGTTTCTATTGCTCAGGTGCTAACCTAGACCCATTTAAATAAGGCTGGATACGAAACGGAGCTCGATGTATGGGTGTCACACGAGTTAACGCAAAAAAACCTCATGGACCAAATTTCCATCTGCGAATCGCTGCTGAATCGCAACAAAATCGATCCATTTCTGAAGCGGATGGTTACTGGTGATGAAAAGTGGGTCACTTACGACAACGTCAAGTGAAAACGGTAGTGGTCGAATCGCGGTGAGCCGGCGCAAACGATGGCCAAGCCAGGATTGACGATCAGGAAGGTTTTGCTATGTGTTTGGTGGGATTGACGGGTAATCATTTACTATGAGCTGCTCCTCTACGGCCAAACTCTTAATTTGTACCTGTACTGTCAACAATTGGACCGTCTGAAGGAAGCAATCGCCCAGAAGCGGCCAGCTTTGGACAATAAGAGAGGAATTGTGTTCCATCCGGACAACGCTTGGAGCTTGGTTGGGAGGTTCTTATGCGTCCACCTTATAGTCCGGACCTGGCACCATATGATTACTACCTACTCCTGTATATGGCGAATGATTTTGTTGGTGAAAAATTCGCCTCAAGAGAAGCTTGTGAAAATCGACTGTCCCAGTTTTTTGCCAATAGGGACGAGGGTTTCTATGAGAGTGGCACTATGAAATTACCTTCCAAATGGCAACGAGTTATCGAACAAAACGGTTCATATTTGACCTAAATCGGATCATTCTAACTATTCTAAATAAAATCTTAAATTTAATGCAAAAATAATGGATTTCTTTTTACTAGACCTTATACTTGTCAGTTGTATCCATGTTGTTCTATGACTATATAACCAGGAGTGAGTGCTCTTATATTACATGTTATTATTATCACTATTATTGTGAAGTTGTGTTGATGCCATTTTCGTTTTCTCTCTATGGCTCTCTTCAAACTTGCGTTTCTCCAAATGCAACTTATATATTCTGCATAATAATAAAATTAAAATCAAGTGAACCAAATGAAGAAAAATTTCAAAATTATACATATTTTAACTACTTCTATGATCACATCATTCATTTAAATTCGAATCTAAATTTTATTTCCAGTGAAAAAAAAATATCTAGTAAAATGAGTGAATATAATCGATTCAATAAATATGCATAATATAGTGAATAAAAATATAAACAAAAATACTAATAAATACAACAATAATAATACTAATGCTAATAATCATAATAATCGTTGCACCACACTACAGCCATTGTGTTGATACATCTACACACTTTTATTGCAATACTACAATACCATCTACATATATCCATGTACATATAAGTATATGTATGTTTATGTGCAACGATCAACTGATCATTTGTGGCAATTGCCGCAATGCAAGCGAACAGTAGCAGTAGTCGAACTGCTTTAAGCGCACAATCATCGGGTACACCATCGACATCAACGATCTCATCATCGGGAAAGGTGAGTAGCCGCAAGATTTGCTTTATACGCATATAGGATAACAATCATTAATTACATGACGTATGAGTAATTTGAAATGTTCTAGTGTACACCGGTCGTATGAGTAACACTTAATTATAAGTACGATATAACCTTACGTTATTTTGAATACGTTTTTGCATACTTTAACAAAATTATATTATAAAGGGTGATTTTTTAAGAGCGTTCGGATTTGATAAAAAAAAAGCACATAAAATATAGAGAAATGTATGAAATCTTTATTTGAGACGATGGAACGTCTCAATAAAAAAGATTTCATGTAAATGTTGACCGCGGCTGCGCCTTGAATAGTTCATACGCTGGGGTTAATTTTGGCATACTCTCTCCAACATATCGGCCGGTATCTCGAATAAATCGATTATTCACGGTCATCAAAAACACTGCCGGATACAGCTGCGATATTTTCCTCTGTCCGCACTCTACGTATGCGTGTTGGTTGTTTAATGTTCAATAATGTAAATTTGATGCGATATTTAGTCGCAAGATTCCGAATAGCCGCCTCAGAAGGTCGTCCAAATTGACCATAAAAAAATGACCTTACAGTCGGCTGGGGCCGACAAAATTATACCCTGCAAATGTAGGTATATCGTATATATACAGTATGCTCGAATATCCATCTTTTTCTTTTATTTACACTATTTTGTATGGGAGCTACATTAAAAAGTGGGCGTGGCTCACCAGTTTTTTGAGGAACAATTTTTGCATGTAATACTAATCTACACCTGAAATATGGTTGTCTTTGACGAAGTATTTTGTATGTTTTTAAGAGCTTTTCGAGACAATTCCGAGGCTTAGTAATGGGTGACTTGCCTCTTTCTTATAAATCTATTTATCTTTGCACTATTAATCCACACCTTGAATTTGGTTGTCCTATTCTGAATAGTTCTTAAGTTATAGCGGTTAAATTGTTGCAACATTGTATGCTAGCCCCATTAAGGTGGAGGCGTGGCATGCTGGTTTCATGCCACATTATTTCCGACTACCATATTAATCTAAGTGCCAATGAAGGTTATTTTAGACAGAAGATTGCAGAAGTTAATGCTATTTCAATTTAAAAGAAATTCAGACATTTTGTATGGGGGCTACTATAAACAGTGGGCATGGCACGCCCATTTCCTGTGAGTTAGTTACTCTTACAATACTAATACACATCCTAAATATCGTTGTTCTACGCTGAATAGTTTATAAGTTGCAACATAGACCAAACTGAACATGTTTGACAGTAACATGTCACACGAAAACAGCTGAGCTGCCAAAAACAGTGTTGCCAAAAAGTGAGTTGCTAAAAGATCACCCTGTACAATATATGCATTTTTGTTTATGAAACCAACTATTGAAATTGATTGGCGATTTGTTGCTGGTACTCGGTATTCGGTATTTGTATTGGTCATATACAAATTTCGTAGCCCGTTTTTACCTAAAATGTTTTTTTGTTCATTTATTTTTCATCTTATTTTTTAATGAGTCATATTTCTTGAAAAAAAATAATATTTCACATATAATTTGAATTCATTCTGTTCATTACATATATATAGTTACCATACAAAATCTGGAAGGATTATGATACTTCGGTTTTTTCTCACAAATAGTACAAATAGTACAACAAAAATATTTTAATTCGTTTCGTTCATAAATATACGTATTTTTTATTCAAATTTTGCTTTTTCTTCAAATAAAAATTAACAAATTACTATTGAAGGTAACATTATTTTTCAATGCAATTTTTTTAAATATTAAATATTTTATTTTTTCACTACCAATAACACTTCACAAAAAATTTGAACTCGTTCCATTCATAAATAAATCTAGTCCCTATACAAAATTTGGATTTTTGTAAACAAAAATCGGAAAAATTGTATAGAAGATAACATTATTTTCTGGCGCAATTTTTTCAAACTATGTAAATTTGGATTTTTAATCAAAGTAGTACTTAAGTACTTATAGTCATCATACAAAAGTTGCGTCGACAAAATTAGAGTCACCATACAAAATTCTCATTTTTCAGCAATAAAGCTCCAAATTTGTATGGAAGATGACAATATTTTTGAATGCATCATGCTCAAACTTTGGATGTCTAAGTTTTTTACTAAGATTGTGCTACACACAAAATTCTAAGCCACTGTGGTCATAAACGGTTATAGCCACCACACAAAATGTGCATTTTTAAAACCAAAATCATCAAATTTGTATTACGGTATCATTATTTTTTAAAGCATTACTTTCAAACTTTTGAAGTAAGTATTATTATTTTATCAAAATAGTACTCCACACAAAATTTGAGACTTTTCGATTCATAAATGCCCATAGTCCTCAAATAAACATAAACAAATTCAATATTTTGTTATATATTTCCCACATTTTGTTGCAAAAATATGTATGAAAATAGTCAATAAAATTAAAAATGTAAAAAAATTTTTTATAGTAGAATTTTGGTGAGCAAATTACAGTTTTAGTATCTTTGTTAAGTAAAATTCTATTTTTTAGGGAAACTATTTTATTTATTAACTAGAATTACCTCAAATTTTATTAGAAGCTCTATTTTAGGTGTCAAAAACAACACGTTTATAGTTTAAAAATGATGCATTTATATTTTTTCTTTAATCAGATTCAGATGAGGCATTTGAAAAACTACATTCCGAATTTCTTCAAATTTTTAGTGACTGAAATATGATACTGTGGTTATAAACCTGACGAAATTGTATTCAAGCTCTCTGTTAAAACAATTTTGCTATTCGATTCGATGATGTACATGAACAAAAGGCCCAAAATTAATAACAACAAGATGAAAAAGCAATATTAACATCAGCATAATCATCATCATCATCATCATCATTAACAGTATCATTAGAGTATGTCTTTGTATTGTTGTTGATTGTTGTAATACCCTTGAATGTTTCCGCTATCATTTTAAGACAATTGTTTACTACTACTACTACTACTACTACTACTACTACTACTACAACTATTCCTATCAACAACCACCACCATTATCACTACTACGACTACTGGCTGCTGTCGAATCAACAACAATAATGAAAACAACATGAAATGAATGATTACGACTAACAAACAAACAAAGCACAAAAAAGAAAAAATAAAATAAAATAAAAGAAGGAAATATATAGTAGGTACTTACATACATACAGGAAAACAAGACATTTACATATAGCCTGTATGCTTTTTCTCTTAAAATGGAAAAAAGAAGAAGAAGAAGAGGAAAAAAAAATAAATAGATAAATACAAGTACATTTTAAAAACATTCGCCACTATATACGCACATACTATAGAATTTCATATAAGCAGACATTCTTATTGTACATACTTATACATAAGTACATATGTACATTTGTAAGCAGACACTAACATTGCCCCTTGGGGATATGCTTATAACTATACAAGGTTGTATTTAAATGTTATATGCATACAAACATACATATGTACGTGTACTACATAGGCACACGCACGCCAACAAAATGAGACAGAGAACGAATGGTGACTGTGCTGATGTTGTATGTGCCTCCATATACTACTTGTATGTACAATATTTATTTGTCTGTTAAATAAAAATGTGTGATATATACCCAATACATATTTACCTACCATATAGGAGTGTTTACAAGTATGCATATACGGTGTGTGAGTGTCTCTATGGACAAATATGTATATGGACCATTTTTCAATTGCAATTCGCCTTTATTTCGTCTTCTTTCATTTTGTATTGCCTATAAACGCTTACATTTTCGATTATACGGAAGCAAGTTAAATGAAGTGAATTTCTACCGTTCATTCCTATACTTGTATGCGTAAGTAGCAGTAGCAGTAGAGCAGCAATACTGTGATTAAGTGCTTTAGCATAACATATCAACGTCATCCCTGAAGACTGGCTAATAAGTTTCTGAAAAGAAATTGCACTTATTTGCTAATATCAGTTATTGCGGTGTACAATGATTAATGCCTTCACTCAATACAAGTGGGGAATAAGAACGAATTCAATTCATTACCCATAGCCATTTATGGGTCATAGTAATGATGAAATGTCGACTAATCTCTGAGCTATGGCAACGATGATAATCATGATGGTACAGAACTTTTTTCTTCGCCATAAGAGACCGTTTTTTCTTCGTAGCTTCTCTTGGCCTTTCAGAGCCCGGTGCGTCTTCGATGCTTGTTCAATCCATTTTAAATTCAGCAGATGTGGGAAAACATTTCTGCCACCATTGCAATGATTTTTCGGAAGTTTTTCCTATAAAAAACATTGATTGATCAAGGTGCGATACACCTGTTTTTCCATTATTTCTACTACATCGAAAGTAGCGTCACTCAAACGACTGTAGCTTGTAAACAAATGGACGAAATGTCGTTTAACTAATGACAGATGAGACTCTTGCATTGTTGCATGCTCATTTTCTAGCGGCGCAACCTATTTAAAAATCTCAGGACTTTTCAGCTTCTCATGTAGTATTTGGAACTTTTTGATTTGGATTCAACCTTTGAAATAATCATTTTGTTCATGCTTTTGAATTAATATAACTTTAAAACTTTCATTTCAATCATTTCAATAAATTTTGCAAAGGTTAATTACATTAGTTCATGTAAATCCCCTTATTAAGGAAACAATACTTTGTATGAGATATAGAAAAAAATGTGCCACATATAAGCCCCAAAGGGCTCTTCGGCCGAGCTTCTCCTCCATTAGTGTTGTGAGTGTTAAATTTTGGACAGTATTAAAACGAACCTACTTATTTGCGACATTACTTTTTCTGAGCTTTGCAACAGAGTTCTTTTGGAAGGTTTTCCATGGCAAATTGTTACTGCCGGGAAAATTGACAATTGCTTGCCGTCAAGTGGGTACCGCTCGAAAGAAAAATCTTTTCGATATGAACTTTTTTTTATGCTTCAGCCAGAGATTGAACCCACGAACTACAGATCAGAAAACCAAAACACTAACCACTGAGCTAATTACATATACTGTTTTATTTCCATACCTTTCCATTTGCATGCGTGTAGTGTTGAAAATACATTCCAGAATCTACCATCTTTATATAATAACTCCCAATGCGATATTTTTCGCTTATAAAGTGTGAAAACAACATCCATTTCTATGTAGTTTTCTTCGGATTTTACTCATTCAAGAACTCATTTATCTCATTGAAATCATTATTTGTACCAATTTTTACCTCGATAGATCTATAATTACGAAAATTCTAATGTAAATAAACAAACAGACAGGGAGAAAGATGGAAACACTTGGCTAAATCGACTCAGATCGTGATTCTAATAAATAACTTTTCCTGTTAGCGATATATCGTAATAGATTTTTTATGCGCGTCTACACCACATATCAGTTCCTTAGCGAGAGTGTGCTTTTTAAGTTGTGATGTCTTAGCAATAAAGAGCCTATCACTGTGCAAATTCTTATGTATCCTTAACCAGCTCATTTATTGCGAATCAAACTTTAAATGAGAATGTGACTCAATTATCTGTATGGTAAAGACCTAGGTCTATTCCATGCTTTTAGAATTTACTTTAAAAAAATTAAATTTGCAACAACCTTGTTTTCCAGTATTCAATTTCGCCTACAAAAATTTCCTTGTCATTCATGTAGCATGTAATTTATTTCTCTCAGTGTATGTATGGATCCATGAAAAAATACTATTACTTACATATGAATTCATGCTGCTGCCAACTCAGGCTTTTGTACATTGAAATGGTTCGAATAATATCGCATACATATATCATTGATCCTATTGCATTTTTTTCTATTTCTCGCTTGGCTACCACCAGATTCTTGTTTTTCTTTTTTTTCTACTTCTTTTAACTTGTTTATTTGTCCACTTGTTTTCACTTTTTTTCTAGAAATACATTTCTTCTTTTTTTTTTGGATTTGTTTTAGTGGTCTTCACAAATAGTCCGTACAACCATTGTGCGGTTAGGAAGATGACGAAGAAGATGAGGAACACAAAAGCAGTTTTAAAAGTAGGGTAGTAAAATTGTATTGTATGTAGTTAATAGCATTATTCATTCTAATATTTAGTTTGTGGAGGTGGCAATTTGAAGTTTGCTGTACATATAGTGCTGGTTTGACCATTTTCATTCCACAGAGTGTGCAAGAACGCATTGCATAAATTTTATTTTCTATTTTTTCATTGCATGTTCCTTTTAGATTTTTGTTTTTTGTGTTTTTTTTATAGATTCCTTCTCTTTTCGTTTGCCATTTGTATTTCTTTTCATCACTTTACCAACATCACTTGTTTTCCCTTTTATTATTTTTTTTGTACTATCTTTATGGGGTCTCATTATTTGAATGTTCGCGTGGGGGAACCTAAATTATTTGCAGTAAACTATTTTTTGAGCTGCGTTCGTTTTGAACATTTTGCACATTTATTTTAATGCTCGTTTTGTGCATATTTACTTGCAGTATGTATGGGGTTTCATCCAAACGGATACATTTTCGTTTCTCATTGAATATAATTTGTTGATGGACGGTTCGTTTCTATTGCTCCTTTATTAGAGATTTTATAGTTTGTAGTCTAGGTGGGAACACGAACTGTCTTCGAAGTAATGAATTAGAGTGGCACTATTAAGTACCAATTTAGCCTCTAGGTGTGACAATATATTTGGTGCGAATAAAATTATAGAGTTTCAACTACACAAATATCACTTTTGTTTATATGTGTGTTTGACAGTTGTCAAATGGCAGGGTTGCATTTCTAAAACTATTACTCTAATACCCCTCTATATGTAGTACCATTTTCATTTTTATGCACCACTATAGAGTTCAACTTTATGTACACCAAACAGATTATTTTAGATGAGTCTCAAACTCTATTACTTGAATATTAGTCTAATTGTAACCAGTACTGACAATTTAGCTATGTGGACTACATACAATTTGTATTAACTCTCTCGCTCTGTTTTCTTTTCACTTTTTGTGACTAGCAATATATTTCAATTGACCAAAAACATAAAAAACATATATGTACTACAACAACAACAACAACAACAACAACAACAAATATAACTACAGTATATGCGTCAAGAATATTTCGAAACCTTATGATAAAAACCTTCTAAATTTTTTTATTTTTGGTGTGTAAGTTTAAGTTCAGTTTTTGTGACCCTATTTAAATTTTGAAAGCAAGTTCTTTAATGCTAGTGACCTTTCCTTTTCTGATAGTATTTCATTGAGAAAGGGATGAAAAAATGTTTCATATTGAAAGTAAAAAATGTATATATCATATACTCGTAAAAGAAATGTGATAGTAAGTACGTAAATTACTGGAAACGACTCTGCATTTTCTCAATTTTTTTTTTTGGTGAACCATTTATTGTATTTCAACGATGTTGGAGTTTAAACACATGCTGCCGACCTTATTTCGTGGAAATAATATTGACGTTGAAAAAAAAAAGAACATTTTTGTAATTACATACAATATGTGAAAATGGGTTAAATATATTGAGATCTTAAAGATTTATAGAGGTAAGTTAGTTAGAAATGAGTATACTTCTTTGAAATTATGGTGAATAAAATATGTTCATATAATTTAATGAGTTTTCGCAATACTGCGATCAAATGTTGAAAACATAAAGGCCGCCATGACTCTGGAAAAGAAACCGCTCACATGCATTTGAAAGTAGACAGTTACTCGAAAAACCAGGATGATTTTGTGTTATACGACTTGTGCAAAAATATCTCTGACTGTCTAATATGGTTGACATAAACAGCTAATTTGTGATTTGTTGGAAACCTGTGACATTTGCCAACCATATTTAGTTTGTATTGTATTGAGTTTTAAACGACATTATTCTTTTATAATGCATCGAAAATGTACGAATTTGTACTAAATGAAGAACATTTGCAGGAAGTTTTAATTTTCTCTTTTAGTTGGAAGAAAATTGCTGCTGAAGCGCATCGATTGCTTGTGGAACTTTATGGGTCATCTGCTTCAACAGAAAAAATATGTAGAGAGTGTTTTCGGTGCTTCAAAGGTGGTGATTTTAGTGTTGAAGACAAACCTCAACCTGGTCAGTCAAAAAAGTTTGAAGATGAAGAATTGAATTGAATTCTTCCGACAGTAACAACTTGCCATGAAAAAGCTTCTAAAAGAACTCTGTGACAGAGCTCAGAAAAAGTGATGTTACAAGGGTTCTGCAGTTCGGAACCGGCTAAAATAAGTAGATCCCTTCTAATACTGTCCAAAATTTAACACGCACAACAGTAATGGAAGAGAAGCTCGGTCAAAGAGCCCTTCAGGGCTTTAAGTGCCACATATTTATTTTATTTTTTAATGAATGTATAAATAACAATAATAATTGAACCTGAGCAAAGATGAAATGGCACAAATAATGATCAAGACTGACCGCTACGTATATTTTTGCTGTATCTTTGGTAGAACTGGAAGAGAATCATCCACTCCAAACTACTTTCATTGGGCTAAACACTAAATTCTGTTCAGTGCATTTAACAGTTAGACCTTTGAAGGGATTGCATCTAGGAGAATTAGTTAGTAGTTGACCAATAGGAAGGATGCTGTGTTCCATTAGGACTACAACAGGCTGTACTCGATCCATCATCGTGAGACGTTCAATTTTTTTATTATTATACATATTTTTTTTTGTTTTTGAATATAATATAAAAAAAAATTTCTATTGATACAATTTGTAATACGAATTCACATTTTACAAGTTGATTATACGAATCGCCCAAAGAAACACTAATGCTTCCCTCTATTCAATTTGGTTTGGAGATCTATTTATATAGTATGTGTCTGAACTATCGGGAACTATCAGAATTTGTAAAAATTCAACAACTTTAATAAAGTTTAATGCAATAATTCCGACTTATTATTTCTTTATGTATTGTACTTGCTTCCTAATATAGTATTACTTTCGTTGATTTTATATGCTAGTTAATATTATTCTTATTAAATTCGGTGATGTTCGCTGTTATTGTTATTACGATAATTAAAAATAAAGCGGGGAGCCATCATCAAGTTAAGCACTTCCTTTTCATTAATTCAGTTTTTATGTATTAGAAAGTATCATACATATTCATGAGTATAGTTATATTTTTTTGGAGAAATGTTTATTAAAGGAAATATGTCAGGATTCATATGTGTGCATGCATCTGCGATATATCAATGTTTTCTTGTTTTTGGTAAAAAACACAACAAGTGTATCTAACATTTAGGTGTGCGTGTGTCTGTGTGTGTGTGTGTGTGTGTGTGTGTGTGTGATAATGGTCGTAAAATATTTCGCACACTAACCATTTTTATTTTATAAAGCACATACTCGTATATGCTACATACTGTAGGACACCCGTAGCAGTGTCGCTGGTATACACATTCAGTAGGAAGCAGAAAAAATAATAAAAAGATGCTGTACGAAAATAAAAACCCAAAACAATATAACAACAACACCAACAACAGCAAAAGTGCAATAAAGAAATCTGTATCATGTCACCCTGTCTAACTGCCACACGGCCACGACCATAACCACGATCACGACCATCATCATCATCGTCATCATCGAGCCCGTATGCCATAGTCAGCTTGCCTGCCTGTCATTATTATTGTCATGATGACATGTTTATGACGGTTCGTTGCCTTACATCATTGCTGTTGTTGTTGTTGTGTTATATATTGTCACTGCCATGCTGTCTACCATCAGTATCGCTTAATACGACTCACACCATCTCTGATTTATCCGCCATTAACAGCCATAGCAGCTATAGCAGCACCGATGATTTCTTGCCACAGCGGTCGCTTTTTCCGTTTGTAATGCTTAAGAATTGTTTATACAATATATTGGTACATACATCCATATGCACGTGCATATGGATCTGTTGGTGTGTTTGTATTTCATTCGTGTAGGTACTGCTGGATGGTTGTTTTTGTATACCCGTGTACCGGAATTTTATGCTTTAAAATCCCTTTGAGATTAGCAAGAAATCATATAAAAAAGAAGAGGTGGAATAATAATCTTATATTTTGTTAATTGTACAGGGTACTATTATTATACTGCTTCCGTTTATTTGTAAAGCCTCATTAAAGCTGGCATTTTACATTTTTATCTGTCATTTTTGTTTTTTTTATTTTGGCGAGGCGATTATGTATGCGGATTATAGAATATTTTATGTTGTTCAGATGATTCCTTCAGGACATAAAGAAAATGGGTAATCACTTAATTTTTGGGCATACGAAATATTGGATGAATTACATAGGATACACTAAAAATGTCCCGATGGCTTTAAGCCTGAAATATTTGCTGAATTCATAAAAAACAACAGCAGACGGCGCAACCTTCTTCAATGCGAATATGCCAGCTCTCGCAGAGCACATTAAAAAGTTCATTACTTGAAGGATGGAAATATGACCCCTTTCTTATTTTGGCGTGATGTATTACCTAATGAATCCGTCGTCTTCGCTTTTGTCCAAAAGAACAAAATGTGTGTTGAGAGTTTTTCCCCACCTGAAGAGGCCATTGAAGCATTTGAAATGTACTCTTCGGCGATAACCACTTCAAAGTGGAAAACAACTGATTCGACCACTCATTCCTTGGAGAGTGTTTAGTACTTAAAGACGAATATTTTGGAGAACAATAAAGTCTTTGGGAAACTTCAATCAAGAACATTGTGTTCGACTCTTTTTGTAAGATTTTGTAGGTTAAATGGAATTTTGAGGATAATGACCGAGATCCGAGCATACAAATTTCTTTTTATTATATTCTGGTTTGTCGGACATTCTATTTATATTTGTTTTGCAGCTGTGACTGCCAACATAAATGGTGATAGATAGGTACATAATTTTTGTATTTGAAGTTTTCCAGCTTCGTTTTTTTTGAGATTTCTCGAAAATTGCAAATCGAAAAATTTTCGGCATGAGCATAAAATAATCTATGATTTGTTTTAGGAGTTTGGTGCGGTTGGATTAGGCTAGTGTGGCTGATCTCTTAATAATCGAGCTCACTCAGATCTTTTGTGTGCTCTTTGTGATACTACGAGCTTACTTTCTTTTGCCTACCCTGAGTCCAGCGAAGTTGTTTTTACGAGTATACACGCTGGCTCTATAGTTGGTAGCCTCAGTCGGTTTGAGGTGGTTCTTAATTGAAGAGCATATAAGGTGGCGAATAATCATAAGATAAAAAAAATATTTGTACACTTGCCATTACATTCAGGGTATTTCCAAGAGGAATAAGATGAACCGAAACATCCTTTCTTCTCCGTTCCATTAACTCGCCCTACCGCAGCTAATTGGCATTTTTTACATATTATGCCCATTGTTTTAGAAGAGGTGGTTCCTCCTACCTGCTGGAGATCATGAAAACCCAAAAAACACAAATAATATTGGGTGTTCGAAAAAGTTCGGATACAAATATTACCAAAAATGAAACGCTTTATTCTTTATGTTCCGGTTTGATTGCAGGCCTTTTGGGAATTTACGGGGCACAACTAGTTTGACCACCAGAAAAAATGTGATTTTTGTGAATTGTTTAAAAAAATATTGTATCTAATGTTTAAAAATTTTGCAGATATATTTGTGCATAAATAATGAACACAAAATCTTTTTTTCAAATGAAAATATTCGATTTACACCAAGTTATTCACCATCTCCCGAGTCTTCAAAAATATAATTTCTCCCACTGCTGCAGTGATTGTAGCTTTAACAGCGCCTAAAATAAAAAAAACCAAAAATATTATTAAACTAGTTTATAGTTCCTCAATTGTAAAAAATAAATTAAAATGCAACAAAATGGCGGATTTATGAAAAAAAAAATATTAAAATTTTGCTCAAAAATCGGATAGTTTTTGGCCTGGCATAATTAAATTTTTCATCCAATCATAAAAGTGGAGAGACATTGTATGTAAAAAAAAATACACGATAAGCTAAAAAAAGATCCAAGTCGATCAGATGATTTGTTAGAAAAACGCGTTTAAAGGTAAAAGCACTGATTTCGTTTTTATAAGTTTTTAAATATCATACCTAGAGCTAATCTGCTATTCCAGGCCCATTCACTTGAAATTTGAATATGTTATTTTTAAAAGTATAAATTACCGAAAAATGCCAAAAAAAATCGAAATTTTCAAAATTTCAAACTAGCTGTACCCCTTCAATTTACACCATTAAGAGAGTTCTGTAGAAATCGAAACAACCGATAATCTGAAAGTGCAAGATCCGGGCTATATGGTGGAAGCACCAAAACTTCCCAGCCAAGCTCTCTCAGTTCCTGCCGGGTCAGCAAAGATGTGTGTGGTCTGGCGTTGTCATGATGGAACACAACACCTTTCCAGTTGATAAATTCTGGCCGCTTTAATTAAATTGCTTGCTTCAATCTCGTTATTTTTTTTACAGTAGAGGTCAAAGTCAATTGTTTAATTAGGTTGTAGAAGCTCATAATAACAATTCCTTTCCAATCCCACCAGATACACAGCATTACCTTTCTTGGTGTCAATCCTGGCTTTGGCACTGTTTGCGAAGTTTCACCTTGTTTCGTTCATAATTTTTTTTTTTGCCGGTTATTGTCATACGTGATCCACTTTTCATCGCCCACAGTCATGAAAAGTGGGCTTCAGAAATAGTTCGTTTTCGTTCCGTTTTCCAGTAAATTTCTAATCGAATTCGGTCTGGCACCCAAATATCGAGCTTCCTTGTGTATTCAGCTTTCTTCAAATGATTGATGATTTGGTGGCTGGTTCTTAACCTCTTGCATCACGTCCCTTCCAATACTGTCCAAATTTATCACTCACAACATTCCTGAAACCAAACCTCGCGGTTCGTTGGAGCCAATAAGCGCCAGCTAACAACAAAAATTACATGATTTTGCCTTTAGTGTGAAACTAAATGCCATGACAAGCTCCTGGACATTCATGCATGATTATAAATCTATGATTTCTATTCTGCTTTATATATACAACACAATACATACAAGTTATTTGCAGCATGTACTTTTTAATTCGCGTACAACTTATAAATTACCGAGAAATACATTGGGTTAAAAGTTAATTCTAAAAGACGCAAAACATAACAATACAACAAATGGCTTTTAAATGTCTTTTTGGAATACAGCGGATTGCTTAAAGAGCACCAAAAAGGAAAAACAGGAGGGAAGGAGAATCAAAGCACAGCCGGCAAACAACAGTGTTTAAGCATGGTATATGGTATTTGGTATTAGAATGATAAATAGTAAGCATTTGGAAATTATTGGATTAATTTAGTTGAACAAGAGTGGGGTATATCTGGTCAGCAGTAGCCATAGTGTTAATTCAATGCGCTGTTTGTAATGTAATTAAATGATGAAGAAGTAAAACATAGATTGTAATTATAAAGACAACAAAATTAAGGAAACATAAAAATTACCAACCAACAAGGACAGCAAGGGCAACTGGAACAACTACAGCAACAAATAATTATCAAGTATATAGAACTACATAGAATAGCAATTGGAATAGGAAGTGTGTAATAAAAAAACAAATATAATAAACAACAACATAATGATGTATTGAAGATTATTAAACGACACTTGTCACTTCTTTCACATTCAGTTATTGTTGTTGGTCGAAGATAATGATGATGATGATGATGATGATGATGATGATGATAATGATGATGCTGAGTAACACAGAGGGCATTAAGATGCTGGTTGATGCTGGTCGCTGATATTGGAAGGCCAATAAAATTATTTGGTACTAACAAATATATACTGTGCATGTGTGTGTGTGTATGTATATTTATATATTTATATGTATGTATGGTGTATGTAAATATATACTTATATGTATGTTCACACATTTCTTTTGCCCATTTTATTCCTACCTATCGAAAGGATAATAAATAGAGATTTATGAAATGCAAACGCAATAGCAAGTAAAATGTTATTTTTTTTCCTTTTTCGTTCTTCCTTTGGTTTAGTAAATAACTTTTGTTGTACTTCCGCATTACATACTTTAAGAGTGTGTGTGTGTGTGCGTGCGAGCTCTTTATGATTGTATGGGTGGGACACATAAAATTGGCCATATTAAATGTTCGAGAAAACTTTTTGCCAATTTTGAAGTATTTAATGGCGTTGCCGACACAGTACTCGTTAAGGAAAAGAAGTTGTATTAAGAATGATGTACATTTCGTATGTATGAATTTATATGATTAAATAAGTAAGAGAAAGTGATTGAAGAGAGAGCGGGTTAGGACAATTTTGACGATAAAGGGTTGCATGTGAGAAATTTATTGCCCATAAATCCGTTACAAGGTATTTTTCTATTCAAAAATCCATTGACAGACATCCTGAGGGTAATTAAGGGAATCTTATGGAATGCAAGTACAAATCCACATACAATGCATAAGTATGTGTGTCATTTAAATTGCTTTTCATATGAGTATTTGAGAGATTTGTAACATTCCAAAGAAGTAGAAAAATGAATTAAATATCTTTTATCGTTATCGGTGTAGTTTATTTATATTTTCCCACAGAAAATGCTTCGGTACATGAAATTTCTATATCACGTTTAGGTTTTAAAGAAAATGATTGTTAAAATTTCTTATTTTTAGGGCATTTGGCTCTATAATTAAGCACACTAACAATTTTTATAATTTTCCGGATCTTGATTCGGAGAAATCGATTATTACAACAGCGCAATAACATAGTTTATTGGCATGTTTTCCTTGAACCTAGACGAAGCAATTTGCTAAACGAAATCATTTTAAATCTAAGCAAACTTGAAAGTTTTACATTGGTCATACCGACTTTTAGAGATTTATTTTCGAAAAATAAACTTTTGTACTGGATGTAGGTGGGTTCTTTATTCGATAGCGATAATTTTCAAAAACATGTTGATAAAAATATTTGTATTTTCTGTGCTTCAGACTTATATGTTTTTAACGCAAATTACCCAAAACAACATAATTTGGACGAGAGGTAGGCATGGTTAATTGGTTTCAGGTATGATTTGTATGGAAGTTCGCTTAAAATTTAAATGCATACATTTAGAATGATATTTGAACTAGCTTACAATTCGATGCCATAAAATAATTTATTTTTTTTTGCTATAAGGTACAATACTAACATGTGTTAAGCTGTTAAGTGAAAGTTTATGACGAAATTTGTTCACGATTTTGCGAAACACGTTTTCCTTTCAACTACATAAATGCCGCTGTTCTCAATCTCTCACACAAGATTTTAAATGGCCTCAACCAATTTAAAATACAATGTGCGCATGTATAGTCTCCACAAAAAAAAACAGATTTGTATGAAATCCGAAAGAAAAAAAACAACAAAGTCTACAAAAAATGTTATACTTCTCATACTTTTGCACACACAGGCAAGCCAGGCAGGAATACTGACAGCTGATGCCTGACCTTAAAACATTTTACACACACGCACACACACTAATGCACATAAGGCTACACGTGTGCTTCAATACTCGCATATGATTTTCATTATACCAGCATCAGTTGTCACTTCTAATTTCACTCAGTCGATAACATCCAACCGTGCCGTGCCCACTCGCTATCAACCCACAACCCACTCGCAATATCAACCATTCATCGGTCGTTCATTCCATTGCTATCCACAATACAATTTATGGAATTCATTCAACCAAGCATCATCCATTACCAAGCATGGGTGTGCATATTTGATTACCGTTATTTATTATTATTATTCTCCAAATTGGAAGCTACGCTCTCCATCTCCATCGTTCTTTAGCTCTTTTCACTTTTATTGCTCTCTCAATGTCCATCCATCCATTGTTTGCTCTCATTTTTGTTCTCGTTCTTGGTAACTGTCAAATTATATAGTAAAGTAGCTGTCACAACAATTAATTGTCCAACGCTTATTCCAAAAATTTACTCTTATCACTCACATTTATCATACCCGCCTTATGATTTTTGACATTATCTCTATCTTTCGCTCCATGGCTCACTTGTTTACATTCATTTTGTCCATAATCCTACAACTACATAGAAATATGTGGTGTTAGTGCTGCCATAGCGAAAACATTGTTCTGGGATGTATTTTTCTATTATAGGAGCACCGCAATCTAATTTTTGTGCGGTGATTTTTTGTGCAGCCTCAGTTTCAACTAGCACTGTTCTAGAATTGGAATCTATGATCCCGTCATCCAGAAAAAAAGTCTGCATCAGCATAGTTCGTGTTCTGGTGTTTCCTGATGCTCTTGACGACGTTGCTAAGAATCGTTGTCTATTGATCGATTTTTTTTGTCAGGTGGTAATCGATTATGTTTCCTTTGAAGTGTAGTCCCCTGTCGGCAAGCATTTGGCGATTTCTTCATCAGAAACAAATTGCTATAAATACGCTACTAAAAGAGTTATGTGACAAGTGATGTTACAAGGGCTCTGACGTTCGCAACCGGTTAATATACCACGTTGTTTAGTATTTTTTTTGGAGCCATCGAAAGTTAACGACCTCAGTGAATTTGTAAATATGGAAGAAATTGGTCACCGTTATGTAATTAAATACTTTCATTTGAAAGGTCTCAGTCAAACGAATATTAAAGCCGAACTAGATTCTACTCTGGGGGAGTCTGCTCCTTCGTTGAAGACCATAAAATATTGGGTGGCTGAGTTTAAATAGGTCGTACGAGCTGCCAAGATGAATACCGTGGTGTTATAATTGAGGTGGCCACACCAGAAACAGTTAAGAAAATCCACAAAATGGTATTGGATGATCGCCGGCTGAAAGTGCGTGAGTTAGGTGAAATTACAAGCATTTCAAAAGTGCTATACATCTTATATTGACCGAAAATTTGGAGATGAAAAAGCTGTGTGTAAGATAGGTGCCACGTTTGCTCACAATAGAACAAAAACAAAGTCGTGAAGATGTTTCTATAGAGTGTTTGTCGATGTTTCACAGTGTTTTTGTGTCGATTCGTAACCATGGATGAGACGTGGGTCCACCACTTCACACCTGAGACAAAGGAGCAGTCAAAACAGTGGACTGAAAGGGGAGAATCGTGTCCAAAGTAGGCGAAGACAGTTCCATCTGCAGTCAAGGTTATGACGTCTGTTTCTTGGGATGCACGTGGGATAATTTTTATTGATTATCTTCAAAAAGGTAAAACAATCAACTGCGAGTATTATGCTAATTTGTTGCAGTGTCTAAGTGATGAAATTAAAGAAAAAAGGCCACATTTGGTGAAAAAGAGTGTTGTTTCATCAAGAAAATGCAACAGTTCACACATCCGCTATTGCGATGGCCAAAATCAATGAGTTAAAGCTCGAAGCACCTTATTCGTCAGATGTAGCTCCTTCGGATTATTTTCTATTTCCAAATTTGAATAAATGGCTTGGTGATAGAAGATTTGCAAACAATGAAGAGGTGGAGTCTGCGGTAGATGGCTATTTTAATGAGCGAGACAGTTCATACTATAAACAGGGTATCGACCCAATAGAACATCGCTGGAAAAAGTGTATAGAGCTAAAAGGAGATTATGTTGAGGAATAAAGAAAAATTTTCCTAAATTTGTTGTGTTTTCTTTGTTAGGTCGAGTAGTTCTGGACCGCCCTCGTAGTAGTAAACAAAATCATTCTGAGCTTTACTTCATATCATCATCCGTTTTAATAAAAAATTAAACAACTCCATCTGGCAACGCTTTATTAATATTCACAATGAGTACATCTAATTCTTTTACTCTATGATTTCGTTTTGTAGCCTATTGCAAAACAAGCCAATGACAATGACACACAAGACAACAACAAATGCCATTTCATAAAGAACTGAGAAATGAAATGAGAATGACAATTTTTAAGAATGGAAGACAATTTAAAACAATATCCAGAGATTTGTGTTGCTATTTGATATGTCAAAAATGACAAGTCAAGTGTTTATATGTTGTTCTCAGTTTTCCTGTATGGATTAGTGTATGGATTGTGTATTCGTGTGTGTGTGTGTGTGTGTGTGTGATGTAAAAGGAAGTGCCAAAGTGAGAAGAGATACACCGCGCAATAGAAATAAAGCGAGGGTAAGATAGAAGGAGAGATTAAGACTGGCCGAAGAAAATACAAGCGTTAGCTAAGGCATGAGAGAAGACGATTGAAGCAAAATAATAGCATATTTATTGTAGGTATTTATGCTTTATTTTTATATCTATTAAGTTTTCTCGCGATCCTTAACTTGGATGAGAGTATGTGAGTGCGCGTGTATTTGGTCCAAAGAAATAAGCTCAACCATAGTGTAGAGTAATTTTAATGTAATTGTTTTGTCATTTATGTGTTTTGTGATAAGTAAGGGTCAAGTAACGCCAGAGAACAATGGAGATAACGAATGAGAAAAACGAAAGTGAGTGAGAATTGAGGTGAATAAAACCCTTGGTGTGAGCAATGATATACGCAGGATATCTGAATAAGTAAAATTAGCCAATATATATGCGTATGTGCATGTGTAGGTGAAGTTCCATTTGTGGGGATTTATTTGATTGTAAAGATAGTTCAATATATGCATGATATTATTATAGCACTTGTCTAAAGCACGCCAATATTTAGTTTGAGTTTCAATGCGTTCAATGATAGCTAATATCCATACTGCTAATATACTCATTTACGGGTCTGAATATTTGGCTGACAGATGGCGATAAGATGTTAAATTATATGGGTTTACCTCCGAATGGGGGCCACATAAACTCGCATGTGTTCCTAGTGGTACCATATCGTCTAGATTTTGTTGGATCTGGTCTCTGAGACCCCTAAGAGGTTTATGCGTGCACTGTAGATAATTTATGATCTTAATGTAGATTCCCACGATGAACTCATATAAATTATTTAGAAATTCGTGGTAGCATTATTACTCTAAAGTTCTATGGAAGTGGTTGGTTGCTTAAAATGATAGCTAATCCTACATACTTATTTAACGCTCAAGGGCCCTTTTATTCTGGGTCTACTGTGTATCCAAATAATTCATATTCATTGCGATTAAGTAGTTCAATGGGTTATTCACATTCGTCCCGGACAGCTCTTCAAAGATATCAAAGATTGGTTTACCCAACGCACTCAACCACAGCTTCCGCTTGGATCAGATACTTTCAAAGGAAGTAAATATCACTTTCTCCCTACTACGGTTGTTTGATATTTTGTCAGTAGTTGTTGTGTGAGATGTACATTCTGTCTGCATTCTCTCCAATAAGCCAGAAGCCAATGACGACTGTCATCGGTCTTGTCGCATCTTTTCTTTTTATGAATTTTTATTGTTCTGATTTCTTCTAATCGTTTTTAGGCAATGGTGCTCTGCCTGCCTTTCCATCTTTAATTGGCTTTTTTGGGGTATGTCTTCTGGATTCCTGTCTTCAGGTCTCCATATGTAAGGATGAGTCTCACGACCGCTATTTACATCTTTAACATTACTTTGGGTTGTAGGCTCTATATTTTCACGCGGTTTCCTGAGTTAAGTTTCCAACTAACTTTATATCTGGGACTATTTGAAAGGGGTAACATTGTCCATTGAGTTGTATTAGTCTTAAGGTAGCTACGCCTCCACTGCTTAACCTTATATGGATATTATTAGGATCCCGCCTTGTGAGGCTCACCTACTAATGTATTTAACAAAATTTATTTTCTTCAAAATGCTGAATTCTCTGATCCTTGAGATGTTATTGATTTTGCTTTGCCGTTGTTGTTTTGTTAATTTGTTTTTCTATAACGTTAATATTAATGTTAATCCTGTTGATAAAGATGAAAACGATGATGATGATGATGATTATAATCACTGTAATAATAATATTGATAATGTCAAAGACGTATGTTTATAGAAATTATATTACAACAAGAACAACAATAATAAACATTTACATACTCATATACGCCATATTTACATATTTAATGCCATTTAGCAGGGAGTATATTAGAATAAGAAAAAAATCGAAGCTAAGTAGGATAAATATGGTAAATAACAATGGAACTTCCACTCCTTCACACATGCATATAAATATGCTGGCATATATGGGAGCGATTGAAAAGTTTCAGGATAAAAAAAAAATCAAACAAGCAAATTTTAGAGTGCTTAACGTTTAAAAGGCTTAAATTTGCACTTCAAAGCGGATGTGATTCCCGTTCTTCGTCTGACAGATGTGAATAGTGGGTGCGATTACTGAATTTATACACATGAATTTCATTTTCAATTGAAGGATTGTATATATGTATACAATAATTAAATATTTGGTGACTGAGTTCAAATGAGGTCGTACGAGCAGCGAAGTCGATTACGATTACGATTATTGGAAAAACACTTTTATACGGTGGCAAGATCAAGGCGTCATATTTCTAGGATGTGCATGACATCATTTTAATTGAATATACAGTCCCACAGTAGAAAATATATATATTTTAGGGATTAACCGAATCAGACCACTTATATGGGTCCCTTTTCGTCCCTCAAATCGTGTGTTAATTATTTGTTCGGTTGCAGAATTCTTCTACTTCCTTCCTCATAATAACATCATGCGTTATTTCAAGCATGTCTTTGTGGGGTATGTTCCACATTTCGAGTTCATCAATAAATTGGCGACCCAGTGTGGACATCATCCTGCTTGCCAATACAGGACACTGGCACACTATGTGCGCCGCTGTCTCTGCCTCTTCCATGCATAATCTGCAAATGTCAGCATCCCCCTCATCAACAAGACCCATCTTGCTGAGGTGGTACCTGAAATTCCCATGCCCAGTTATTAATGCAGTCAACCAGCTTAGAGTCATTCGTCCTAGACTGAAAGCCATCCCCGATTCACTGCCCTTTGATAGCCTCAACGAACCCTTTGCCTGTCTACAAGTAGATAAGTTCTCCCATCTCGTGAAATGGAGTTTCTTTATCCACTCTTCGACCTTTGCCTTCACCGTCCCGCTGCTGAGAGCAACTACTGGTTCCGGTCCATAAAATTCAGCTTCAGATCCTTCACAGTAGAAAAGCTATGATGTCCAACGAGCCAGAAATATCATATTATATGGATTTTGGGTCACTGAATCCCAATCCATGGTCGGATTTCCGCCATTGACCTCAGGTTTTTTTTCTAACCTCAAAAACATCGTTTTTTGGCTAATTTTCCTAGATTTTGAGGTTAAAAAGACAATTCGGATTTAACGACCCAAAATACATAGAATATGACAACTCTGAGACATCAAACATGATTTTTTGTTATTGTGGGACTATGTTATCTTCAAATCAGAAACAGATAGACCCTGCGAACTTTTTGAAGCATTTTAATGCTAGAACTAAAATGGTCGCATTTCATTTTAGACATTATTTTAGTAAAATAATGTACCAGCTCGTGCCGTAGAGTGCCGTATCTCAGTGGTTAGTGCATTGGCTTTATGATCTGTAAATCGTGGGTTTAATCATAGGCTGAAGCACAACTTTGATACCGAAAAGAATTTGCGAACGGTACCCATCTTTCGGCAACTAATTGGCAGTAACAAATGATGTCACAAGGATTCTGCCAATCGGAGCCATTCGGAGGTGGGTTCCGTTCGAAAGAAATATCTTTTCCATATAAAATTTATGTTTCAGCTGGGGATTGAACCCACTCACTAACCACTGAGCCATGGCTCCTTCTAATACTGTCCAAAAATTACGACGAACAACAGTAATAGAGGAAAAGTTCGGTTCAAGAGTTTTTCGGCGCCACAATTTATTTAATTTTTTTTTATGTACCAGCCCTTATGCAATATCAAAATTCAGTGAATTAAAGTTTCAATTGTTTTGGGGGCACCGTCTGCACTGCATTTAGATCCACTGGAATATTCCTTCCTGCAGAAATGGCTGGGCAGTAAGCAATTTGTGAAAAAAAGGGCTGGAGCACTATCTACAAGGAGATTTCTCTTCTTATCTGTCCATTGCGTCAAAGTGCTTTGTCAGTCGCATATATTCTTTGCTCGCTGATGTCAGTTAGAAATTCCAAGATCAGAACGATTTTCTAGTACTTTGTTCTTCTATCACCAGTAAAAGGCAAGATAGTGAAAAATAAGAACGAATTTTTTACATTGTTGAATTTTTTGTTATTAGGCCCACTTTTTATATACATTTTTCAAAGGATTTTAAATCATATTTCACATTTTTTATGGTTTTTATGGCTTCATTGTTTGATGATATTAGATTTATTCGAAAGCTCTTTTCATTCTTTCAATATGATTTTGTAGAGTCTAGCTTGGATCATTTCTCCCTCTCTCTCTCTCTCTCTCTCTCTCTCTATGAAAACCGCGAATGCTAATAAAGTTGTGATACGACTATCTGAGTATTAAATGATTGTATTTCTTCTAAATCATGCTATTGTTGTTTTGCTTTTGTTATGAAATGCTTTTTAATTTAAATTAAAAAGAAAAAACATAATTTCAAAGAAAGCTTTGTCTGTGGATACGTACACATCAGTGATTTTATTACATATAGGGCAATGCCACGTCTAGTGCGTTGGTGATAGCGGTAATAAAGTTAAGCGAACAAAATTAAAGAGCACTTCACTCAAATGAATGATGTTCTTCCTGATGATGATGGCCAAAAATATATGGAGAAGATGAATTTTGGCGACAATGGCACAACATTAGTTTATGAGATGTGCTGTACATACATACATACATATACGAGTATAATTTCATATGTGCGTGTATTGATATGTTACAAATACGTAACACACATTTATGTTCATATCCGTGCATCGAGAAACATGTTTACATAATTGTTATTATGCTTTGAGCCCCTAGCAATATCCACACATCCTCTTCGTTCCATTATCTCACTGTCATTGCTTTGCCTCTTCGCGATTATTCTGTTATGAATTGTTACAATTTTATGCAGATTTCTTTGAATTTTTCTCTTCTGTTTCATTCTGTTGATGTTGCTCGATTTGTTTGTTGGCATATTCATCTTTTTGCCATTTCATTTTAGGATATTCATTCATTCACTCTATTCATTTCATTCCTTTCATTCACTTCATTATTTGCTAGGCCTGTTTTCATTGTTATTGTTGTTGTTATTGTTGCTCTCTCTTTGTTTTATTACTTGCTCTCCATTTACGTTGTTGTGTTATTAATTCTAGTCATTGTATATGCTAATTTGATTGTCAATTAAGTTGTGTTTTTGTTCGCATTTTTGTTGCAGTTATTTTTTGGTTTGTTTTACTTTTGCGGCTTTTATTAATGGTTTGATGTGTATGTATGTGTGGTGTGTTTAAGGATTTGTATATTTGGCTTGTGGTTGTGCTCGTATAATATATTTATGATTTATATGAAGCCATGGATTTTACGTTTTTTTTTTTTTTTGGTTTTCTCTTAAGACGTCTTCTTCAAAACTATTTGTAACTCCTTTTCAACTTTTTATGTTTCTATTTAGATAATTTAATTAATAATAGAAATTTACTAGTAATACAAAAAAATAATATTATAATAATTACAAATTCTTTTAAACTTCTGTTGAAGTGATTCATTTCACTGTAGAAATTAAATTAAATTTTAGCAATTTCTTAAAAAAACATTAGTTTTGGTAGTATGGACGTGTAAGAAGTACACTAACAGACTGACAGATCAAATTAATGTTGCGTGCAAGAAATTAATATATAAATATTCGATGACATCTTTCTATATAGGAGGTTAGAGTGATTTTCATCAGATTATCCCCTACGTTAATCTCAATTGTTTGATGGTGATTGTGATCAATATAATATAAGGACGAGTCAAAAATAATTTCCAATGCAGCTAGGTATTACCAGATTTTTCAATAAGTTTTTATAAGCACACATCAATGGCATCACATCAACACTACACATCATAGCCAAAATTCAGGATATGATTTTGAAATATCGTCGATTGACTGGAAGAGATTTAGTAGATGCTCTTGACATTTCATTAGGCAGTTTGAGATATATTTCAAGTGATGTTTGGGGTTTCAAAAAACTGTGTGCACAATGGGTATAATAGCACTTATTGCTTAGCCAAATGAGGGCGTGTCTCCTTCAATTTCTTATTGCAATCGTCCAGTAATTCACTGCGATATTGTTCCATGAAAAGTTTATGAGGATTATTTCTGCGAAGTCGCAAAAAATCCGTGGACCATGTTTACCGACAACGATTACATTCGTCGAACCAATATCCGGCGGTTGTCGCAGATGATGAAGAATCCCCCAGATAGCGCACAACCTTGATTTTATATCTTCGCATGGGTTTCCCAATCAAAAGTAAAGGGTAAATTACAGATCGACATGGTTATTCTTCTATTTAAATGTGCGAAACACGGAACAGTTAGGTTGCAGCTGGCTGCTAAAGAAAAACTCATCTACGACTCAATTGAAATTTTTGAGTGGCGCCGTTTGACTTCTTTGACGAATGTCACCTGACTTCAATTCGGGTATTTATGCATGTTGAAATTCGTTCAATTAGCAATGACAAAGCGGGGAATCCCATGTCTGCGTCGCCTGACTTACAATATATAAATAACATGTTTGATTACGATCGGGTTTAGGGGCTTTAACCAATTAATTTGTATGAATGATAGCGTGTAGATTATCAGTTATGGCTTTACAAGATTTTTTCTCATTTCCGAAACTAAAAGGGTTATTACGAAGTATGGATTCCTCGTTGATAAGTCATTATATTTTGTTCAGCACTTTGTACAAAGAAAAACCACCTTGTGACTGTGCCTTGATATCATGTTATGCACTTTAATCGGCGGCCATATTTAATCCATGTAAATTCATGTAAGTCTACCAGACTTCGCATGACATTAGCGGGAGTGAGATAGAGGAGACAAAAGAAGAGAGATAATCCAGGCTCTTGAATTGTTTTCCTAATTCTGCTTTGTCAACCACCATTTACTGCAGTTACTGCTTTCCCTTGAGGCTTCTGGAAATGAAAGTCAATGTGGAGATACGAGAATGTGGGACGTTAAATCGGCCTAAGGGTTTTGTTCATTTGTCTCTTCGGCCGTTTGTGGTCAAATTTAGAGATTGCTCTAGGTATTGCTGTAAATATTACTGTTGTCGTCCTAGTCGCTCTTGTTTTCATTATTGTTTTCAACGTGTTTGCTTTGATTCAGTGATGATTGCTGTTATTGTGTTGGACTTTTTTTTGTCTATTGTTATTATCGCTGTTCATCTTGGTGATTTCAATGCTTTTGACTGGCTGGCACAATGCCAGGAAATCGTAGTGGTTGTGGTAGAGTAAAAGGTACAATGTAGAGCACACAAGTGATGACAGCATAAACAGTAAAAACAGCAACGACAGCAGCAATTGACTAGCGGCAAAAAAGAACAGAACCTGCAGCTGCAGCAACATTTTCAGCATCATTAATAATAACGTTATTATAATTGATGATGAACAACAAGCATTATAGTTGGCAATCACATATCTAATTCTGATGCTATCTACATTAGAATAGTCGCACTACAAAATGCGCCTCCAGCTTAAAATCATCCTCATTGACAATTTTGGATTCTCTTTAATTGTACGGTATCATCATTTATGGCATTCTAATGTAAGCAGAACAGTATAATGGTCATATTTATATATTGGAATTTTATTGTAAAAAATCGGTTATACATTCAATGTTCAAAGTATTGTAAGTCGCTAGACACTACTTTTTTCCATCTTTCTGACACAATACGTATTCCGTGTTGGCTTTTTCATAAGAATGGAAGCGCTGTTCTGAATTTTCATCGGTACAGGTCCCCTATGATCGTTTGACCCGATAATAATAATACATAATACGATGAGACAAGATCCCCGACATTTTGGATTATCGTAATGGACCCACTTTTCAACGCCAGTCACAATTCAATGCAATGTTGGAACAATTGAAAAAACGGCGTTTGACGTTTTTGGCTTCAGTTTATATTTCCAATTTCCTATCTTTCGCATCATTCCCATTGCGTTTAAACGAAGGCAAATGGTTGGCTGAGTGACCCCGAGTGCGAGGTCACTTCATCGAGGTTTGCTTCCAATTCTTCATCCTCAAACTTTGATGGTGCTTTGGGTCGTTCTTCGTCTTCCAAATCAAAATTGCCAATTTTAAATACTGCAAACCACTTCTAACACGTTTGTTCAGCTAAAACATGGTCACCATAAACTTCCACTAAAATACGATGACTTTCGGCAGCCTTTTTCTTTATATTGATGCAATGAAGTAAATTTTATTATGTCCAAAAGTGGACATTTTCGGAGCATACAGAATCTACGAGTATGTCGTTTAAAATTCAGCAAAATGACAGATACTCTAAAAAAAAAATCCTAATTAGAACAAATAAATTCAAATCCACACGAACTTATTTATACTCCCAATATTTACATTAATGTGGTCGTTATTTAGAAAAATATTTTACTCTAAGTTATCATAGGATAGAAATATTCGATTAGCTGAAAAACCACAAAATATATTTCGTTTCGATTGACGAACTTTAAGAGTACTCCTACGAACCCTATATTTCGAAAAATTGTGAGTTTGATCACTTTTGTTATTTATGCAGATATATAACCATCCTATTATTATCCCATTCAATTTATCTCCTAAGAATATTTTCAAAACGCACTTTAAATCTGTCTTGATTCTTCTTTTTTAATACAATATTAGTGTTTTCATAAAATCCGCTCCCTTTCCTCAGTGGAGTTGAGCTGTATGACAATTTCACACTAATTTAGTCTCTTCGTCATTTTTTCGAAACGTCCGACTCCCCTTGGGCATACATCCTTACTCTTTATCGCCACCCGTTAATGTTGTTGCCATACAAAATGTAAGAAAGACCACTTTAAAATTGAGAAATATCCCTATATTTTTCATTCTAATATATTTACTATGGATATTCTTTGCGTGTGGCGGTGACCACGTGAACCACTCACAACAAAATATTTTCGATAATAACCTGTCCATTCAGTACTAAAAACGTGTACTAAGAATATAGCGCGAAAAACCGGTATCACAGCATTCAGTTGATCCTGTCCTGTTTGTGCTAAACAAAAGTATTTTTTCGGACATATTAAATTATAAATATATGTTTCAATATGAAATTCAAGGTACTTAGGGATATTTCCTAGGATTCTTCGGATTTGAAAGTTGTCTACGCCAGAAAATTACATTGCGCGCACTGTCTTAATTTTGGTGCCACCTTTATCGAAGGCAGTTGCATCCCTGTTTTTAATCGATGTTCGGCAAGACATACGATTATTCTTGTTCTTCTTTTTTTCATACTTGATTATTATTTTTTCTCGGACATAAAATTATAAATTATATCGCTAAAAATGTCCAATTGTGGAATATATTCAATTTAATAATAATAAATTAGTATAATAATAAATTGGTGCAATAATAAATTAGTGACGTTTATATATACCACGAGGTTTTTGTATTAAATAATATACATGGAAAACAGTTGTTATTTACGTGTTTTTTTCTCTGTCATTTCAAGACGAAATTTCTTTCGATAACGAAAGTAATTAAATAAATCAAAATTTGATTTAAATTTACACTTTGAGCAATGGTATTGGCCAACAACGAAAGGCTTAACCATTAGATAGGTGATAAAATGTGCTAATATGAATATAACAACAACCACAAGTAGCAGCAGCAATTAAAAGGGCAGAATAAATGGAACAAAATCTGCAGCAACAGCGACAACAACAGCAAGATTTGACATCAGTCATCAACAGCAATAGTTCGAGATTGGAAAAGATGAAGAACAAAAATAATATTACCAGCACAACACCAACAACAGCAAAAAATCCCACAGGCAACAAGTAGATTTATATTTATTTCAATTTGATTAGAAAGCAAGAAGCGGTCGGTAATTGAAAACACATCAGTACAACTCAACCAAGGTATGAGCCCACCTGCATCTCTCTCACACACACAAAAGTATTTAAAACTGTCTATTACTCAATAGAGATTTTTGAGAGTTTCGACGAAGTCCATGGATGTTCTAAAATCATTCGATCAAGTTCTTAAGTTTCTTTAAGAGATCCTATGTGGATGTAGAAACTGGCGTAAACTGAAAGTTCCGGAATAGGTCAAATGCAAATTATGCTTAACAAATGTGTAAAAAAGGTGACAATGTTTATTTTCAATGATATTGGCGAATAGACATTAGGTCACAGTTCAAGTTGAACAACTCCAACACCATTAACGAACGTCTGGTAGTGCAATTGTTTATTGCAGATAAGAAAAACCAAATTCGAAGTATGGTGTAGACGATTTTCATTAAACCTTTTATACGCTTTTGTTTGAAATTCCTTAAAAGCGTAAAAAGTAATTTGAATGGAAAAAAAAGCAACAAAATATTCAAATGCGCCAAAAAAAATTTTAAGTAGATACTTAGAAAGTGTCCGCTTGGCAAAGTTTAAATGTTTGTTAAGTACTTTCTAGCTATTGTTAACGTTTTTGTTCGTTTTATGCACCTTTTGCACTTTATGTCCATTGTCTATCACACTTTTTTTTTTGTATTTTTTATTTTATGTTTATTCTCCATAACATTTTCAACATTTTTATTATGATGATGGCGGCATTCATTCTTTCCGCGTGTGCGTTTACTGTTTTGTTTTGTCCTTTGGCATTGTATATGTTTATGTTCCAGCACTTCAGATGATTCTTTAGGCCATCTTATGTACGAGTGTGATTTTTATATGTTGTAAAGCAGATATGAATTATTTGCAACTACTAAGTAAGTGCGCGTAGGTGGTTGATGTGCCTTTAAGGATATGCATCATCATTTTTTAGTAGTTGATGAATGTTCTCAATGCTGGTGGTCGAAAATAAGGTTACTAATTTCAAGAATATATGAACCTATGTGGTTATTGTAGTCTAAAGCAGCTACGATTCTCTAATATATGATAATTAACAAATATAATTATAACCACATAAAAATAAATAAATATGTGGCACTTAAAGCCCCGAAGGGCTCATTGGCCGAGCTTCTCTTCAATTACTGTTGTGCGTGTTAAATTTGGACAGTATTAGAAGGGACCTACTTATTTTAGCCGGGTCCGAACGGCAGAACCTTTGTGACATCACTTTTTTTGAGCTTTGTCACAGAGTTCTTTTAGAAGCTTTTCCATGGCAAGTTGTTACTGTCGGAAGAATTGCCAATTGCTTGCCGACAGGTGGGTACCGTTCGAAAGAAAAATCTTTTCGATATTAAACTTGTTATGCATCAGCCGGGTGGTGGGTGCCGTAGCTCAGTGGTTAGTGTGTTCGCCTTCTGATCTGTAGGTCGTGGTTCAATACCCGGCTGATGCATAACAAATTTTATATCGAAAAGATTTTTCTTTCGAATGGTACCCACCTGTCGGCAAGCAATTGGCAATTCTTCCGACAGTAACAACTTGCCATGAAAAAGCTTCTAAAAAGAACCCTGTGACAAAGCTCAGAAAAAGTGATGTCACAAGTGTTCTGCCGTTCGGAACCGGCTAAAATAAGTAGGTCCATTCTAATACTGTCCAAAATTTAAGACGCACAACAGTAATAGAAGAGAAGCTCGGCCAATGAGCCCTTTGGGGCTTTAAGTGCCACATATTTTTATTTTTTTTTTTTTTTTTATGCATCAGCCGGGGATTGAACCACGACCTACAGATCAGAAGGCCAACATACTAACCACTCAGCCACGGCACCCACTCCATTGACGAATCATAATTGTCATATTGCTTGATGCTACCGTAAATGAATTATGGATATTTTTGCCATTGTTGTAGTTGTTGCTGCTAAAAAATTAATGAAGTCACAAAATGGCCATTATCATTTGGTATTTTTCCTTTTATACTCCTTTATAGATACAATCTTTATTCATTCATTCTTTCACTCGTTTGTACACGAGTACCTTGAAACAATACAGGTGTTACCCCGTTTTATGTGCTACTTTTGGTTTTTTTTATTATAGTTATAATTTTGTCATAAAGATGAGCCGTATGTAATACAGAAATGTATGTAACATAAATTACAGTACATAGTATGTATAATTTGTATATCAACAATCTCAGTGTTTAAACGGGAATTACTGAGTAGGAATACCGAATGTATCCATACAGAATGAAAAACAGGTAGAAAGAGATCGCTCACGTTACATAGAACAAGAGCATTTTCATATATTTTTAAAAGTTAGTTAAATAAACTATGTTAATTTTGAAGTTTTAAAAATAGCTTCATGTCCGAAACTCTACCTCAATATTTGGATCGGCAATTCTAACTGCCTATTCTAACCCCTTAAGGGAGCGCCTGTGCAAAATTGACGTTTTTATAAAATTTGTACTTACCACTCGCACGAGTTGCCCCTAGAGATGTGAAATATAATATATAACCAACCCATATTAATCTTTTCTCCCTAAGATTGTCCCTCCAAACCTGTTAACTCGATCCCATAGGGGGGCTTCCTTACAAACTTTGTGTTTTTTTTACGTATTCGCTTCCAACGCTCTCATGGTGCACCAAAAGTAATAAAATATACGTCTAACCCGTAGTTCCTGAAGCAAACTCATCCCAACGACCAGGCCCGGCATCTAACGATTGTCTCTTTAATCACTCGGCTTAAGAGGAAACGCTTGCTGTCAATACAATACTAGTTGTTTAAATGAAAATTAAGTCTTAAGATTTGAGAAATTATTGTCAATTTCTATAGGGAGGATTCAATATATATCAAAAGAAACGAACAAAAAAAATATTTCAAGTGACATCACAAGTAACATCGATAGTAAAATCTTATCGAAATCTGAATAGTTGTTTTTTTTAAGGGGTAATCCATTATGCACATGTATAAGAATCAAACAATTATGCCTACTGGGTAGCACTGGATGCTTCCCTTATTATAGTATATAGAACTGAGTGTGTGTAATTAGTGACATTTTAAAAAGCAAACTTTCACAACAATTTTAAGGTCAACAAACTTTGGTTAGTTCGTTGGCAAAAAGCAGCATTTTCCTACTTACCAACTATTCCCTTTTTCACACTTTTTCCATCTCACTCATTTTATCTCATCGTTTTATTTTGTATTTATGCTATCTTTTCATTTGCATTGTTGTTATAGCTATTTGCTTGCTCTGTAAAATTATAAAAGGCAAAAGGACATAAGCCATAGTATAATTTGTGGTAGTTAGTACTACACTAATTAAACTACAGTATATTACTTCTTACACATATTTATACTCGTATGATGTGTGTGTGTGTGTGCTACACTAGAATTCCATATCTGTAATGAAATAGCTACTCGTATTAAAAGGCTCTGTGAAAATTACTAATGTACTTGGAAATGTTACTCATATGAACGTCCCCAATTACTAATGTGCCATACATAGTGGTATTGTATAAATATTTGGATACTTTTTTATAATATTTAATGCACTATGAGTGTTAAATGAACTTTTAAAGATTCCTTATATTATTTTTTTACATTTAACATATTTTCTTTTTCTTTTTTCTTTACTTACAGCAACAAGTTGTCGAACTATCTGGTTACGTTATAATATTAGTTGAAAATGTTGAAGGTAAAATTAAATTGTATGGATCACCGCCCGATCGTGATAATCTTGAAGTGGGCGATGAGATACTCGAGGTTAATGGCCTAACATTGGATAATATATCACGTACTGAGGTCATCAGGCATATACATGATGTAAGATTTGCTATTTAGATTTTATGAAATTGATTATAGGTCTGTATACTAGTATGAATTTTTTAAAATCCGTTAATATTTATTTTATATTCAATACAAATATCAGTTGAAATTTAAATGTACTAGAACGGAGAAGCTTTACCAAGGAGTTCCCGAACTGATCAGTCATCATGATAATGGTTGGTTGTTTGATTACGATGACCGATATACAGAGTTAGCATTATTAGCTAGCGTTTTAAAAGCACTTCTTCTTCTTTTAAACGCAGCCCGTAATGTTAAGGTGTCTTAGCAGATTCGTCCTATAAATTATCTCAGAAATCAAAGCCTTCTTCTCGGCAGAGCTGAACATTTTGTCTAAGTTTCCGCAACGTCTATAATGATAGTTGAATGGAATACGCAATTTTTCTGTGTGAGTGCTTATATCATGTTGCCCTAGAAGTAATACTGAAGCAATTCTATTAGCTGAAGACAGTTCTCATATGTGCCTCCATTTACAACTCCAAGCAATTAAAGAGAGGCTGCGCTCTGTGCTAACTCACCAGCCTTACCCCAAATACCTTCAATGTTCCTATTGGCAAAATCCATATGAAAGTGATGCGGGCAGCGTTAACTTGACCAAGGATTGGATTTTATGGCAATATATTCTAAGGCCTTCAAGCCAGAACTTCAGCTTGCAATACTGCAGCACTAATAGGTATATTTATAGATTGATTTATTGATTGACCTCAATAAATATAATTTTGCACATACCCCGTAGCTCATTTTAAATCCATTTCTAAATATGGGGATGGGGACATATTCTATCAAAACTATTTCTTTTGGTCCACGTCGTAAAATCTTACTTTAAAACCAATTTTGAAACAGAGGTATAGTATAATGTAGTCTGCGGTTTCCATAAACATGGAATGTGATATTGAACTTTGGGCTTTCTCTGTCCTCTTCTTTGTCTGTCTTCAGCCTCTGTGAGCTATTGATTATTTATGTGTGGGTTAATCGGAAGGGCTGCTGCTTGCTTAATTTTACTATACTTCCGAACAGGATAATAAGCTCTATACAGGTCTTTCTAAACCATAACTCATAATTGACTCTTAAATTTAGCTTCTGATCTATCTTAGGGGTTCTAAGTATTTGGCCTGAACTGATAGCGTTTATGGACAAGACAAGACGTTCTTGCAAGACCTTCCTATTTGGGTTGTCTTTTTCATACGCTCAATATGAGCAAGCTTGCGCAGTTACCACTTATGAGATAAGATCCAAATTAGTAAACAATTGTCACGAACTCCTCAACATGCTCAACTCTAGGCGTAAGACTGTATCAATGTGCTGGGGGTCTGTAAATGAGTAATATTAAGGAAACAAAAAAGATATCTATTTTAATAAAAGAGTACCTCAATGATGTTTGGTAGAACTAATACTATCTGTGGACCGCTTAAAGTTCATGTCTTAGAATTACTTACAAAATGGGATAAATCTAAGATATTTCTTTCAACTATCATCGCTATAAGGCCTTAACTATAGTTAACTTTTATAGTTAACTAGTTGTTATAGTTCTAGCTAGTTTTGCACTACAAAGACAAGCGGGTAAAAGTTTGTGTTGTAATATTTATGAGTAGGTTATGCAAATATGTATTATGTGTCGAAATCAATAAAATCATGTTTCCAGAAAAAAGAAGAGATACTTTGCAATTTTCTAAAACTCTTTAGGCATTACTCTTTCTTATAAATAGCTTAAAGTGTATGCACTAGCCTGTCTACCAACTGCTACTTCATGTATATGATAATTCCCTAAAGAATACTATAAGTATATCTGTTGGAAGGGGATGAAAAAAATGTCAAGCTTATATTGCATAGTCTCTTTAATCAGTTTTAAAAGTTGAGCTATTTTTGGTTAGAAGTCATTAAGTTTATTTGATGTAGAATAATAAAATTTATCATTTCTTTGTGATTTGTGGATATTACGAAGTATGTTATATTTCGAAAAACTTTTCCTCATACCAATTTTTTGAGTATATATCAATACATCATAATTTTGATTAAAACTATTATTTATTTGTATTGTATTATTTTATTGCAGTGCATAAAATCCTGTACCATATGCTTGCGTGTTCGAAAAAAGAATGACTCGAGATTGGGTAAGTCTATAATAAGTAACTGTTGAATCTATTTATAATCTTCAATTTACCATATATTAAATACTACCATAACAAATAGATATAAAGTAATATAAATTTAATTTATTCATAAAAATGAACATTATTTAATTTTAACAATCAAATAAGCTTAATATTTTGTCTGGGTATTAATAAATACAAACACACACAGCCAAACAATAAACCAGTACGACATAATACACGTAATAACAATTCGAGATAATAATATTAGTATTAAAAATTTATTTATTCAACCGCAAAGAAAAGCCAATTTCATGCATCAATGTGTATTTGTAGTTTAAACATATTCATGTATCCATACAAAATATTGTACATACATACATTTAGGCGCAAAGAATTTAAAGAATTTTGCCATTCATAAATATATTTACATGTGTACTAGTCATTCAAATCAACGAGAAGAGAGGGAGAGAGAGAGAGAGCGACAGTATGTACATTTCTTTAAGTATGTAATTAGTTTTGGTGAGAATATAAAAAGTACTTATATTTCAGATAAAGCATATTTTTAGGTGTTAAGAATTCTACAATTACTGAGTATGAACAAAACAAAAAAAAAAAAAGAAGTTCAGGACAATAAAATTTGTCTTTCATATTATTATTCAAATATTTATTGTGAGGTGTAAAAATTATTAGAAACAAATTTGTTGTATTGGAAAGCATAGAAGAGAGCACTTCTTAATATGGGAAATTGTGTAAATTTCTGCGAAAATCAACACAAAATTTCATAAACAAATATTTGCATATGCAGTAAAGATACCTAATTGTATATTGGGATAGTGCAAGACATTTCGAAAATTGTGAGATTCAATAAAAAACTGCATGTTCTAAACAATTGCGGAGCGAATGGGTTTAATGATGCCACATCAAGGTAAAAGTTCATAAAATTGGGTGTAGAATGATATGTAACCCTATAGCTGCCCGAGAATATCGGGAATACATATTTTCCACCCACTTTTCTTCTTTAAAATTTGCATCAATTTGCATCCACCCTATTCAATTTATGTTTTCATAAAATTGGTTTACCCTTAAGGGCCAAAGATATCACCAACTAACATCCATTTTTACTTCTCAACATTTTAACTGAATTTACACACTTCGCACTACTTTGATCCCTTAAGGAAACTCCATACAAGGTGGGCGAAGAACAAAACACCTTAGAATGAACGTATTCCATTTTAATGCGATTTTAATTGAACATAAATGGATAATGATTTCGGGGGTTGCTTGGAAAATAAATCGGATTCCCTAAAGGACCTGTTAATGCAGTATAATACATATTATCAGAAAAAGATACTGGCATGGTCGATAGTTCATATCAGTTACTTTCCATAGAATTTCATGATCTAAGACAAAAATTGTTAAAAAGTAATAATTACTAGGATGTCAAACTAAAAGGAATAAATTTAATAAATGGACTATAAATATATCGCTCCATTACTTTTTCAAACTGACTTTAAATTTGTATGCAATTGTTAGTTATCATTTAAATAGCCAATTAATTAAGTTGGTCCATTAAGAACACATAAATTTTGAATGACTTCAACTCGATAACATGTCACATCATATATGAAATAAATCATTTCTTCTAATATATGAGTGCCTATGTACAAGTATACGAGTAAACAATATCTAATATGAACGCATATAGTACAATATATCAAGGATGTTGATTATATGAGAATGCAGGGCCGTATTGGACTAACGAGCAACAAGGAACCCTGCAAGGAACCTTTGAAAGAAAATATTATCATAAAATTGTTAGCATATTTTAAAACAAATTTCTCCTCTTAACTGCGCCCAATATGTATTTATTGTAAAGTGTCATATTCGTAAGAGTTGTTTGGGCCCCAAGTTATTCCCTACAACTCAATTGTAGGGAATAACCTACAATTGTACCCTCAATTAATTTAAATGAATAAATTCTGACCTTGACCTGAGTCTATACATATTTTGTCTGAAAGAAAAGCCCCAAAGAAAAGGAGACAGAGAGAGAGAGAGAGAGAAAGAAAGATGGGCAAATTTCTCAAATGTATGCCGATCCAATGGCCGAGGCCCAAATGCTTAGGCTGTATTTTCAAGGATTAAGTAAATAGAGTCCCTTTAGTAATCTCTCAATACTTTCAATAAACAAATAAATAAAAATAAATAAATATGTTGCACTTAAAGCCCCGAAGGGCTCATTGGACGAGCTTCTCTTTCATTACTGTTGTGCGTGTTAAATTTTGGACAGTATTAGAAGGGACCTACTTATTTTAGCCGGTTCTGAACAGCAGAACCCATGTGACATTACTTTTTCTGAGCTTTGTCACAGAGTTCTTTTAGAAGCTCTTTCATGGCAAGTTGTTACTGTCGAAAGAATTGCCAATTGCTTGCCGACAGGTGGGTACCCTTTGAAAGAAAAACCTTTACGATATTAAATTTGTTATGCATCAGCCGCGGATTGAACCACGATCTACAGATCAGAAGGCCAACACACTAACCACTGAGCTACAGCACCTATTTTTAATAAACACCTGTAAAAAAAAAAAAATAAAAAAGTAGACTAGATATGCATTTCTGTAACTATTTGGTGTCGCTGAATGCGAATCCGGGTGTTGTTTGTTGCGGTCCGGTGGTACTTTGTTTCTGATCTCAAAAAATAATGAAAAAGGAAAGAAGCCCATCAGGCCGGCTCTCATTAATTTCTACGCTTCAGCAATTTTTGTAAACCCCTTATGGGGCTCCCCCACAAAATTGACGTGTTTATAAATTTGCATAAATCGCTTTGAGTGGTAAAATATTTGATTGACTCTCAATAATTTTTGTTAATTTACATCTCTCCTCTTCCTATAACTGATAATCGACAAATAACTTAAAAATATTCCGAGAATCGCCTCTACAGCAAATAAAGGTATTTCCAGATTTCTCCTAAATATTCTCACCTTTATCGTTCATTATACTGGAATAGGACAAAAAAAGAAAAAAAAAATCAGAATCTAGTATCGCTGAACCAGCATCAGTTGACATTCGAGTGCTTCTTATTCGCCCAAAAACCGGTCCTTTTTCTCTAAGTCTGCCCCTGTGTGAATGCAGCATGTGTGCAGTCATAATTTATTATTGTCAAACTGTGGTCACCAGTAGAACAAACTGAGTACATACAAACGAGTATATGCACACATAAATTGCAATCGACCGTACCTTCACCATTTCAATTAACATTTACGTAATTCTATTCATCTATGAAAGTACGAGTACATCATATATGTATGTATTGCAAATACAAGTAGGTACATACTTTTGGTATACGCCCCTTTTATGGTATTTACATTGCATTGAATTGACACATTTCTTTAGTACAATGACATATTGTAGTAATTAGTATTATCGTGGCCACGTGATGATGATCACGCTGTGATGATGATATAATCACGATGACGATAATAATGATGATACCATGTTCGAGCATATTTGCACTTTACAAATGATTACACCACACATTCATTTCACTCGCAAATTCAATTCAGCTCATTTCTATTCAGCAATCTTCAGCATAACTGCCATCCACCCACTATTCATCACCTTCGGTCTGCTTAGTTTTCTGTTACGAATATATCCGTTTCAACTTTAGTCAGTCATTAAGGTATGATTACAGCTATTGTTCATTAGTACCAATCGAAGCTCGTTTATAATAGGTGGGATGGTTGCTGTATTTATTTCATACATATTTGTTATTTACATATCATATAGCTAATAGGCATGCATGCATTAGCTGTTGTTTCAGAAAACTTTCTTGTATTAGAAATATTCGATTTTCAGGTCTATGTCATTATTAATTTGCATAGATATAAAAAATAAAATCTTACTCTTAATTAAACACTATTTTAACGCAATCTGCATATGATAGCCTTCGTTTGTATTTGTCATGTGTGGATAGTGGGGTTTTAAACAAGGCGCATATACATATCAATAGTGAATCCCTTTTTGCGTTTATTGTGCCATTGGTTTCTTTAATTTATTAGTGTGTGTATATCCTACAATTGTTTAAATAGTATTAATGCTCTTCTGAAAATGTTATACCCTATTCAGCGAATCGTACATGAACATATCTACATATGTATGAATATTAAATATTTCATCTGGTATTAGCTCTTTCTATTCACAACAGGCCGTTTCGCATGTTGGATAGAGTGACGGTGATATGATTGTGAATTTTTTTTATTGCCCTAATGGATCTTGAAGGTCTGATTGAGCTTAATACAAAATTATACAACATTTTCAACACTGTTCAATGTACCATTTAAAAATAATTTTTGAAAATTGAACACTTTAAAATAATGATCGACGCAAGAGTGACTTTTCCAGCTGATTTTCATGAATATTTCACATTTCCAACTAGGTATCTTCGCTTCGTGCATATGAATGTGTAAGATAGATTGCCTTTCGCTCTGGATTATGAAATGTAGGTTATGAAATGACAAATATTGTGCTGAACAAATGTAGACGACTGAGAAAACAAAAACCACCGCAACTCCATGAAGTGCAAGAATTAATTGTCGCTCAGTTTTAATAGTGGAATTAGTTTACAGTGAACCATTTTGTGGCTCACTATCTATTGTAGTAAATATAATTAAAAATTTGCAGCAAGAAATAAGATCATTCCCAAAATTGAAAATATTTTTTCCAAAAAATTTTTCTAATAAATTTCTTCAACATATACATCATAGATTGTTCCCCAAACTTTTTGTGTCCCTCAACACTCCATGTTATGGTTCACAATCCTCTTGATAGAAATGCTCGAATTGGCATTCTGGCCTTTTGAGTTTTTAATAAAAAAAATTGTATTTACATTGGAAATGTAAATACATGGAAATGTTTTGATATATCAAGGCAAGAAAATATTTTCCATTTTTGGTATAAAAATATCTACCACCTATTATATGATACGAATTATTTCTGAACTCTATAAAAAAATAAATCAGGAAGAATTAAAAAAAAAAATACTATTCTCAATCAAATGCTGAGACCCTTACGAAATGTGAGTTGAAATTAGTATCAAGCGTACCGTATTAATTTCAACATGTTCTATGAAATAATGAAATGTATTTGAAAGTATTTACTGTGGGACAATATTCATGATAAGAGGATGCTGATAAGCTCATGAAGTTTTATCAAATAGGAGAATAAATTAATCACGCAAAGTAAAGAGGGTTGACGACAGACTGTCAGAGTTAGAGAATGATCAGCAAAAATATCATTGATCTGAGATTGAATAATGTTCAGGTACCTAATTGAATACAAATCACAAATGAAATTAGTAAGTTTTTTGCTGTAAAACTGGTTAGAGACATAAGAGAAAAGAAAACACAAAAGAGTACGATCATTTAAAGAGAGAGATAGAGAAAGAGAGAGAGAGAGAGATATAATGAAATGAACTATGTACATGTATATACACAGCAAGAGGAAGAGAGAGAGAGAAATATGATGATTTGAGAGCTGTAATAACTCAAGAGAGAGAGAGAGAGAGTGAACGAATGAGCTTTATATAAGCCTCAAAATTAGACTTTATAGAGAGAGATAGAGAAAGACAGAATATGAATTAAATGTACAAAATGTGATGCCAGAAATTCAAGAGTGGAGCATAAAAAAAATCCGAGAAAAACAATGGCAATATTTAGAAGAAAGAAAAAAAAACCACAATCAGAAAAAATCAAAATGAAGTTTCACGAACTTTCTATTAAAATAAGTTTAAAGCAGAATTTGGCTTTGACTCGTTGCTCTGATTTCGTTTTGATAACCGAAGGTATTAATACCTGTACCTTTTGGGCGTTAACTTTGTTGCTTTGTTGAAAGAATGATGTTTTCAAAGTTTCAACATATTCATGAGTTGCAAGCTTTAACATTCATCAATATGTCAACAAGTCCGGAAACTTTCGGAACGCACTGTACAAATGGCATACAAAGAAATGTATAAGCCGTGAAAAGAATGTGAAGAAAAATAAACTAAAAACAAAGCGCACGGCAAAAAGTACAACAGAAATGGTTGAAATAAACTATAGAGAATACCGGAAAATAAAATACCTTACATACTCATGCATTATATATGTTACTCTACCTTTACAATTAACACTTGCAAGAGCGTGACTGCTTAATAAGTCGGTATAGGTATATGTAATTGTTAACGTTTTTCTTTTATGCATTTTCTTATTGTTTTATTTCTCTTTGCTGCTTCTCTCTCTCTCTCACTCCCTCTCTCTTGATCAAGTGTGTATGGAGCACCATGCTCTCCCTATTTATTCTTTGCTTTATTTTGCATTTCATTTTGCTACTCTGCTCGTATTGGATACATTGGGCGTTGAAGAACAAAACAAATGAGTTAAGTGAGCTAGTTAGTACATAGTTAGTAGTCTTTGACTATAGTCAGTTAGCAAGTCAGCACAGCTCAGCTTGACGGCTCCATCGACCATCATCACTGATGTTTTCTCACTGACTGATTCTTTGTTGTTTTATTCATACAAAAAATATTCGGTTTGTACATCATACTCGTGTAATTCGCTCGTTGGTATACTGGTTTGTGAGTTTGATTGTGTTTGTGTGTGTGAAGTGTGAAGTTTGAAGTGTGACCCCCTTCGATCACCTTTATTCTCATTTAACATATGTTTGTTGTACATATTGTGCGTGTATCAAGAAGAAAGTCAAAAGCAATAAATATAAATATAAATTTCGGCAATATCGCCGTGGTATCGTTGCTGTTTAGTATATCGAATTGGTCAGAAATTAAAATATGCAAGCTTAATATCGTTTAACTACCGTCTACGTGTAACGAAATGAATAGTATGAAAATTAAATTAAAAAACGTTAATTAAATTTTCAGTGGCTGTGTATAAACTAACAAACAAGAGAAATATGTATACAGATACATAGCTAGATAAATTTATATCTACTCATGTACGATATATCTGTTGTTCGTGGTTAGACTAAACGAAAATGCATGTAAAATAAAAGCCAGAACCAAAAAAAAAAAAACGACAAACATCATAAATAAAAATATAATTAATTTCTTTTTAAAGTGAATCATGCACATATACGAGTATATATATACATACATAATTATACAATCAAATCGTAGTGAGTTCATTCGTTCGTGAGTGCGTGCTTACGTATTGCAATATTGGTGGCATGCGCGTAAGCATTAACAATATCAACAATTTGATGCGCTTGTATAAGCGGTGAATGTGAAAAAAGTTAAAAATTGTGTTAACGAGTATTTACATATTTTTTTTAAAGGTCTTTTTATTTTCAAAAAAAAAAAAATATATATATATATATATTAACAAAAATTATTAAATTGAAACAAGTCAATAAATTCCAAAAAAAAAAATTGAGTTTTCTTCCAACAAAAGGTGAAGTTTAAAGAAATATTTACAATTAATAAAAAATATCTACGCAGCGTGATTCCAAAGTTCCATGACAGTAGGTTTAATCAGTGGTGTCATCTATTGACAAATTAGTGAATTTTAAAGGTTGCCACCTTCATTAATATTTTGATACTTCGGTAGCGCCAATGTGTCAACTAATAAAACAAGTTATAATAAAAAAAAGTGTTACATTGTTTTTAATACCGATTTTCAAAGCTTTTTTAATGTCCGCCTTCTTTTTCTGTCAGCTTTCATTCCACACTTTATCGTGTTGTTTTTTGGTAATACTGAAAAAAGCAAGCTTCATCACCACAACGATGAAGTTTGTGTCTCTACCGTTGGCTTGAGCTTCTTCAAATGTTCAATGCGAAAGGAGTCTTGCCAGGTACCCCCAATTGCTCCATCAATATCCTTTTCAACATTGTTTTACGGTATTCATTTCAAAGAGAGGCCGAGAGGACGCCTTTTTGAAACTGATTAAACGAGCCATAATAAGTTTTGTTGCTCAAATTAAATTCATTTTGAGGAACGAAGGTATCGAGACACTAGAACTTTTTGCGAGCTAACTCTGATATTTGCACACAAAATGGCGACACAATTAAATCTTACTGGACACCAGTCTTTATTTAACAAACTGTGTATAAATCTACAAAAAAAAGCAGCAAAATTTAAATTTTTAAAACCAAAAATATGAATTTTCTAGATTTATTAACTCATAATTATCCTAACTCCTCAATAAAAGACTGAAAAGAAATTGCTGAGAAATGTGAAAGCGCATAAAAAAAAAGAATGAAAATAGTAACTTTTTTATGCAATATAATTTTTCATTAAAAAAGTAGTATAAAGAAATTTATTAAAACTATAATCCATTGTTACCGATTTCTCTTCTCTCGATAACTCGAAGCAATTATCCAATTTGGACGCTGTTCGGGTTTCTCCGCCATATATAAAGACAGGCATAATTAGACCCTTATAGAGTGTGGTTGGTGAATGCAATCATATTGCTGAACATAGGCTGAACATAGAGATTTATTCTACAGTAGTTGGCGCAAGTTGTGTGATCTCTTATCATATTTACAAGGCAATGGATGTTGAGACTAAACTCATCAACATCGACTTTCATTCTACCATATCCTCTTATAAGCAGGTGCTTGCAGCCAAGTAAATTATTGCTTCCGGTCTTAAGCAACCCGATAGGAAGGCTATTAGCACCTGCAGTTTTGCTGTTCTTCAGCCGCTCTATGGCCAATCACGGCCGATGGTTTCAAAAAATCTCTTGTATTAGCCATAGACAAACTTTATTCTAGATATTTGTAACCAGATTTCTATTTTTGTTACGCCAGGAAGAGGCACTGCTATTTAAACTTCCGATCAGGTAGTGAACCTTCTCGAAGTTCGAGATTTTCTTGCTTGCGCTTGAAATATATTTAGCACTGATTTAATATTTTCCATATTAATCTGAAATGTTGATAAAGAAATTTATTTTAGAAAATCTATTTTATTACTTAAAAACAGTGTTGGAGTTTTACGATAAAATAATTTAATAAAAAAACCATAAGAAATCGATATAAAATGTTTTAAGTGTACATATATGCAAAAAATCGATTGCAAAAATATTTACAAATACAATTCGATTATTACCAATAGAGTTGTAGCTGACCACATTTGTATATTTATCTACATAATTAAAGGCTTATACATTCATATGTAAGGTATACATATGTATATTATTTATCAATACCTGTTTGTGGTTGCGAATATGAGAAAGCTCGGGTGCTTGTGAGTGAACTTGCAAAGAGACGTATTATGCATGTAGATAAATAAATAAAAGAAAATAATAATAATAATAATACTAAAATTAATGAAATTGAGAATTATGCAAGTAGCTTATTTGAAGGTTTCTCTTCGCTTGTTAATATTTTAAATATATTTATTTTTGCTGATTGAAATTTTATTTGAATACATATTGTATGCAAATGAAAAGCAGCGAATAAAATACGTAAAATCAATAAATTTTTGTGGCAGTTTTATAATAAAATAATCAGGTAAATAAACAAATTTCTAAAAATACAAATAAATAACGAAAATTAAAGAAAAGAAAAAAAAAAAAAACAGAGTAATAGTAATAATAATAAAAGTGGTATATAAATATTTGCTTTGTGAATTTAAAAGTTTAGCATTTCTCAGAAAAAAAATTGTGTTGAATAAAGGAAAGTGACAAGTGATAGTTTAAAAATTATACTTTACATATATATTTCTACTGGAATACTTTTGAAATGTGAGTAAACTATGAATAATAAATTTATTATATTTAATTTTATGAAGTTTATGAGGAAAGTCAATATAAATTTTTTGCTTTTCTTTATATAAGTAATTATGTTCTAATGGGAGTTCAGAACGAAACTATAATTAATAACTATAATTATAATTCCGTGGCACCGTTAATCAAGTGGATCTTGGTAACTGAAAGATTCATTGACTCAGGAAGCGCTGTGGTATAACAGCAGGGTTATTAAGCCTTAGATTCATATTCGCCTTTCATTAAGAGACTAGAGCTTCCGGGGTGATTACAGTATGTATAGTTATTTCTTCTCGTCTCACCCTGCCAGCGTTTCTCTCATCTATTATCTGCCAGTATCGTCCCTTTTCAGCCCATTCTCAGTAGGGCTGCTTCTGTGGTTCTGAGACTGTATGACCCCAATTTTGAATGCTGAACGTCGTTCAACTGATGCTAGTAGTTTTTTAGTATTCCGCGTCCAAAGCCCCTGCTCAAACTACATTTTTGTGGTATTATATGATGTTGCACTTACGATTGACATCATCAGGTCAATTTTGCTGGCAGTTGGTCCCCAATATTGACCACGAGAGTAGTTAATAACGTAGGAGTAATGTGATTTAACTAGATGAAAAGCAACACGTTATTTCTGCTTATGTTTCAAAACTTTATTTACATACTTCGGTTTTACAATTTGTGGATATTTGAATGGCAGCTTCATAATGCTTCAACCATGAAATACTCGGCTAAGCACAATCTTATCTTGATGCCAATTTCTTATCACTAAGTGGTTAGTGAATTGGCCTTCTGATCTGTAGACGACCTATCAGATCAGAATCAGAATCAATCCCCGGCTGAAGCCAACTTTAATTTGGAAAAATTTTTCTTTTGAACGGTACCCACCTGTCGGCAAGCAATTAGCAATTCTTCCGACAGTAGCAATTTGTTATGGAAAAATTTCTAAAAGGGTTCTATGACAATGCTACGAATAAGTGATGTAACAAGGGTTCTGCCGTTCGGCTAATAGAAGTAAGTCCCTTCTAACGATGATCAACAAATTTAACACTCACAACAGTACTAAAAGAGGAGTTCAGCCATAGAGCGTTTTTTCGTCTATAAGTGCCACATATTAATTATTTACTTTTGAAGGGAGTTTTCCAACGATATAAAATGTGATAATCACTTGGTGCTTGGTTTGGACTATAAGGTGGATGTATAAAAATATTCGACCAAATTCCTGGAATTTCTGGAGGGTTTCTCACCTGTTGAAAAATTCTGGCCACTTCTGACCATTCAAACGATTCAACTTTTTATAGTAGTGCTCCGAGGTGATCTTTTGGGCATATGGAAACAGCTTATAGTAGATGGTTCCTTTCCACTTCCAGCAGGTTGTGCCCACAATCATTTTCGCTCAATAATTTTGGATGGGGCTCTGTTGCCATTCACCCACTCACCATCCGCTTTAGGAATGTGTCGATTTCACCCGATTTGGCTGAGGTCTCGTTGATGTCAGATTTGATCCATCATGCTTTTCTGCGTCAAATCGTGTGGCGCTCAAACATCGAGCATCTGTTTTAATATCATTCCTTCATCACCAAAGAGTTTTTAATTTTTTTAACTATCAAGCAGTAAATACAAAAACCCTAACTTTAAACGTTTCCTAATGGGTTAAAATTATTTCATTTTATACTTTCAATTTTTCTGTTTTTATTTTACTGATTTATTTCAGTCATTTCTTTTGTGTGCTTGTCGTATTTACACATGTATTGTATATGTATATATATATATGCATGGCCTTACTCATATTTCCTCTCAGTAGCAGCAACAGCAGCGGCAGCAGCTGCTATTACACCTACATATTGCATATGGTTTTTAGGCGAGTGTGCAATGTATGTACAAATACGAGGGAGTATTTTTTGTTCTGTTTGGTGCAAAAATAATATGACAATAAACCGAACAAGTCGAAATCTTAATTGGATTTAATATTTTTGCTTGCATTTTTATTATTATTGTCTTTTTGGTATAGTTATGTACTAATTTCATGCACCTTTGCACTAAAGCCTTAAATATGTCTTTATTATGAACATTTAAAAGATGCATAAATGCTATAATATCTTACCTAAATAAGTATTAAGTATGTTGTTAAAGCAACGAATTCCTTTAAATGGAGTTTAGAATATAAAAGTAAGCTTGACAATAACCTAATAGAAAGATATCACTTAATAACCTTGTAGTGGGTCTATTTAAAAGTGCGATCATTTATTTATAGAAGCGCTTTATCAAAATGTGATGATGTGGTCACATCCCAAGTTTTAAAATTACTTAGACATTGCAATATTACTATTTTATAAGCTCTCTGTTACTATATAAATATTTTGTTTTTTTGTGATCCTCTATTATTTGACCTCTGATAAATTTTTACATGACACGACAGTTAATGGGTTAATAAATTCCCATTATTGCAGCACAACTATTGTTAAAAAACGGGAAAGAAACACAAAAAGTAAAAACAAAACAAATATTACTAAATGGTAACAAAATAAATTGATACTAAATACTATAAATAATAAAAACCAACTGGAAATATAAGACGTCTGAAAATGTAACACAATGGCAACAACACAATAATACGAGTACAACAGTAGCACAACGATTGTAATAAATATTAGGGTAAACAATAGGTGATTTAACTTTGTAGTTGTGTTGTTGTTGTTATAATTTTACAAATCTGCAGTTTTTACACGTTTTTCTACGCTTTTTGTTTATGCATTTTATTAAATATATTTTGTGTTTGTTTGCCCCTCCCTTAACGTTTGCATTTTTTGCATCATATCATCATGAATCATTAAAGTGCTATATATGGTGTATATACTCGTAGATACTACTTACTACTGCATGTGTTTAGGTGATTCTCAAGGTGTCCATATGTCTACATTAATCTGCAAATTTTGCAAATCTGTAATATTGTATATATTTTTTTTTTGTGATTGATGGGGATGAATTTTTGCATCATATTATTTCATCTAAACATCCTTGGCCCCTATCTTGCCATAATGGGGTGCTCAAACACACATGATAATAGAAAAATTCAAAACTGCCAAGAAATCGTCTCTAAGAAGGTGCAATGTATCTCCAACCTCTATTATTTTTACCTCTGTAAGATTTGGTTCGAGTTGAAAATTGACAGTAGCCTTACATCTGCCCAGGAATCGCCTCTAAAATTTTGAAATGTATGTGCGACTTTTTTGTTTTTACCCCTTAATAGTTTTTTCAAGCAATACTTACCCTCTATTTCTATGCATTAAGGATGCCAAGTCAACTTAAAACACCTAAAATCGACAAGTAATCTCATAGCTGCCCTTAAGTCAGGGTATAGGTATATAATGTCACGTCTGACTCCATTACTTTTTGTTCTCCAAAATTTCTTCTGAACATTTCTACCCGCTATCTCCACTCTGTAGTGGGCATTCCCCAGTACACCAACGGCGTCTCTACAGAGGTATAATATTGTATATGACCTATGTCCATTTTTTTTTTATCATAACATTTCCATCAAACGTACAATACTTATGCAGTATCGTCGTCATATAAAATATACTTTAGATCTCATGAAAATAGATCAACACCTTCATGTCTTCCAAAAAATCATCATATTTTGGTTTAACTTGAATAATGACACCTTGTGAATACCCTAATTGTTAATTTCAAGTAAAATGTTATCATTTATAGTAAAATATTTGAATGTGTCTGTGTAGGTGCTTAAATACAAATATTTATACTACATTATTTTACATTTGATGCATTATTTATATGTTAATGTATTGTAATGTTATACTAGTAGTGTTTTGTATGTGAAGTAAATATATTTGAGTGTGTGTGTGTGGATGGGTGCGGGTGTGCGCTATTCCCAAAAGCGACAAATGGTAAAACATTGCATTTAATTAAAGAAAACGGAAACTTTTTGCGTACGAATTAAATTTTGCATTTTACATTTGCATACTTATATTAGGGTGGGTTAAATTATTCGGTGGAAAAACAAAACAAATTTAGTGATGATTTAGCGTAAAAATGCAAAAGAAACCTTAAGTCTTAAATATCATCAAATATATTTTATTATGTCATAAAAAACAATTACGAGTATATATAAAAGTACTTACTTTAACTATGATAGCTTGTTGTTTTAATGCATGTGAATGTGAAGTGTTGTGTGTATGCGTCGACACCCAAAATATGTTGTGACATACATGTGTTGTAAAGCCTTTAATTGTTCAAGTAGCCGCTGTGATTAGGAGACTAGTATTATTCCTCCTCCTCTTCTATTGAAAATCTAACCCAGTCTAATGCGCAAATACAATGATGCCGATTCCAAAATAGAGAGACTATGTATGTGTGTAATGTGTGTATGTATGTAAAAGAGGTAGCTAGAATTTTAAAATAATAAATAGGTGTAAATTGTGTAATTCGTCTTGTTACGCGTTAGTGTCACAGAAAAATGTACATGTTGATAGTGTATGATTTGTATGATAGTTAGATTTTTTAAACGCTTGGCTGCTTCCATTTTGGTATGATATTTTTTTTATCTTCTCAGTTACTGGTTGACTGAATATCTTTGCTGTAGTACCTATTTGTTGTAGATAGGTATTTATATCTTGTATGAGCTGTGAATGCTTTACATATCCCACAAATATCACCACCTAATATCCGAATTCAAAGTGATCAGTCAATTGATAACCATAGTATCACCATCAGCAATATTTTACTTTCGATGCTTAGTTAACCATTAGTTAAGCCACCGAATGCCATTGGTTGACAATTAGTTAACAAATATTCGAAGTGGCTAAGACTGATTATTTAACTGATTGGTTTAACCAATGAATTTGAATTCGGTCTTCAATATTTTATAATTTATACGGGAGGTATAACTTTTATTTTGCTAAAGGATGGAATTCAAAGTCATCGGTTAACTAATGACAAGAATCCAATTGACAATATTTTATAATCTGCCTTTTGTTAACCAATGGTTAAACTTCCGCATACCATTGGTTGATCATTGGTTATTGTAAATAATATTTGATGCTGCACAAATATTAATTTCTTGTTAAGGGAAATTCATTGCGAATTCGTTCTGCATGTTTGCATTTATTTTATAATTAAAAAAAATAAAAAAATGTGGACAAAATGCCACAGTTTTCTCTTTTTCAATGTTTTGGTTAACAATAGTATTTTGAATTAATTCGTTAATTGTCGAAGCAATTACTTTAAATTCGGTCGTAATTCGGTAATAATAATTCCAAATGCACAAATATTCCTAACACTCATTTCGAATGGCCACCATGCTTGATTGCAGTCTTCGTTGTAAATTTTAGTGGTTGTATGGGGCTGCTGACTCTGCTCAAAACCTAAACCCACGAAATAAAATTGGTAAAGCGCCAAACGAAAAGTTTAAAATTAATTCAATATTTTTGGAAATTAAAATTGATATCATATGAATATAGCTTTCCTAAATTTGTGGGCAAACAGTATTGTTTACTTCTAAGAACCATACATTTGTAATTTGGACTTGAAATATCATACCAAATTTTATAAAATCTTGATTGTCATAATTTTGATTTCAACTTTTTTCTGGATCTAACATATCAACGAAATTATATTAATAATCGTCATTTGTCTTGATTAAGTCTATATTCATTGTGAACACACCTTTCTAAAACAAACCGAAAAACATATTCTCAGTCGAAATACCTGAAATAAATAATCATGCTAATCATTGTGACATTGTATTCCAACCTGTAGATTTTCTAGAGATTAACATTTTTAAATGACATAAATTAGCCATAATTTATATAAAACGATAACAGTATAATTTCATAACTTGTGGTTGGTTCTAAGAATTTTTAAAATATATATTTGCTTTTTTATTTTGTCAATAAATCAAGTTATAATGCTAATGACCATTTTCATTCTAAACGTATTCTTTCAAAATTATTGATAATTAGATTTTATGCATTTTTGCATTCTTATATGTTAATTTGTTTTTATAATAAAATTGGTTTGTAATGTCATGACTATTGCATGATGCAGTTTTATGATGATTGTCAGTGGTTATTTATTACAAACATTTTGATGTATGACCTTTTCGTGAAACTGTGTGATTATGAGTTCATAGCACAATCGGTATTTTCCAATGAGCTATTTAACGAGATGTTGTTTGTTGGCCTCATTACAATTGTATGATCTATTAATGAAGTTCGTTTGCCTTGAAAACTCTTCGAAGAGAGCTCTGTGTCAATCAAATTTTTGACTACTTTTTTCAATAAATCCGGCCATATTTCGTCAATGGTGTCTGGAATATTGGCTTCCAATGCTTCAAGAGTTGATGGTTTGTCGGCATAAACCAATGACTTAACATAGTGCCATAAAAAGTAGTCGAGAGGGGTTAAATCGCACGTACGAGGAGGCCAATTAACAGAACTGCCCGCAATAACTCGATTGTTGAACGCGCTGTATGACATGTAACCACATATTGTTGAAACCAAATGTCGACGTTTGTGCGTTGTAAATAAATAAATAAATTCGTCATTTTTAGGTTTATTTCAAGACTGTATTTAATATGGTTGAAATTGACTAATTTGGGTCAAATATGCATTTTGTTGTTCTATAAATGCCATTTTGCCATTTTAAAGGTAACTTTATATTGTAGCCCCACTTTTGAAGAAGCTCTAGTTACTATTGCCGAAAAACTCGTCTGAACTATTTTCACAAACTTCTGAGTTTCTTAAGAATAATTTTTGCAATGATAAACGAAAATGTTATCGCTCTTTGCTAAGTCCGGACTATAAGGCGGATGCATTTAGACTTCTAACCAATGTCCGGGAGTTTCTGTCAAGTCACTTTAAACATGTCTGACCTGGCATTGTCCCAACGGAACACAAAACCTTTCTTGTTAGTCGATTATGGCCGCGTCGAATAGTTGACAATAGGCAGTCCTAACTTAGTGGTTGGCTACATAGAAGCAGCTCACTGGAGACAATTCCTTTTCAGTCTCACTAAACACATAGAAAATCTTTGCTGGTCGTTGTGTCTGGTTTGAAATCGTTTTCCGTCAAAATTTTGTGAGAGAATGAAAGCGGAACTATCTGTCTTTTTTATATCATGTAAGACACCATCTATTGCGGAATACAATGTGACTCCCGTCATCGTTACCTAGTATGTACAATAATTGATGCCATGTATTGTTTCAAATTTAATTATACTAAATAGATGAACATGTTTGTATGTGTATGGATATGTTTATTATTCTCATTTTTTTCTGATATATGTGTTTGTCTATATACACACACATGAATATGTAGTTACATATGAGTATATGTGATAATATCGTTTACAATCAATGACAGTCGTCATCGTTAATGACATTTTTGAATTTTGTTATTGCCTTTAGTCGTTTTTTGTTGTTTATTATTATTTACTAATTATTTTTTTTTCATATGCTATACGTTTTAGCTAAAATAATTATTTTTTATTGCTTTTACAATATTTTTGGTTTTTTTTTATTATTTATTATTTTTGGTTTCTTCATTTTTGTCTTGTATTTTGTAAGGCCTTGTGCAAACTATGTCAAAATTTGCGTCATAACTTAACTGTACGATTGAAGAACTGTATGAACGAGTAATTTAGTTCATTTTGGGTCAGTGATTTTTAACGATTTTCTTTTTACAATCATTTAACTACAGGTATTGCAATATTTGACTTTTGCATAAACAATGAGTATGTACCAGATTGCTGCACAAATATGCCTTTGGCAAGTGCGATAACCTTCATACCGAATAGTAACGAAGACTATATATATATATATATATATATATATATATATATTCCCAGGTAACAATTTACACTTCCAAAAGCCTAAAATGCCAGTTGTATAGCCGCTGAGCTGCTGAATGGAAGTTATTTCATGAAGCTACATCTATATGGCTTCTAATTGATCTTTAAAAAGAAAATCCAAAAGTTTTATAGCAGTTTGCTTATACAATTGAAAGCATCGGTCTTATTTGGTAGTCTCTATAAGCCACTTTTATCGACGCAAAAATATTTAGCTTCGAGCATATCAATAATTTCTCAGCCAATATTGCTTCCACAAAGCAAAGAAAAAAACGAAGTGCAAATAACTTCTATAGACACTTATCGCAGTGCAATATGTTACTTCGATTTGTACCTGTACTTCATTGTATGTACAATATGGTTGGTAAACATTTTAAAAGACTTTGCTCAATAAAAAACATGAAGTCATTCGTGATTTGGATCCACATATCTTTGCAGTTTTTCACAAAACCATAAATTTTGTAGGGGAAGTTCCGTAAGAAGCAGAGATATGGTGTTATGTTATCGGCCCTATTCAAGGGCCGATCCCTGTGTAGCTATTGTCGATTTTCAGATATTTTTTCGGTTATCTTGTATGAGAGATACCCCTTGATATCACTCTTACCAATAGTGACCTCAAAAATATATGAAATTCGACACATATCTCCATAAATAACCAAGAATTCACCGTAGAGCGATCAAATGATATAATGTGCATTTAGAAAATTTTACAACCATACGTTTTGAATTTTCATATTGTTTGGTTGTTAAAAATTAAAAATTACAATATTTTTTAAATCTATAAATATTTAAATTCATTTTTTATATTACAAAATATGAAATATAGCCCGTACACTACGAATGAAATATCAATAAATAAAATAAAGTTAAATTTATTTTTAATCATAAATTCACTTATGCTGAGCAAATTCCTATAAAAGCATTTGTACAGGTCTTGATATTTACCATAGATGAGTGCGGTACGTATGACCATATTTTAGGATATTTATGTAGAAATTACACAGGACGTAATTACTATCTATGGTGAATGGTTTAATAAAAAATTTTACAATAATTTTTTTTTGTTGTTAAATATTTTAACCCTTCCTCTTCCACCAGGACTTTAGTAGCTTAGATGGTTGGTGAAGAAATGACTAGATGCTTCCCAGTAGTACATTTGAGTACACTACCGAATATCAAACTTATATATTTCGACCAATTATATTTTCGAAAACCAATTTCCTTCAAAGGAATACACTCTACTTAATGAAGAGTATTGAATTGACCAAAATAGTACAACTATAGAGCAAATGAGGAAGAGCTTCACACATAGTATGACTAATATTTTTACTGTTAATATTATGAGTAATAACACTATTTTGAATATTATTATGACTATTTTATTCCCCATTTTAATTTAAATTTTATTTTGTTTCTCTTTAAAAAATCACTTACATATGCTTCTCATAATGTATTCAATATCCATAAATGAACATACACTACGTATGTCTAGCCACTTATCCGATCACTTAAATCATTCAGTCATTATACCATACTTATGTATTTTTATGAAAATTGCATAACTTTAGTGGGTTGTACGGTTAACTTAACTTAACTGCGAGCTAACATACAGTCATTAATTTGGTAGTTTGTGAACTTGATTTTGCCTTAAACTCTATGCTAATGTGTTATCCATTGTGTTATTTAACTATAATGTATTTATCGTGGCATTTAATTTATTAATTTTTTGTAATTTGATTTATCCGGTTTTAATTCAAATATTTTTTAAGAAAGCAAAAAAATCGAATTGTGAATTTTGTGAAATGTGTATTTGTATTTTGTGAATGAATTGCTTTTTCGTTTGCCTATCACATATCCGAAGATGTTTGGTTCTTTGTAGATGTTAATGCACAGAAATTATATTGTACTTAACAAGACCAACAGGCCTTTTATAAATAGATCCATTCCCTCGAATTGGTCCATTCTAAAAGGTTCTTCCGAGTTATGCTAAAGCATAATTATGATGCCGTACGTTGGGTGTCGGGTGTCATTTTCGGAAACTAATCCAAACTTTGGCAGCACTAGTGGCTATCACCTAGTTGATGGTAGTACAGTTCGGTCAGACCAGTTTCAAAGTAACTGCCAAAGCCTATTTGTCTGCAGAGTTCAAGTACCTGACATTAATATACAAGATGTGAAATGAATTTCGGTCCCTCTTCGTTGTCGCAATACAGATGAGGTGCTCGGGTGCTATCACGACTAGTGTAGTGGCATATCGGTCGATAAGACCTGTTGATATTAGGTTAGGTTAGGTTATTGGGGCTGCCCTCTCTATGATCTGGATTTATTTATTTAATTTATTTTTTGCATGTGGGCAATATATAATGATATGAATGTGGGGCTAGGTCCTCAAAGCATGAATAACCTGAAATAATTTTCATTTTCTACATAGTGCAGGGCAGTTACATAGCAGAAGCTTCATGGTTTCGAGCTCTTTCTCGTCTCTGCAGTAGTGCTGTGTGAGACGGCCTTAACCCATCTTGCCAGCGTAAAGTTCTATGAGACAGTGAAACAGTCTATCACCACTCCTACAACGGTTGATGTGTCTTTCTTCCTAAGGTCAATGTGGTTTTCCAAGCGTTGCTTACATTATTGAAGGCTTCTTCGATATCCAGAAATACCGGGAACGTGTGCTCTTTGTTATGAAGGAACTTTTCTACTGCTGATACCAATGTGTGAAGTGACGTCTCAATAGATTTCCGCTTGATATTGACGTTCTATGTGGAGTATTAAACGCGTCTGAAATCGTTGAGGGTTGTATGGGATCGTTTTTCACCCTTTGGTACAAAGACAACCCTAACTTGTCTCCATTGCTTGCGAATACATATTACCGAGGCCGATACAGCCTCTAAATTGGAATGGAATGATTGTATTGGCTACGCTTTGTAGTTGGGCCGAAAATATGTTATCAAGTCCCAGTGATTTATGTATATGATTTAAAAGAGTTAATCACCCATACGGTTTTCGCTGGCGTGACGATTGGCCTGTCAAACCGGTGAGGGCTAATTTCGATCTATCTGAAAGTTAAATTATCTTAGAATTTATGTATTTACCTACGATTAAACATTTTTAAAAGTAGTCTTTTAGCTACTTTGCTCTGGATATTGTTAGGATAATTAGGTTTATATTTTGGTAGATACAAAAGTACAATATTTGTATATTTATATATATATATATGTACATATATGTATGTAAACACTTGTTGGATTTTATTTATTTTTCGATGTATGCGCAACCCTCTCATTCTGATACAATTTTAGTGACCGCATGCTATGGTTTCTAACTGCTGTAGTATTGCTTATTGCATTTCAATCGACAACATGCTTGGCTATGTTGTGCTTATAGCTATGATTACTGTTGCTGTTGTTGTTGCCTTTGTTGATACCGCTGACTCTGTGGTGCCGAACCCAAGTGGTGCTATAGCATGGTATAGCATTACATATCAAAAGCATCAACAACATTGCAAGTAGCAACAAAAAAAAAAAACAACAACAACAACAAAAATATTTCAAGTATAGGTACCTAGTAGTGGAAGAAGAACAAATCTGTTGGTATGTACAAAATATGCAGCAACGATGCGGTTACTCTGTGTAGAGAAGGGACTATGATTAAAGCAAAAAATGTGAGAGAGAAATAGCAAAAAGTGTCTAATAAAAAGCCAAAATAAAAATTGTATAGTGCAAATAGAAAAATAAGAAAGAAAGAAAAATTAACAAATTGAAAAGATAACTACAATAAGTAGTGATGCTAAACCAAGCATGAGGCGGGAAAAATAGCAATTACTATGTACGTTTTTTAGGCTTCGTATTGTACGTGATAATATTTCTTGATTTAAGCTTTATTTATTGTATTTAATATCTTGTTTTCATTTCAAAATTATTGCATAGTCGTTTTGCCGTCTGTACAACGACGTCCCAAGTTTTAACCCACCGTTAGAGTGCGACAAATTCAACAAAAGATCTTCAAAAAAAAAGGTTGGCATCAATATTTTGAAAAAAAAAATTAAATTAAAAGAATTATTAAAACTTTGAAATATTTCTCAGTTATGGTGTTTTCACCCAAAATTTGTTTGGTTTGTCACCCGGTTTTATTTGGACAGTGGCGGTTATCGAGAAGATATCAAAGTATCTGGTCAAAACTTCAGAAAATTTAAATAATTTATATTATTATGAATAAAATAAAAAAATTAGCTTTCCGAAAGAACCTTTTTAAATTTATTTATACAGACCTTTTGAGAGTTTATTTTAATTAAGTTTCTAAATAAACTACTGGAAAATCTACAAAGTGTGAGATCAAGTCTCACTATATGCAATCCAAGTTTTTAATTATTAATAATGACATATTTATTCTGTACGTTACAAGTAACTTAGTGCAGCCTGCAAGTCTAGTCGAGTGCAATACGAAACCATATTTAGAAAATTATCAGTAATTATTTGTTAAATAGCATAAATTGTTAGTGGAAAAAGGAAAAACCTTCTGAATACGATTCGACCTTATATTCGACCAGAGGTTGCATTTTATCCCTAACCTAAAAAAATAATAAAAGTTGAAGCATTTATTAAAATACTCATAATCGTCCGAAGAGGATAAGATATATGACCGAAAACTTCCTACCTTTCGTCCCTAATTCTGAGAGAGGGGACAGTGACATTTTTATACCCAGAATTCCCGAAATATTTTTAAACACCCTTAATCTCTATCTTGACTCCTTAAGAAGACATCCTTAGAAATTTAACTTAAAAGTGCTTGAAAGTGGACAAATCACCTCATAATTACCAAGGAAAAATTGCGCCGTGGACAAAACTTAAAATTCTTCTGAAAGCTCTGCCGTTTTGAAAAAACTTTAATTTTTCCTCAACTTTCAGAAATTTTACGTGTCACTCACTGCGATTCGGTATTCGGGTTTGGTTTCTGGTTCACTTTATAATACTTAAACAGTTGATTCAAATTATATTGTATTTCAGGATCGTAAGAATTTTTGAGTTTTTCCAAAATATATTCCATTCCAACAATTCCAGTTAAAACTAAAAAAGAATAAATGTTTCCAACAAGTTCTTTTACTCTTTTTAGTACCGATTAGTTACCTTTAATTTATTTTAATATCTTTTACATGCATTTATGTTACTAAATTCTGTGTTTTTTTGTTTGTTTTCTTCTTGATCACAATTTATTAAGATTTTTCTTAAAAATTAATTAAATAAAATTAATTTGTTGTTCATAAATTTTTTTGCTTGCTTTTTAAATTGTTTATATTGTTATTGGTGTTGTGTATTTCATTGCTGTTTTTATTGCTATCTTTTATGTAACGCCCTGTGGTGTTTATTAATGTACTTGCCTACACATGCTCGTACAAATAAGAACGCGTATAGTATACGGATATACATATCTATGGTTGTAGAAGAATCCATAGATGAAGTATGTACGAGTACATTTATATGTATAAGCATTTTTCGCTTATGTTTGTACCTATCTACCGGATTTGTTGATTCGCATTACTTAACACTTTTCGGTATGTATTATTTGAATGTACATATGTACTATGCATATGTATGTACATGTAGATGATTTTGTGGAATGTCGTGTAGCATGTTATTTATTAACAATTGTTATTGTTGTTTTAGAAGAATGGTATTATATGCTACTTGTATTTTATTTGTTGTTTTCGTTTGTTCTATTTTTATTATATCTTTCGCTCTCTTTACATTTTGATTAAAACAATTTTGCATTTATTGCACTGTCGCTAAAGTCATGACGTATTTGGAATTGCAATTGGTTGAAATGCTATGCAATTTGGCATAACTGTTTGGTATGACAGTTCATACTTTATTTAATTTCATCGCAGCTTCCATTTTTTACATCAAGTTGAAAATTTGTTGAGACAGTAATTCTTTGACCATTCTCAGAAAGCTGAAATTCATCAGCAGGCTCAATATTTTGGTTCTTCTTGAACTAGTGAACTTGAAACAGAAATCTATTTGTTAATAGTGCTGTAAAGAAAACATTGCTCAAATGATATACGAAGCGGATTTTCACTAAACTCTCTGTATGGCAGCATTTTATAGGTGTCATGTCTTTGGAGCTCCTACCACAGAACTGGCACTTGATTTGGAGATGTGTTGCGTTATTATCTATATGTTTTCAAAATATCTCTTGCGGCAAAATGGCCAGAAATCGTCAAACGCAAGTTAAATTCAAACAAATTCCTTGCAATTAAGATACTTTTTGATTCTGATCATTGACAAAATGATAGCGAATATTTGCCGTAGTTGTGCTGGAGTTATTTTGTTATGTGCAGGTGATTTATAACGCTGGAACTTGTTTATTGCCCAAGTGATCTTTTTCGATGTGATTGTTGAGTTTTCAAAGGGAAGTGGTTCTTTCACAATTGGCCCTTGGCCGATTTCAGACAGATCATCTGGAATGTGTCTGTTTTTTATACTTTCAGCGTCTCGATGCGAGTTGTAGTCCAGGAACCTTTTCGTTTGACTATGACACCTTGCATTTAGGAGGTTTCGATAGGATTTTACAAATAGATAGGAAAATTTTATCGATTCTAGGCTGTAGAAGTTTCAGAGATGTCCTCTTTGTAGCCAAAGATTTTCCTCAGGAATCCATAAGGATAAGCACTTAGCTGTACGTAGTTTGCCCAGTCTATATCTAGGAGAAAGCTTTTCGTGAGATTGCAGAATTTTCCACATTCTTTATTCAGAGTGCCAAACTGAGGATTTCATCATTGAGGGTTTTGGTTCCTCCATTCTTTTAGTGTCGGACAGGACAATATAAATACCTTACTTAGTGTTTTTGTGAGGCAGAAGACTGTGTCGTCTATCTACTCAATGCAGGAGCAGACTCCCCCAGAGTAGAATCTAGTTCGGCTTTAATATTCGTTTGACTGAGACCTTTCAAATGAAAGTATTTAATTACATAACGGTGACCAATTTTTTCCATGTTTACAAATTCACTGAGGTCGTTAACTTTGTATGGCTCCAAAAAAAAATACTAAACAACATGGCGCCTTGAAACTTAAAACATATGTTTTATAAGGTTGCCGCTTTTCACCAAAGTAATTTCTTTTCAAACTACTGCCGCCATCTATATGTCAGGTCGGGTAGTTCTGGGACCGACCTCGTATGTGTGACAATAGATGGTACTCTTATCATTTTTCGTAGAACCAATATAAAGTTAAAATGTTTTCTTAATTCCTTAGAAAAATTATAGGTAAATATTTTCCAGTAAGCAAGATTTTTAAAACTGTCAAGCACCTTGTTCACTAATTCCACGTGATTATTGGCTTTGTAGTTGCCCAAAAATTATTTGACTACTACATAGTTCAAATGATATCCATGCACTTCATTTTGATCAAAGAAGCACGATGTTTAGGAACGGGCGTTATCGCCAGAAAAGCCCATTGTGATACCACCGACCTTCTCTTCCAATACTTTTGTGCACGTTAAATTTGTACAGTATTAGAAGGGACCTACTTATATTAGCCGGTTCCGAATGGCAGAACCCTTGTGAGATCACTTTAACTTAATTTTGTCACAAAGCTCCTTTAAGAAGCATTTTTGGCAAATTGTTACTGCCGGAAAAATTGACAACTCTTGCCGGCAGGTGGGTACCGTTCGAAAGGAAAATATTTTCGATATAAACATTTTGTTATGCTTCAGCTGGGGATTGAACCCACGACCTACAGATTAGAAGGCCAACGCACTAACCACTGGATGGGTGCTACGGCACCCACGAAGTTAATATTTTAAAGTTTTTTATAATTTGATTTGGTTCATCAGACATCATTGGTGTGAAACATATTTAGTATGGCCCATAACAACTACCCACTTCTACATATGGTCCAGGGAAAGTAAACTTTGGTCCGCCCTGCATTAATTTCTGAAGGAAGGAAAAACAAAATAAGTTTTGACCACCCAACACATTCCGTTAATCATACCTACCTATATATTTAATAATATAATTTTTAAAACTTCTTAAGGTCATAACTGAAAGGAATTATGCTAATGAATCGATGAAAATAGAAACTCAAAAGAGATTTATAATAATTATTTGCCTCATATAAATATCAATTTTCATTTAAGTTAATCTCATTTGACCATTTAACCATAAAAATGTTCTGTCGTTAAATGAATGAAATTATTATATAAATCAAAACTAAGAAGGAAAGGGGAAAGAAAACTTTATATTTCAGCTGCATGCAAGAGTAGTATGATATAAAAACTTGTTTAAGAATTTAGGTCAAATGACCCGCTATATAACCATACACATATATACGTGCAAGATATACATAATATAAAGTATGTACAGAAATCTAGATGCACATCCATACATATACATATGTACCTAGCCATATGTTGGTAAATACTCGTACCAGCATCTATGCATGTATACGGATATATGTAGGTACATAAAAATTCCTTTCTCATAGCTTACGCGCAACTTGGCATTATTAAAAAAGTATTAAATCGAAAAAGAACAAAACAAAGCAGAGAGACACAGCGCCAAAGAACAACAAATGATAGGGCAAACTAATTTTGAAATTCTTTATTATAAAATTTTTTTTCTTCTATTTATTTTGAAATAACTCAAGTTAAGAATATATATCGGTAGGTACATACTATGTGTATAGACAAGTTAGTATATGCATGTATGTATGTAACTGCACACATTGTATCATTTCGTTCTTGAAGATTAATGAAAGAATCAAATCACATCATTAAATTAAATTGAAAAAAAAAAAAAATAATCACGAAAAAAGAATATAAGAAATACAATAATAAAATAATATCAAAAAACCACATGATCCAATAATCTTTTAAATTGCAGTACGATCATGGAAAAACTAGAGAAAAAAAATAAAAATAAAAAAATAATCAAAGGCCAAAGACTAGGATTTTTGATCCGCAGAGTTTCGCTGTATATATTTTTGGTCTCTGGTCACATCTTTAGCTCCAATTAAAAGGAAAGTATTCAAGCCACTTATCATAAAACCAGTTACGGCAAATTATGCCTTAGCTTTCATTAGCGCCTTGAGCACAAAAGATCTAATTTAATCTAATTTTAATCTAATAATGCTACTCGTAACATGGTTAATTCATATACTTTTCAAGCGATCTAATGGAGGTTGTAGGTTTGGTCCAGAACAACACGGAGATGGGTAAAGAAAATTCCTAACAACTTCAAATTTATAATTCATTGTTAAAAATCGTTACTGGGTCACTTGTTCTTTAAAGCAAAATTGAAAAAAATGCCAAATTAAAAACATTTTTGTCAATAACTGGGTATATTGGCATTTAGCAAACCAAATTAAATATACTTTTCGAAAGGTATTTTTCTCCTTTCCAGAATAGTAAAATTGCGGTTTACAAACGGTTTAATAACGGTAAATCAATAATTTAAGAGTGGTCAATTTTTGCTAAGCCTGTTTTCGGTTTACAAAAAAAAAAAAGAAAAAACCAGAGAGCATTCAAAAAGTTTTTAAATTAATATTTGGCTTGCAAAAGATCTTGGAAATAACCGGAAAGCTTAGACTTACCTTGAGATTAAATTTTCATACTTTCATTAATAAATCAAGTCTCGAAAATCGCCACATAATTAAACACAAATACCCTGAGCGAAGATTTCTAGAAAGATAAAATGTTTTGGCCTGATGTAGCACTTGGTACTTTTAACGAAGGCTTCTTTTTCATTTTCGGACGTTGACTGTAGCCTATCATCATTATAATATGCCACCCACAGAAGAAAATATTACGATAATGGAGCTTCCAATAGGTACAGAATTCTTAGGGTGAACTTCTAAGAACGAAGCGAGTACGTTTGTACTTGCTGTACTCGTGTACTCGTACTATGCTAAGAGCAGAGTTCGAAAGATATACAACAACAACAAGAACAACAACAACAGAAACAATATCTCGTTCATGTCATCACGATAAGAAAGTATTTGGAGCTTCCAGTAGTACTACTTCATGAAGCTTGCAATAGACATAGAGGCTCTAAAAGGCAATAAAATTTATAGATCTAAATACAGGCCAAACATTTTTTATGCAACATAATAATGTTCTCTTTAGCAAAATGTATTTCATGACCTTCCCAATATGCTAAATTCAAACGCTATCAAAATTGTAGGGCAGTCTCAAAACTTTTCGTACAACATTTCTAAAGTAAAACTACTTAGAATAAAGAACAGCATCCAAAAATGATACAACAACAAGTACAACAACAACAACTCAATCCAGTAACACAAGTTTCATACACACACACACACGTACGTTTTGCACATTAATATACAGTGATGGTCAAAATGTTGCTACGTTAACATTTCTATTGTCTGTTGTTGTTGTTGTTGTTGTTGTTAGTGTTGTTCTTATGATTCTCTTCTAGCGAGTTATTTATGTATTTATTTATTATTGTATATAATTCTTTTACGTTATTTTACTCTTTTTCCATCTTATTCGTTGTCATGTTTTTGCTCCTGCTTCTCTTTAGCACATAGCTACGAGTAAAGGTGCATTGAGGTGGGCCTAAGTTCTGCAGCATATCACCAACAATTTTTATGGGGTATGAGAAATTGAATGACGGTGATCAGATAGCTGGAAGATGTGCAACATCCCTCTTAATATTTTCGAAATACATATCCACAAAGCCAGACAAATCTTAGCTAGTTAGAGATTTCAAGCACTGACAAGTTCTCCAGTACTTGGTCTCTCCGCTGGAAGTTAGATCTAAGTTAGATCTGCTTCTTTTGCGTCGTCCACGAGCGGGTTCCGAATATAATATCTTTTTAGCCGGGGCGTGTTCCTCCATTCGCTAGATTTGACGCGATGGGCGAAAGATTCTTTCTGGACCTATAAGCGCCACCTTTATATATATATATATATATATATATATATATATATATATATATATATATATATATATATATATATCGATTTTTCATATCACCTAAAAATCTACAAATATCCCCAAAGCTGTCGAGAAATCTCACTCAGACTTCAGCCTTTACATTTCTTAGAACCTACGTACCCCCTACCTTCATCTCGTCCGTAAAATCACCTGCAAATTGGCAATAGCTGCCCATGAATCACCCCTAATGCGATGAATTGTATAGCTTCCCTTCAAAATGTATGATTTTGTAGTTTCTGTTTTATTTTAATATATGTGGCATGTCTTTCTTTTATCTGATTATCTTCATTTTTCTAAAAAGGTGGTTCTATACCCAAATAAATACATCAGGGTAAGGGGCTGGACCATTCAAAAAATGTTGCCTATATAAATAAGGCACGCACTAATGTATTGTACATACGAGTACCAATCATGGTGTTATTCTTATTCTTGTAGATGGCTGCTACAGCTGCGGCTGCTGCTGCTGCTATTTTTGCTATTGTTGTTGTTATTTGCTGCCGCCATCAGTGTAAAATAAAGAAATCTCAAAGGTATCCACACAATACAACAAAGAAGAAAACCAATTTTGTATTCATATGAAATGGGAGTAAGCGCAACAACGAAAAGTCAAAACAAAAAGGTGAAGAAAAGAGTAAGATGATAGACAAAAATACAACAACGACAACGACAAGAAAAAACGACGCCAATACCACATACACATACATTCATACATATGCACAAAGTTCAAAGACAACAACAACAAGAACAATAACAACATCGACAGCGACGACAACAAAATACGAAAAAGTTGAATATCTTTTCGTTTTCATCGTCTTTTTGCTTCAAATACTTGGCTCAAATGTGGTTACACACACACACACACACACACACAATGAAAAGATACAAAAGTATCTTAAAGATACATAAAAATAACCAAAACACAAAGAAAGCAACTAGGTATCTTCAAAAATATCAATAATTCTAACGTGAGAGAATAAAGTTGGTTTGTTATTAATCGCAAACAAAACCAAAAAAAAAAAAAAACAAGAGACAACAAAATGAAATAAATACATACAAGTATCTTTAAATTACAAAAAGTATCTTCTTCTTTCCAAATATGTACATCTTGTACAAGCACAAGTATTTAATGTACGTTGGACGAGTTAAAGCTTACATTTCGATTTCTTCATGAAAATAAAGTTTTATTATTGTGGCCTTTTGTCATCGTTGTTGTTTTATTATTTTTTTTTTTCTTATTTGCAAATAATTTCTACCAGCTCTTATTTGGCTAACTAGTACTCGAGTTTGATTGAGTTGAACGGAGAGTGACCGAGATGCAGCGAGAGTAAATTAAATAAATTTGAGAAAAGTCAAACTTTTTTCATTTATTATTTGATAAATGATTGACAGCAATGGAATTCCAAAACTATTATATAGAATGTATCTACAAGCACTTATCAATTTATTCGAGTATTAAAAGGTAGACGAGTACCCATGCTTGTATTTATCTCTATTAACCTTGTATTTGTATTAATACGGATTTAATAATTGATTGAGAGTTACTTTTTTTTTGGTACACAAATTTATTACACAGTTTTTACAATAATTTAAAATTGCATTTTAATTTTGAAAATATGAAATTTGGAAGTTCTTTTCAGATGTAAGAAAATTCCAATAAACCGGATTATGAATAATCTGAAACATAGATTTATGCAAAAAGAGTCATAGTTTTCTGGTGGAAAACAATAATAATTTTTCGTTTTTCTGAGGCTTTTCTCTCAACTTTATTGAGTGTTCTTATATATTAAACTCCAAAAATATTGCACAATAAAAGAGTGTTTCGCTGTATTATGCTCATTACGGGTTCTGTACAAATTTTACTTTCATACATATGCACAGTGTAACAATTCCAAAAATATATATTAAAAATCAAAAAAATTTAAAAAGAGCCCATATAGGGGAATTTTTTTAATCATAAAAGAGCATTTTTGATTCATAACAACAAACAAAATTGAGCCTAATTTAAACTCCAATATTGAAGTATAGAATATATCCAAATAGAAGCTATAGAAGGCTTCTATTCATATTTAGGTATCGTTTGTGAATGATATTCACTGATAATTTGTTATTACTCATAGCAGGCAATTATGACTTATAAATAGTAGTCATAAACAGAGCTCAAATATTATATGAACAGATACTGCTAGATAATATCTTTGGATCCCATTGTGCTTTCTAAAATGTGAAATTAAATTTTTTTTAAACATTTCTGTAGTACACACTCATGCATAAGTCCCATTACGATACTTTTATGACACATAATTATGATTCATAGAGGACATATCGAGAAAAATAAATTTGCCTTAGGAACTCAAATATGAGCAAGCACAGATATGGGTAATTGTATCTTTGGATCTTGGATGGATGGATGGAAGAGATTTAATTTTTTTAAAACAAATTTCTATTTATTCTTCTCAAGCATGACACGTATTAGGAAATTTTTATGACTCATAATTAGAACTCATAAAGAGCGTCGTTCGTGAAAGAAGCGATGGTCATTAAGAGTCCTTTATGAGCTGCATCACAAGCAGTGCTCTTAGATATGAGTCAAAAGATAGTATTTTTGGATCGCTTTTAGCATACTGGGCTATGAGATTTGTTTTTTTTAATACATTTTTAAATCACAGCTATTGAAATCGAATTAACCATTGAGAATTTCGATTAAAACAAAAACTATAGAAACGAAACGTATAAAGAATATAGAATGTTCGCTTTATTATACCATCGATACTAGAATATATAATATATTTCAATATTAGGTCAACTTTGTACAAGTCTTTGGGCTACAAAAATACCAAATAGTTTACAGTTCCGCTGTTCCGATTGATTGATCGAAGAAAAAATGCTCTTATAATGAGGTATGTAACCCTCGAGCAAATAAATTATCGAGTAGTTAAGATAGTACTTTTGGAACGTTTTGGGCGCACTGGGATCCCACGCAAGCTAGAACTATGTAGAAAATCAATGATCAAATGATCTTACATATTTTGTACCATATTGAATAAAGCGGTAAAGAATTATTGATAAAAGTAGGACACTAATCATTTCGACAATCATTCAAACTAAATTATGTTGAAATTGTTGAACTTATATGCAAAGAACTTGTACACAACATTCCACAAAACGATAAACTGTTGTACATCATTTAATCTAGAGGTGTTTCATTATATATGAGGAAGAACTGTGCTTATGTCTGCAATTTATTCTTATATTCCACAAGAGTTTTTCAACGTCATTTGTATGATGTTGTTTGGTGGCAACTATTGTGGTTTTTTTATTTCTACTTTACACAAATTCATTTAAAAATAATTTTTAGTTTTATGCTTAAATGATAAAATGGTATTTTTAAATTGTCTTTTGAGTAGCCAACGCCCATTTAAAACCAGAATATTTTTGTTGTCATGATTGGTTTTTGTGCAATTGAATTGCTAGACATTTCCATGCTAAACGTTTCATTAAGAAACAGTGACATATATAAATATTTTATAATTTTAGATTGGAAAAAGTAAATACATATTTAAAGAATATAATAAACATTTTAGTATTAAAATTTTCACAATTTCCAATACAAGATTAAAATATTAAATATCTGTGTTTTGTATTGACAGTACACAACGGTATTAGAAGCATCACTCAGCAAGGCCACCATCCTTTTGAACTTGTTCATCTTCACTAGTAAGTGATTAAAAAACACAATATTACTTTAAATATGAGTACTTTTTGATACACCATCGTATATTATTAATAAATGTGAATCTTATCTACATCACATACATAAATATTAAAAAAAAAAAATGATAACCTACGAGTATATGAATATGAAAAAATATTGTATTAAAAGCAATCAATATGGGGCGTTTATTGTCACATTTATTATTTTCCTCACATTGCTCAATTTTGTTAAAAGATAGTACGATCAAATAAATGATACAAAAATATATGCGAATATAAGAAATTATTGAATAAATTTTATACAGAAATTATTGCTTTTTATGAATCGTTGGGAGTTATCATGTTTTTTTAAGTCTTCAAAATAAATAAACAAAATACGACTTTCGTTGTTGGGAAGAAAATTCTTCAGCTGGAATATCGACAATTAGATGGCGTTTGCCGAGTGAGTAAATATAATTTTTATAAAATTTGACATTTAGTAAGCAACATTGATTCATCAAAATTCCACATAATCGCAACACAAAAATGTTAGTATTGAATTCTTAATTCTTATGTGTGGCACAACAATTGATAGACGCAACCTTGGAAATTGTCAAATGTCACATATAAATGATTTTAAATTAGCATTGAGCAGTGAAGAGTTCAGCAGTCGTTGGATTCGAAATACAACTTGAATTTGACCACTTTAAAAAAAAATTCGCATGAATTATTGCTGAATGGTGAATCTTCCGAAAACGTATACAGTATCGTCAGGAGTGACGAAAATTGGATGCTTGCATTTGGTAGAGTTCGAAACAAAATAACAATCGCATAATTGGGGCTCTGAAGTAAAATAAAACCTTCAAAAGTTCCGTTATCGATGAACTTACCGGCATATTGAGTGTTTTTTTTTCTGCCGTAAAACTGGACCAGTTTAAAGTGTTGTTCGAGTAATAGTAAACAATGATTAACAGCAATCATATGTTTACCTAAAGTCTTCGCTGAAGTTAGAATTATTTACGTGATCGTCGTATTACTTATAATGACTTTTTCTTGTACTCTTTTGTTAAAAACAAGATCGTTGAAGTACATGGACATGCTTTCGAAATACTCACTTCAGAGTGGAACAAATATTTCAATACCTTCTTTCGTTCGAATACCAAAATGAAGAAATGGTAATTTAATTATTCAATTAAATTACCGATGTCTATCGCTAAAGCATAATATTATACAAAAGAGAAAAAAATAGAATATGCTCATATGTTCATCTTAAGCGCTTTAGTAATTGCCGTTTTAATAATAACCTTGGTTATGGTGATAATCAACGGTAACAAGATGTAGAAGAGTAAAAAAAAAATAATATGAATGCTGTTAGTTAGTAAGTTGGCTGCAGTTATCTCATGGCAGCTATATCTTTTTATTATTATTTTGCCTTTTTTGCAGTAGTATTTTGCGAGAAAAAAAATGTACACCAGCCAACAATGAATAAAATATTCATAGTCAGATTAGATTACGGTATGTATGAATGTACATAGCATTTGTATATTAAATGAAGAAATGCCAATTGGAATTATCATCTAATAGATGAGAAATGCACTTATAGACGCAAATACTATATACATAGGTATAATCCGCCAGCGGAAATAGAAAGGGAAATTTATAGGTGCTATACATATTATACCTCTGAATGGAAATATTTATAAGTACTTGGAAATACATACATAATTATAATTATAATTACATGATAATTAAAGCTGGAATGGATACGTCAAAATTATGGCAAATAGATAAATGAATTAATTAAAATGAAAATTCGATACTCGCATAAGATAAGGGTCTGCATATCACAGCCCAACAGATATTCGGGGAATCTCACAAGCCATTATATTGATTTAGAGCTCCTTTGTGCAAATCTGTCGGTCGAAGCACAACATTAACACCATTGTTATACATATTTACTTATAATTCAGAATACCATAGACCCTTAGATTTGACAAAATGTCTGTTTTGCTATCTAATTTGAGGAATCAACCATCGTTAGATCATTCTTACTAAACAAAAGTAAAAATAAATAGAATTTTATAAATAATCACAAACATATGCTATTGCTGCTTTTTCTATTCTTCTTTTTGCCACCGTCTTACAATGTTTGTTGCACACGCACGCAATTACATACTCGAAGATGCGTATGTATATGTATAGGTACACACAACAATAACAGTATTAATAAACAGTATTAAAGCATGCACCAGTAACTAAATATAAATAAATATATGATTTCCTTGTACATCATGTTCGTCATTGTAGCAAAAATAACGCAAAATATTGTTAGTTTCGTTACGTTGTGTTTAAGAAAGAAAGAAAAAAAAAAATATATATATATATATATATATATATATATATATATATATATATATATATATATATATATATATATATATATATATATATATATATATATATATATATATATATATATATATATATATATATATATATATATATATATATATATATATATATATATATATATATATATATATATATTAATAACATGGAAATAGAAAATGTTAACTAACACTTATGAGATTTGTTCCGAGTCAGGTGTAAAGAACATGCTACCATGTACTTATGTAAGAGTAAAAACAATGTAATGATAATACTTGTAATCATGTAATGAGAAATATTATAAATAAACAATTCTATAGAAATACAAGTTTTAAACTTTAACAACAACAACAGCAAAACGATACTTGTCTTTAATGAATCATTCAATATAGACCCATCTTTATAGATAAAATTTGGCTCCTTGATTTTTTTTTACAAAACGCTGTTGTATTCTTCTAGATGTAATTTGTAGCGCCAAACTCACACAGAGAAATCCGTACTAGTAACCATTGCCTTAATATAGCAGTATTGTGTTGTTCGGATGACCACCAGAAAGCCCATAATCAATCACTATTGTGAAAAAAATCTTGACTGGAAAGATAATTTTATGCAAATAGTATTTGAATATATTTTAGGGCATATGGCCATCTGGCGAACCTGAGCCCCCTTATCTCGGCAATAGTTCGCGCAATGTTGGCTTGCAGCCTAGCACTTTCACCTGTTCCCACAAAAAAAAAAAATAGTCCAGATGAGCCCATATTGAGAGATTATGTTGTCGCCAAATGTTTCCTTCAATAAATCGATGATTATGTTCGATGGGAATGACGGGATTGATGATCTTAAGACTTAAATTCTTGCACTAGCTGGACCTTATAGGGGCCAAAACCAAGATCCTTACGCAAAATTTTGCCAAATTTTTTTCTGCGGCGCACGGAGCCTATTTGATTCACTTGGGTCGTGAATGTGGTCTCAAATTGTTGCACGGTTTGACGAATAAGTTCTCGAATTGGCACATTATGTCGACCATAAAATGGCTGTAGTGAGCTTTGAGTTTGGATGACAGAACCACGATTTTCGTAATAAAATTTCAATATTTGCAAGCGTTCTAACGGTGTCAATCTTTCCATGATGAAGTTAATGATAAATATAGCTAAGCATTTTAGTCAGACATTTTAATATTTCTCTGAATATGTAGATGTGTTTTAAATTGTTAATCATTTTCAATCATCTACGCTAATAAACAAATCACTTGCAATTTACTACAAGTTTCAACTACTTATAAAAAAGGTTTGCAATTTTACATGGTTCAAGATTCAAATTCCGATAAGATGTATCTATTACTCATATAAAGTTCGGCAAAATAAGCACACCATAATAAACAATAATAGTTTGTACTACAATATAAGTAAATATAAGTATACACATACGTATAGACGTATACAGCGAAGAATATGATAAAATGAAAATACTTTATATAAAATTGAAGGTATAGAAATGATATTGCAATTGCTATACACGTAATTGAAGAGTGATCATCATTATACTTGTATGAGAACAACAGGTTCGTATGAATTTTAGTAGCAAAAACTAAAATTGAAATGAAATTACAGCTAACCAATTTAGATAGAATACTATGCATGAATACGTATTGTTTTTTTACGTATTGTAAGTAGATAACTTATTATTTGTTAAGTTATTGTTCGACGATGTATTGTAAGCTATCAATCATCAGATGCATATTGTATATGTTAGGTTTGTATAGTAAAGTAAATAGAAAATTTTAGTCAATTTAATTTCAATTTAAATTTAGCTTGAAAAAAGAGCAAAATTTCAAAATGGTCTCCCCCCGGTTTGAACCCTAGATATAGCATAGAAGTCTCCTGATAAATATGCGGGTTTCGAGTAATTTTGTGTTCGTATGAAGACGGTCCCAGAAGTAACCGATCTAATGATTCTAAAATATTCAAATTGACTTCTCTATTTTGGAGTATAAAGGCTTTGTACCTCATGCGAAAATCGCACTTACCTTCCGAAACTTGCAGACAAATATAATGCAATGGAATTTGAACTTTTGGATGAATAGTGTATGTCCTCGGGCTCATTTGACTAAAAAACCAAAAATATTAGTTTGATAAGGAACATAATCGAATGAAAACTACACTTATCGTCCATAACCCCAATTACAGATGATGGTGCTGATGTTCCACCACCCGCCTATGACGAGGTTGAAACGGCACTAAAGCTGCAGGTGCTGATGGCCTGCCTGCCGAGTTGTTTAAGACCGGAGGCGATAAGCTGCTCGCCTGCATGCACCAGCTCATAAGCAGAATATTGTCGGACGAAAGCATGCCTGATGATTGCAGGCCCAGTGTTTTCTGTCCCGTACAAAAAAAAGGGGACCCCACAATTTGCGCTAACTACCGTGAAATAAGTCTCCTGAGTATCGCATACAAGGTCTTATCGTGCGTATTGTGTGAAAGATTGAAGCCCATGCTCAACAACCTGATTGGACCTTATCAGTGTGGTTTCAGACCTGGTAAATCTACCATCCACCAGATTTTCACACTGCGCCAAATCCTGGAGAAAATCCTATTTGTTGATTATAAAGCCGCTTTCAAAGTCCGGTAAGGGATTACCTCAAAAGTTCGGTATTCCTGCAAAGCTCATTCGACTTTGTAGAATGACACTTCATAACTCCCATTGTGCAGTGAAAATTGGGAAGGACCTCTCCGCACCGTTTAATACCGAACGGGGTTTCAGACAAGGTGATTCGTTATCGTGCGACTTCTTCAATCTCATTATGCAGAAAATAATACGAGCTGCTGATCTACGACATAATGGCACTATCTTCAACAAAAGTGTCATGCTGTTAGCATATGCCGACGATATTGACATAATTGCCATGAACACGCGAGCAGTCAGTGCAACATTCTCAGAGTTGGAAAGAGAGTAGCGTCGAATGGGTCTTACGGTGAACGAGGGCATGACGAAGTAGCTAGTGTCAACAAACAAAGTGTCCCGGCGTCTTGGACAGCACGTCACTGTTGACAACTACGCTTTTGAAGTAGTAAGAGACTTTGTTTATCTTGGAAGCAGCATTAACAGCAGTAATGACGTTAGCCTGGAGATATTGCGAAGGATCACTCTTGCAAACAGGTGCTACTTTGAATTGAGTAAGCAATTGAGAAGTCGAGCTCTCTCTCGAAGATCGAAAACTACACTCTACAAGTCTCTCATCATGCGTATCCTTACATATGGCGCTGAAGCCTGAACAATTTCCACCTCGGATGAGGTTTCGAGAGAAAAATCCTACGCAAGATCTTTGGACCTATTTGTGTTGGTGGCGAGTACCGAATAAGGTACAACCATGAGCTGTACGGGCTGTATGCCGATATTGACATAGTAAAGCGCATCAAAATCCAGCGGCTGCACTGGCTAGGTCATGTCGAGGGAATGTAAGAACACGCTCCAGCTAAGAAGGTGTTATATACTACGAACTTGACGACGCTTGGAATTTCTATCTGGCGCCAGCTAGCGAAGAACAGAGATGGCTGGCGAAGCATGTTATATTCGGCTTAAATAGATATTCGGTTTTTGATGTCTATTTTGGACTGTTTGAACGTAAAAATAAAGGTTTTATGCTGAAATTTGACACAAAATGTTATTTTTTATCAGTGAATTAATAGCTTAAAAAAATATCGAAATTGGTTGAAGACTTTGCATATCTTTCATATAAAAGTATATTTTTGAAAGTATGTTTTCAGACTTTCTGTACGTAAATACAAAAATATTAAACTGTAAATCGACACTTATGATAACTTTTACTAAATGGAATGCTTCAAAAATTGGCAAATTCGGATAAAAAATACTTGTACCTTCCATATAAATGTATGTTTTCGTATGTATGTTTTCAGACTTACTGTTCGTAAATATGAATATTTTGAGCTGAAACTCGATGTATATGATTATTTTTACCGCAAGATGTAAAATCTTAAAAATAATAGTAATAGGTTGAAAACCACGTCCACATCCTATACAAAAGTTGAACTACTCGTATTTTTTAAATTGAAAGCTATGCAGCTGAACTTTTAAAAAAAGATATTGTTAAATACAACAGGTGTCATTTACAATCAAATTAGAAAAAACAATTTGTTATTCTGCGCTTCTGTACTTATTTACAAATATAAATATATATGTACTTGAAGATAAGTAGGCATGTACACTTAATATACGATTATTAGTCATACGACTCTGCTACTATAATACATATAAATATGTACATGTTTTGTGTTTAGGCTGCTACCGCCCATAATTTTCATGAAGACATGTGTTTCAATTAAAACCATCATCGACAACAAATCGTTGTTATCAATTATTGCCGTAATTGTATGTGTTTTATCGAAATTTTCATGATTTTTTTTTACCACTTGTCATTGAAATTCTTTCCATTTTATCATAAATTTTTATCTTCATTGCCTTCAATATTTATGGTTTATTGTTTCTTAATTTTGCGTATTTTATTACATTTTTTTTGATTATTTATATGAACGATGAATGTGCTTCCAAATTATCAGGTGTTTTGTGATTGTGTTTGTTTTTTTTTGTGACTTTTTTTCATGTATCTGATAAACTTCAGTGTACACATTGACAATATTACTCATGGACTTATGAGAAAGCTGATTCATTTTTCTTTTTGCTGAATGAAAAATATGAATATGATTTTTTTGATAAATTAAGTTTAATTGAATTTGTAATGATTTGTCTTTAAGTAGTAGTAGATGATTTGTATGATAAGTATCTTTTGGGAATATTGAAAAATCGGACATGAGTTGTGTAAATTGATGCACTTTTGCAATGAAGAAGTGGATTAAATGCTGTTTGACTGTTTGATCAGAATTGCATGACCTAAAATTTGTCATTTTAAAAGGCCGCGAAATTATTGGAAGCGCAAAATGCAGTGAGTATGGTTGAGAAGACAAAACTGTCCATATAAGCAACAGTAGCTTTAAGTCATCAAACATGTATGTGGATAAGGCTCAGAAAAAATGAAAACCGTCACGTTGTCGCATATGGATTTGCTGCGATCAATGCCTGTGTTTTGCCTTCATCAATACCAGTTGGTCTTCCCCAGCGAGGAGCATCGAAACCTCTAGCATGAAGTTTGGTAAATCGCTTCATTTAAAACATCGTCCATATAATTATTTACACCACATTCAAATGTAATACATTTCTGAAAGAAGATTAAACTCTCACCTGCACTTGAGCTTATTTCGTCATGCATTATACGAGTACGTTATGCCTTTTCCTACAAACTAATACATAACTCAATCAACATATCGTAATAATTGGTTTCTTTTACAAAGCCATTTAATAAAATTAGCTTCATTTCCAGAATACTGTGCAACAAATTTTACCCTATGGATTGTAGATTCATAAAAAAGTATATTAAATTAGTACACTAAAACCACCAAAGCATATATTTGACATTGTGTATATTGCAGAACCATTCACTCCCCAGAAATATTGTTGTTCAGCGTAATCAAATAATTCGCTCAATACGCACGACAAATGTTTCGATCTCAATTGTCTCAATTGCGCAAAAAGAGGTGGTGGTGGCACATGCTTCAATCCAACATTTGTTACAACATCATATTCCACTGCTTGTTTTAGTACTGTGGCAACAGTCATTGAATAGCCGTATTTTGAATAATAAAAACGTCAACAATTCAACAAAAAAAAAAAAAAGCCGCATTGTAATAAATCCGATAAATTGGTGTCATGTTGGGTTGGGTATTATCTCATAAGATATATAAAATGATGAGGTACTAGATGACAGCGAGATAGAAGCAGAGGTGAGGCAGCTGTAATTTCATTCATCGAACAACTTAATTACGTATGTACATACAAGTACAATTTCAAAATAAAACCTTTTTGCATTGGAATCGTAATGGTGTTGGTGTTTTTTTGTCTTCACCAATATTTTGAAGGTTTTTTATTCGATTTGACACATTTTTTTTTAATTTGTTTTGCATCTATTTAATACATATGACTATTTAGTTTAAATATTTGTGTCAAATTGTCTTGTAGGTATTTGTGTTTTTACATTGTTCATATTAAGGTTAATCTCATTTAGCAAATTGGAAGGCGGATTGTATTATTTAAGTAGGTACCTACTTGAGTGTGTACATTCGTATTTACCATCATTGAACTCATATGTACGTAGGTGTTGCTTGCATTAAATGCATCATTTATTCTAATTATTTTTCTGTATTGACTAATGTATTAAAATGTTAAGTCAATTATTTACACATACACATTCATACTTATGTACTCATATTAATTCTAATGACATACTAGCATGTAATCTCTGTAACTTTGATTCGACATTTACATATGTATAATATACGTACAAGGTGTTAGTTTTAATAGCCTACGTATTATGTTTTTATTAATTTTATTTTATTTTTTTACCAAATCTTCTATGCAAACGGTTAATTGGCAAATTTTGTATGGTATTATTATATTCTAATGCATTATTCTGAAACTTTGGCAATTTAATTTTTGCACTAGCAAAGTATTTCGCGCAAAATTTCTAATGAAGAATAGACCTTGTCCCTTTATTTCTGATACTTGAGGCATTATATTTTTTAACAAAATATAGTCACCATACAAATAAAAGTCGATAAATTTCCTTTTATATCTTATTCTCTAGCCAAACTACTAGTTCACAAAAAATTTCAAGTCGTTCCGTTTATACATAACTATAGTCCCCGTACAAAACTTAAGTTTTTTAAATAAAAATTAACAACTTTGTATGAAAGGTACTAGTATTTCACAATGCATCATTCTCATACTTAGTGTATCTTATTTTTTCAAAAAAGTAGTCGTTCGTAGAAATTTTTAAGCCATTTATATTTTAAGAAACTACATTTGCCATACAAAATTTACATTCTTGAAACAAAAATCGTCAAATTTGTATGGAGAGTACTGTGATTTTCCAGTTACTAGTTCTTACACTTAGGGTATCTGAATTTTTCACCAAAATATTGCTTCAATGAAAATTTGAACTCATTCAGTTGAATAAACATAGTACCCGTACAAAAATGTCAATTATAACATATTTAGCAAATTGATACATTTGAATAGGAAGGACACTTAATGTGTCAAGTGTCGTTTCTTTAGAAGAAAGTTCATAAAGTTAGTTTGAACCAAATTGAGTGTTACAAATTTTTATTTTGTGTGACTCCCATATTTATTTATTAACGGAAGGAGTTTAAAATTTGTGAAGATTTTTTTTTTTGGCGTTGAGTTGGAGTAAAAAATGCCTTCGCATCATATAGGGGCCGTCTTCCCTACTTTTGTGGTGTATCCACTGAAAAACTCCCTCCTCCTCTCCTGGATTCTTTACCTGCCCCGAAAGTACTATTGCATTACTTCGGGGCAGGAGATCCAAGATGACGTCCTGCGAAGGTCTCCAATACTGTTACTCCCTCTGCGTCCAGGGTCGCCATTCTATTTTATAATTCTTGTGTCGCTGATGTGCAGTTGCTGCAGAGTTATGTCGTAGCAGTATTATGTTAAGTCAGGATAATATTCAGGAACTCTTTCCATTTCTCGCCGTTTCTTTTTAATCACGTCTTCGACAAAGTTTGCTACCGCATTCCAATTTTTTTCGTTTGATATCATTTTCTCTACGATATTTCCAGTCGTGTATGCTCCGATTACCCGTTCTAGCGTATATCTTTCATTACGCCACCGTTCACATTTAAAAAACGTGTGTTCTGCGTCGTCAAATTTAGTGTCGCAATATATACATCGTGGTTGGTCTGATTTCCCCATACGATGCAAATATTTTTTGAAGTAGCCATGACCGGATAGAAACTGCGTAAGGTAATAACTTACTTCAATGTGATATTTTTGAGTCCATTCTCTAAGGTCGGATATTAACTTCGCTGTCCATCTTCCGCTTGGTTCGGTGTTCCATCTTGCTTGCCACATATCTATGGTTTGTCGTCTCGCTTCTTGGGGACTTAGGCCCGGCAGCCTCATATTTTTTGCTTTCCATTTTTGTCTGCATTCCTCAGCTTATAAGTCCATAGGAATTGTTCCGCTTATAACAAGGACCACTGCTTCAGACACTGTTCGGTATGAGGAGGCTACTCTGAGTGCACAGGTGAGTTGCACAGAAAGCAGCACTTTCCGGCGGCTTTTTGACTTTAGCGTGTCTGCCCGCAGTTCGCTTCCGTAAAGAAGGATCGAGTTCGTCGTTTCCATTAGCAGTCGGCGCTTGCTTTGTCTTGGACCTCCAATATTTGCCATCAATTTGCTTAGCATTCCAGCTACTCGCGCGGCTTTTCCCGCGGTGTTCAGAATGTCATCGAGGGTCTAGTTGTACACCTAGATACTTTAGCACCGTTTTTGTCGTCACTTGTCACTTGGGATCAAATCAATAATAGAATTCCGAATCAAATCATCTTCAGCGTGATGATTGCACTATGTAATGATGTGTGAAGTTTTGGACAATTCTACTTCTGCGCATCAGATGAAAGGGATACTATTAATGCTTTTATCCGGATTTGAATGAATTTGAAAAAAGAAGCGTTTATTTTTACGAATAAATTCTGTTGAAATGACCGTGCCAAGGTTCAAATTCACCACTTTATTATTAAATCATGTTCATTAAATGTTTCTTTGTCATGTTTCTAAAAGTGTCATGCTGTTAGCGTATGCCGACGATATTGACATAATCGGCATGAACACGCAAGCAGTCAGTGCAGCATTCTCAGAGTTGGAAAGCGAGCGTTTTCTTGCATATGGCGCAGAAGCCGAGAAACTTTTCAGAAAAGTCTTACATAAAATCTCTGGACTTATTTGCATTGATAGTGAGTACTGAGGATATCGACGAAATACAATTACAGATGCAAGCACGAAATACTGGAGAACCAGTTAGCGTTTGAAATTTCTAATTGATGCCAGCGAGCGAAGGGCAGAGACGCTTTGTAAAGTATTTTGCTTTCGAATAAGATCCGTCAAAATGGGCTGTAAAAGTCGAAGACGAAGAAGCACAACAAGGAGAAAAAGACGATGAAAAAGAAGAAAAGGAAGTACAACACACTTGGATGACCATATATTAGACAAAATTGAGATATTTAATAATAAATTTCTATGTGCAAAAATCACTGTAAGAAGAAGCAGAAAAACAAGGGGAAAATAATACAAACGAACGAACTTAGATGACCTTATTTTAGAGCAAATTGAGATAAATGAAATAATAAAATTCTTGGCACAAATAGAGGAAATTACTTAGAAATCTGGCAACATGCATGTAATGCAAAAACCTAATGACAACTAATGTCTATTTCCTCATTTTCTAGTTGTCACACAAAAATAACAACAACAACAACAAGTAAAAGCAGAAGAGTTAAAGAAGAATATAATCATGATGATGATGGTGATGCTGTTGATGATTATGATAATCACTTGTATGATGATGATGTTGATGATAATGAGATAAAAAAATTAAGTAAAAATTGAAAAATCTGTTTCCGTCTTGACAACAGAGACATACATTCATTCATACACACATTTATATGATTAGTGTAATGTACATATATCTATATGCATGTATAAGGAAAATATCGTTTAACATATACGAGGGTGGTCCCAGAACTTCCCGACCTAACAAAGAAAACAACAAATTTGGAAACATTTTTCTTTATTTCTCAACATAATCTACTTTTAGCTATATACACTTTTCCCAGCGATATTCTGTAGCTTCGATACACTGTTTATGGTATGAACTGTCTAGCTCATTTAAATAGCCATCTACCGCAGACTCCACCTCTTCATTGTTTGCAAATCAAATTTGGAAATAGAAAATAATCCGAAGGAGTTAAATCTGGCGAATAAGGTGCGTCCTGAAGCAATTCGAGTTTTAACACATTAATTTTGGCCATCGCAATAGCGGATGTGTGAACTGTTGCATTGTCTTGATGAAATAACACTTTCTTTTTCGCCAAATGTGGCCTTTTTCATTTAATTTATTCACGTAGACACTGCAACATATTAGCATAATACTCGCAGTTGATTGTTTTACCTTTTTGAAGATAATCAATAAAAATTATCTCACGTGCATCCCAAGAAACAGACGTCATAACCTTGACTGCAGATGTAACTGTCTTCGCCTTCTTTGAACACGATTCTCCCCTTTCAGTCCACTGTTTGACTTCCCCTTTGTCTCAGTGGTGGACTCATGTCTCATCCATGTTTACGAATAGACGCAAACACTCGGCTTTATTACTGTGAAACATCGCTAAACACTCTAGAGAAACATCTTCACGACTTTGTTTTTCTTATATTGTGAGCAAAAACAGTACCTATATTGGACACAGGTTTTTCATCTCCAAATTTTAGCTCACGCACCTTAAGCCGGCGATCATCCAATACCTTTTTGTGGATTTTCTTAACCGTTTCTGGTGTGGCCACCTCAATTGGTCGACCACCACGGTATTCGTCTTGGCAGCTCGTATGACCTCGTTTGAACTCTACTATATATCCGGTCGGGTACTTCTGGGACCCCTCTCGTACGTATATACAAGAAAAAAGCAACTTTACTGATTGCTCTTATTATTGTTGCTGTACATTGTTTATGTGCATGTTAGCCAAGACTTGTTGTTCTCATTGTTAAAGTGGATGTTATTGTTATTGTTTATGCTTACTATACTCACAAGAAAGTATAATTCTTATTTACATAATAATATTATGTAAATAGTTTACCACCCTCATATTCATCCCTGTCCACAACTGTTATACTTGGCATATGCACACTTGTCTCTTTCAAACAATGCCATGAGCAAATGTGGGTAGAAAAAAAAAGCATAAACAAATAACAAAAGAAGAATAAAAAATATGATAAAATTAAAATCCCAAACAATATATAACAAGCAAATTCATAAGAAGTTTAAGCTTATGGAAAACTTTTTAATAGAGTATATGAATATATGCATGCATGTAGTTAGAAGTATTACCACAAGAGCTAAAAGCATAAATACATATAACTTTCAGTACAAATGAATTTACCACTTTCTTTCAATTTTGAGAAATATCAGTATTAACCTTTACATCTACTTATACATATTAAATGTTGTATTTTAACTAGTTTTTCTATTAAATACTGTTTTAATGCAATTCATATTTAAAAATTGTCATTGAGGGTTCAAAGCAATATATACTTGATATTTTTGAGCTGCGATTCTAAGAACAAATATAAAATGGGTCACCACTTTGTTGGTCTAATTCGATTACGGCTTAATGCACGAATGTCTCGAAAGACCAGCGATTATGTGTTTATATACTCACTTCATGAACTAGTTGAAAATTGTGACATACTTGATTGAATATCTTTGTGATGCTTCCTCACTTTTCTCATTAGAGACTAGTTTCTCAATTGCAGTATCTAGTGTTGGAGAGCCAATTCGACATTTATACCCCTCTCGCCAGTTTCACTTCTTTCACAAATGAATTGAATTGTCCACATCGATTAATATTGGTTATCCAATTTTCTCATTCGGTAAAGGCATTTTTGGAGGTAATCCTGTCCAGAAAGAAATTTTCTAATTCATCTGTCTTAACTTTCCATCCAACTGTATTCCATTTCTCTGCAATTTTATTGTGGATATGTTGTGGATTTGGATGGAAATAATGAGAAGAGGCCAATAATTACGGAAAAATATAACTAAAATCAGATAGTCCCTTTAAACATTAGATTATGATATAGATATTAGAAATAAACTTTTTGTTCTTGGAAAGCCAAAATATTTGTTCAACCAAAATAGTATCTATCTATCGCCAAAACAATTGGAACTTTTACTAACAGTTCTGATTTTATTCAAGTGGCTTCAGAAGAATTCTATTGCTTCTAGTTGAATAATATTTGATAAATAGGCCTAAAATTAATATGATCAACATTCAAAAAAGTAAGTATGTCAAAACAGAAAATTTCAATTTTAATATGATATCAATTATAGTTATTATAACGATTGTAATTTTAATTTTAATAGTAATAAATTAATTTGATTTTCAATAGCAATAAATAAGAAACAAATTATATTAATTAATTGTGCGGTCATACGCTTGTTATACTGCCATACATAAATCATAATCCATTCTGATGCAAAACGTTTAAAATATTCTGACCACATTGTAATGATTATTATTATCATCATCACCATCATTATTATTATGATCAACATCAACATTATGAGCATCACTATCAGCAAATGTCGCATAACACGTGTCGCTGTCAATTTATTATTACTCGCACATACATACATCTACATTATACCTGCATGTAAACATATAGCTATGGTACGTTATGTATGAATATGTACGTTAAGTATTGGATTTTATGTCTTGTAAAACTTTTCAGCCAAAAATTTATGCAAATTAATATTGATGTGAGCTTAAATACACACACCCTCACGAATACGAAGATAAACACATACCAAATGCGTACCATATATATGGTATATGTACTATACATATGCCCGCCTCTACATCACTGTAGCTTTTCGAGTATACTTATTTTATATGAAATGTTTGCATAAAATTTAACTTAACTAAATATAATATACAAATTTTCTTATAAACACAAACTAATTTGTTTCCCTTCGATTTCGGTACAAGTACGATCATTAATATCACTCAATAAAAAAAAAACAATTAAATGGTGCTACAGGGTTAAGGGGTTAAAATAATCAAGGAAATATAGCAAAGACAAATAACTAAATAATTACTGCAATTTGATTGAATTGTATTGCTTGCAAGAATTTTCTTTTTGATTTTCAAAATATTTTGGATTTTTGTGAACTGGAGCGTCCTCAAAAGACCTTTAAAATCTTTTTTGGTTTGAAAGCAAACCGGATTGGTCCTTTTGGTGGGGCACTTGAGACTGTAATTTTCTTGAAAATTTTCCTAATAGACTGAATCTTATTTTCAAGTGGCCTTTTCCATTTGGCTCGAGCTTCCAAGCCCCTAGATAAAGGACCTTTATTCTAATACTTTGCGGAAGCCATTTGGAGAATTATCTTCATATGCTTCAAGAATTTTTGTCCACGATCCACTTTCACTTCTTACTTACTTTCTTACTTATGTGGACATAACAACCGAATATCGATTTAGGCCGAAAATAACATGCCAGTTAGAGATTCCAAGCGCCGTCAGGTTCTCCAGTACTTGGTCTTTCCACCGTAGGTTAGGTCTTCCTCTTCTGCGTTGTCCTCCAGCGAGTTCCGAATATAACACCTTCTTACCTGGAGCGTGTTCTTCCATTCGCTCGACATGACCTAGCCAGTGCAGCCGCTGGATTTTGATGCGCTTTACTATGTCAATATCGGCATACAGCTCGTACAGCTCATGGTTGTTCCTTATTCGGTACTCGACACCAACGCAAATAGGTCCAAAGATCTTGAGTAAGACTTTTCTCTCGAAAACTACAAGCATTCGCTCATCCGAGGTGGAAATTGTCCAGGATTCAGTGCCATATGTTAGGACAGGCATGATGAGAGACTTGTAGAGTGTAGTTTTCATTCTTCGAGAGAGAGCTCGACTTCTCAGTTGCTTACGTAGCCCAAAGTAGCACCTGTTTGCAAGAGTGATCATACGCATGATCTCCAGGCTGACGTCATTACTGCTGTTAATGCTGGTTCCTAGATAGACTAAGTCCCTTACTACTTCAAAAGCGTAGTTGTCAACAGTGACGTGCTGTCCAAGATGCCGAGACTCTTTGTTTGAAGACACTAGATCCTTCGTCTTGCCCTCGTTCACCGTAAGACCCATCCGACGCGACTCTCTTTCTAACTCTGAGAATGCTGCACTGACTGCTCGCGTGTTCATGCCGATCACTTCTTCCACTTTCTGAATATTTGGGCGTCCAACGTTATTTTGAGCGATTAATATTCGCTATAGGCCCGAACATTGAGAATGCCATTGCTATTAACAAATCTCAGTAGCGAATTCATATCAAAATGCGAAACTTCTTCAACAATTCTGAAAATTTTGAATATCCGGGGTATTCGAAGTATTTCGTACGATTTCTAGGTTTTCTAGAGTTTATTCTGAACATAAATATTGTATTTCATGTAATCTTTATTGTTGGTAATTAGCAAGCACTGAACTACTACTGCTGGTAAATCTAATTAGGGAAGCCTCTTCCAGTTATCAGAATATTGCGAGTCCGAGGTATTTTGTAGTATAGAAGATGTTATATGCTTTCTTCAGAACATCACCCTATGCAGTTCTTTAAGCAATCTTTACTCTTGGTTATTGCCATCTTGAGCCAGTACTTATGTTCCCATTACAACCGAAAAAAGATTTAGACCACATTGAACATGTTTTGCAGTCTCTGAATTTTGATGCGCGTTACTGTGCCGGTGTCGGCATACAGCGCATACAACTCATAGTTGTCCCTTATTCGATATTCGATAAGAGAGAACTCTTCGGTTTTCATAGCGGAAAATACTGCCATCGGGAGTCAAATGCTAAAAAAGTGGTATCTCAATGGTACTTCCGTTCGGTAGTACCATTGACCAATATAAATAGGTATCCTCTACTAATGTGCAAATTTAATTCGCACAATTGTACATCTGGGACAAATTGAGCTCATTGTTTTCAAATTTCAACTTAGCAAAAAAGGCTTTGAAAATTCGAATATAAAGCATCACAAATTATGCAAAAACCTTTGGTACTTATTCGAGTATAGTTTTAAGATACTAAAGCATAGTTCTATTGCCCATTTATATATGCCGTGTTGCACTTGAAAGTGTTTGATACTGCCATTTATTCCTATGACAAACTAATCCATCAACACCCATTTTTTCTTTATTTTTATGTCATTCATATTTCGATAAAATACTCAATTTTTCGAGGTTTTCTCACCTATTGAATATATGTGATGGCTTTATTATTTGTTGCTGTAGGTGCTAGTATATTACTGATAAAATGACAATAAGTCTGTTCTTCTGGAATTATCTATAGTACAAAAATTTAACAATATTTATTTCCACAAATATATTTATCGTATTTCTTATTTGAACTACATAAATAGACTGGAGTCGTCACATCGCATACAATAAAAGGGAAATAAAATGAGATTTTTTATTTTCATCATTTTTTGTTAAATCGGAACGAAATGTCAACAGATAACAATATACAATATCTTTCAATGTATTCAAATAAACACATGCAAAACATGAAAATGTAGAAAAAAAGAAGCTCTATTTCATTTACAACATTTTCTTATCTTACATATATATGTAACAGTAACGGTATCATAGTAAAGTGACAGCTGGATATCTTTTTGCAATAATACAATTGCATTTTATTGTCATTCAATTTCTGTATCTCTCTCCTTCTCCTTATCTCTCTCTCTCTCTCTTTCTCTCTGTCTCTCTGTAACTTACTCTCTCTCTCTCCCTTTCTGACAAGAGTCTGAAATACATAGGTGCACATCCCATTTCATATTAATATCATTCAACAAATCATGTTGAGAAATTGAATTTACCATTGTAATAAGGATACAGCTGTCATCATTGATAATACTTTGAAGAATATCTACAGCTTGTAGTGGACACAATGAAGAATTGAAATTTATGGATATAAAATTCATTTAATATAAACTGTAGTTAGATCCTATAACCATTAATTCGCCAGAACGTTGGACATGTTCTTATGCAAACATAAATTTGGGCTGAAGCTATTTCTCTATGAGCACTCCAAAAGGGTAGAGATAGAGATTAAGTATATTTGGAGGGAAATATTGGAATAGCAAAATTCATGGTGACCATTGATGCATTTCACCACTGTAGGAACGATTTCTGGGACAAATTTTTAATTAATGTTATATGAAAGAGAGATATCAACAGAGATAGGAAACAAATATGTTGAGAAAGTATATCAGGTAATGATAAATATTGGTGGTCATTTCAAACGGAACTTTGTCGCTTTTGATATTCTTTTAAGTTAAATTTATAGGGGAGCCTCGCTAAAGAGTGAACATAAAGAGAAAGTATATTCAGAAAAAATGTTGATTAGTAAAAACTAAAGGGGGGAGGGGGGGTTGGGGGTTGGTGCTTTTGTCATATATTTTACCCCTCTAGGGGCTAGGACCGGACCTAGTATAAGAGGCAGCTAGAGAAAAAAATGGGTTTACCTATTAATTTCAATGTTCTTGGGTTTATTCCTTAGTAATTATGGGGTTATATGCCGATGTTCAAGTGCTTTTAGGATCATTTTAAAGGAGAACCTCCCTAAGAAGTGAAGATTGGAAGTAGATACGTTCAGAAAAATGTTAAGTAAAAAATATAATTTCACCGCCGTTGAAGCGATTTCAAAATAATTATGAGGATATTTGTCGCAGAAACTTCAGTATCTTCAGAAAAAATATTGAGTAGTGAAAATTAATGCGGTTGGGTCATTCATTTCATATCTCTAGGGGATTTCTGGGAATTTTATTCATCACTTTCATCACTTTTTTTGATGTTAGGAACGAAATGTGATCTAACTGAGTCAAATCAAACCCGAATACGAGTTCAGAAATATCAAAAGCATAATTTTTACAATTATAACGTCTGCTGTACAACACTTTTGTTTTTCTTTTTCAAATACCTTTATACGCAGTTTGCCTTTTAAATTTTTTTAAAAAGTAAGATCTAGTACGTTTTCATCAAGTCAAAGTTTGACATTTTTTAGCATAAACATTCTCAGAACGTTTTGATGTACAAGCGCTATTTATGTTGTTTACAGTGACTTGAAGAATTCATCTTGTGAACATTTTCGAGCTATGATTTTTTACGATTTTCGTGGTGAATTCTCTCAACAACGGTGTTTCGATCGTCTTCATGCGGCATTTCGCGATGAAGCACCAACCCTCAAGACAAATTATAACTGGTTTAATGAATTCAAGCGTGGTCGCCGTTCGCTCCAGGACGAATTTCGCGAAGGTCATCCAAAATCGGTCATAGGCATTAGTTCCACTGCCGTGCATTCGATATTGCATGAACACTTAACTGTCAGAAAGATTGGTTCTCGTTGGATCCCGCATAAGTTAACAATCCCTCAAAAAAAGGTTCGTGTCGATTGGTGCAAAAAAATTCGATCGATCGTGGTGTTTCGAAAGACGTTTATAAGATCGTGATAGGTGAGGAATCATGGATATATGCATATGAGCCCTAAACAAAACAGCAATTGACCGTGTGGTGTCTCAGTGGGAGTGGCAAAAGTGCTTCGGCAACAATAAAACCAGTTTTGATGAAAACCAAATGCAGTTTCATACTTTTTGAAAAAATATAAAAGGCAACCCTCGTAATTGTTATCGCCAAGAGACTTGCAATTTGCATGTCGGCCCAGTCGGGCACTAAAATCCATGAATCCTTTAACAAAACCATAGTATTCGTTGACACCTATACAATTCGATGTCCAAGAAAATAATATAAAAGTATACTGGAGGTAAGCTGTCAAATTTCTATATATTTTGGGGCTTACACATAATTTCAGTACTGATTCAGTAAAGAAATATTGTAGCTTTGAACTAACACAAAAGTGATGTCAAAGATGACAATTTGAAGGCGTAAGGACACTTTGTATTGGAATATAAGTATGTATAAATGAATGGTTCACCGTTATGGAACCATACACGAGTACATAGATACCGAAGCACATGAAATTGTACAACATAAACTCTGAAGTGACTTTATGGGATTTTTGAACTTAAGTTCATTGCAATTTATTGTAACACATACACGTATTATACTTTTCTTGACAATTTGTTGGTGTAGATGTACTGCAGTGAGATTCTTATGTTCAGCATGGGGGAGTATATAATACCAATACCACATTCATACGCATATCAAACGAAAAGAGGACAATCGACAAACGCATAAAATCAACAATGACAATTGAATCGAAATGGCATTTCATATGTACATATCAATATGTATGTAAATATGTATATGTAAGGTATACTTAAATTGACTTGCATGCATGTGCTCAACCATTTGCGATGACAATCCAATTATGACAATGTGTGACGATGCATTTGGTGAACTACATTAGTGGGTACTGGCGTTCATTCAGCTAGAGGGTCACACAAATTCATATATGTATGTTTGTTATGTTATGTACTATTTATATATAGTACATTTGTATGTGTGCACATAAGTGTAGTACCTAGACAAGAGGTAAACACTTGTCGTTGTTGCAACATTGTATAATATTCTGATGATGATGATGATGATGATATTGATGGCAAATAGTGATCAAAGGGATTGAAATTGCACTACATTTATGATATTCTGTCACTTCATTAATTCTAGCAAACCAACTAACCGATGTTGATGATGATCTATGATATTTCAAATGATGCTTATAATGACATGCATCTATGCACAAACCATATAAAGTGCATACTTATGTTTGGTTGATGTGGTTACCATGTTATTTTCTTTTTTCTGTTCATATTCTTCATGAGGTGTCTACTACTCTGTGCATATTTTGCATTCATTTTGTTTGTCATATTTGTTTTGTTTCTGCTCTCCATACTTTGGCTTCTTTTTTCGCATAACATTAGCAAAATAAAAAAGAAATCCTTGCAGCAATTCTTTGTACTACATGGTACACTTGCTAACCTCTTTTTCATTATTTCATTATATTCTTCAACGTTTTCTTTTTGCACTCATTTTATGCTATTTATCGGTTTCATCAATAATTGAATCCATATATGATAGTATGCAGCATGTATACATGAATGCGTCGTGTGATATATAATATCACACGTATGCAATGGGTAAGCTTCAACAATGTTAAGGGAAATAGTAAGTAGACGTATCTATACAAGATTGCTCTACGATTCTATGAATTTTAATATTGTGATGCCAGTACCAGATCACCAAAAAGCTGAGATTCAAAAGCAAAATTCCTAATGGGTATGTACGCATATAAAAATGCATTTACATGCGGTCAAATAATTAGGAACAGTGGACAAGAGGGCAATGAAAAGAAAAAAGTGAAAATTAAGAGAAATGCATAAAGCAATATGTTTTTGTTCAGCTCTTCCACGTCTCTCGCTCTCTTCCCTTCTCTGACACATTCTGACACTAAATGTATGCTTGCATTGCTCGGTGAAGAAATTTATGTTAATGTAATATGTGTAACTACTACAACATAATATTATAATTAACTTAAACAACACATATGAAATGAGGTCATTATCTGAGCAAGAAAAAAAAAAATGACAGCTAGTCAATAATGAAGATGTAAAAAAAATTTCTCAAATTGAAAGAAAAGAATGCTCTTCGTTATGTATGCACGTAAAATGCACGTTTTTTTGATAAAATTATTTTTGATTTCTTCATATAGATTCCTTTTAATTCAATGCACTTGTATTGCGTTCTTGTAACTTCTGAATGCCTCTAGAAAAGTAAGGTTCAAAGCCAGCTTTTGAAATTTGGAAATATATAACAATCGCTGAAAATCAAATCTGGCGAAGAAAACTAATGTATGAGGAATCAATTTGCAGTTTTCTTCATTGATTTTTTTCAATGTCACTAATTTCTTGTATAATGGGTCTTCGAAAGCATATTTTTTATAGTCCGCTCAAGTGCAATAGAATATTAATTGTAGTCAGATATTTGTAACTCATTGAAAGAATCTTCGAAAAGTTATACAATTATATAACACTCATCTGTGCTGCCTAAAGGTGTCCATCAGTAGCCTTCTGTCTAACTGTTAGCTTGCTGGTTCGCATGATAACTTCAACAAACGTTAGATATTTCCATGAGCTGTCTATGGTTCAAATATGCCACAAAATTCTCCCAGGAGATCACATGAAGATCGACAAATGATGCTATAGCTGCCCATGAAGCTTCTCTAGTGCAGTGAAATGTATGACAAACTGCGATCATTTATTCCACCTTAATATTTTCAAGGAGAGCTGCCATACAAAATAAACACAAAAACATATAAGAATCCACTAATAATCCCATAGATGTACAGTAATCGCTTTAAAAGGGTCAAATGTAAGGTCAACCTCCATTAGTTTTACCTTCCAAACATTTTTCTTGAACAAAGTTATCGCTATTCTATCTCCACCGCTTAAGTAGGCTGCTATACTAGTTAACTGAATGAAATAATAACTGAAAATTGACAAATAATCACATAAATTCTCAGAAATCGAGCTTAGAGAAATCAAATGTACGGCCAGCCTCCATTAATTTGTCATCCATAATATTTCTTCTGAATATACCCACCCCGTATTTCTACCCCTTAGGGGGGCTTTTATTCAAAATCCGCATATATTATACAATTGAGCCCTACCGCTTCCACGGTGCCGCCAAGTGGGTAAAATTTATAACGTTTCCCTCCAACATTCTCACTCCCTCACTATCTTCACCCTTTGATAGGGCGCCCATGTAAATATGAATGCAATATATTTTATTAATTGGTACTTTTCTCGGCTTTATTTTGGGAAACCTCACAGAATACGGATTGCTGCATATAGCAATAAAAAATCCTACACTAAACCAAAGCTAGTTTGTATACAGGATATAAATCGGGCGGATTCGGTCGAGAACGGTCTCCTTTTTTTTAATGTAAAATTCATAAAATTCACATTTAAAATGAATTACAATGGCTCACAAATCATGTTAGTCCTGTTTACGTTTCTAGTGGTATTTTTGCTTTAAATAATCCGTATTTTTGTTTTTCTCTGTATAAGCGGCTTTAAATAAATATTTTCCTTCCGCACCATTTATTCAAAGTGTTGCATCGTCACCTCATGAAAAAATTGCCTTATTGCTTAGGACAAGTTTTCAATTACTTTCCGCTTTAGCCATTGCATAAAGATCTCGATGGACAGAACAATGTTTAATATTTTTCTATTTACTAAATATGTACATTACAACGTTCAATTCAATCTGAAAATTCAATTCACTATTCACCAAAGTGCTCTCTAAATGAATAAGGGCTTTTAGAAAAAATTAAAAAAAAAATATATGAAAGCGGAAGCAAAGCAATACATAGCAACATCTGCTTTAGAGCTTTTAGCAATGACACTGGTACCTAGTAATAGCAACAGCAGCAGCATTAACAATAGTCTGATTGCTCATTACCGACACTATGTACATACTTATACTGGCATTTCGAATCGAGAATAAAAAAGAACTACAGCAACAATATTATTGCATACGCAAATGATTGAATGAAGAACTGAATGAGTGAATGAATGATATTTACCAATGCAATTTATAAAGACACCACCGCCATCACCAGACTATTACGTATCTACATACATACTACCCAAACTACTCCCGTGACGCTATTCAATCAAATAAAATCATCATCACAACAACCATGGGCAATCATTGGCGACCAATAACCAATGATGTGATGTCATAAATTTGCATTTGTCACAATGAATTTAACTTTTTTATATTCGTGCTATATAAAAATTTCATTTCAAGTTACAATATCATCATCACTGGATGCTTTTATGCGTAGATTTCATCTTCGATATACGAGCACAAGTACTCGTTTATAAGTAGCACTGTTATACTACTGCTGGCTGTCATACACTTTGACCAGTTATCAATTTTGTAATTTCACTTTGCAAAATGTGCAAATTGAATTTATGCTAAAGTAAAAAATGAAATGAAATGATGAAGAAGAAGAAGAAGAAGAAAAAATAAAAGCTGACAAAGATGTTGATAATGAAGAAGAAAGAAATTGCATATAATGAATAAACATTTTGCATGTACGTCTGGAGGAAAGATTTCATAAAATGGCACAAAATAATTGAATGAAAATTGCACTGTAAAAGCAAAATATACGACAATTCGTATGTACAAAAAAGTGGATCGCTGCCGATTCAAAAAAAAAGTTTCAAAATTTTACTCCTAGTTTGAAAGATTATGTTGAAACGTCCTCGGGACAAATGTTTCTTAATCCCTTTAATGTACATATGTATTTGCAGGATTTAATTGTATTTAATAGTAATGAATATAATGGCATATGTACGTATGTACAAACATACAAAAATATATGTAAATAGTTCAAAGAAATCGAATGAAAATAAATTAATTATCATTTGCAAGCACTCACTCTTTAGCAATATTAATCCATTTTAAACGACTGTCAGAATTGAAAACAAAGCTATTAAACATTATTGCCTTTAAAACCCTAAAGCCTTTACATCGCGAATCGGAGGACTCGAGTAGCATAGCTTTGGATGAAATTATGCCTTGTGATGAACCCCGTTAGTATTATGCTGATCAAATATCTGTGTTAAGCACCAATAGTTCTTTCGTTCCAGTGTCGAATTCTGGCCAGATATGTCGAGTTGCTGTGCGAGAAGGTTTCAACTCTATATACCACAAGAGCAACTTGTGGTATTCATATTGCTCTTGGAATACTAATTTCGTATTTATCAGAGATATCCTCCATTACTGTTTAGGCATCTCATTAAGAGACTCCATCTGAAAATTAGTACAGTGATCTGGCAACCTAAATGAAATGCGAACGTCGAGGAATGCTCTGAATACCCCACCTTCCAGCTGTTCATTGAATTTGGATTGTTTCCTTCAACTGTGTACCACCATGTCCTTTCTGTCGTGAATATGAATATGGAATTTATTACTGAAACTCAATCTTCCTTTGTAGTTATAGTAGTTTAGTTTTACTCCACGATAATGGGGAACCATTCTGATATTGATCTTAATGTAATTACCCACTGTGGTACCATTTTCCTCCTATGAATGTTGGTATTAAAATCTATAGGTATACTAGTAAAGTATTTTAGTCACTATTGAAAGTGGATCTCTACACAGAACTCTTCTAAATAACCAAGTTGAGTGTCGCGTATCAACGCAAACTGTTATCCCTCATTCATGATCTTGTCCATAAGATCTGGAGAATTTCCAAAAAGGAAATTAAATTCAATTGCGAACAAGTTTTTTAGAGTTAACTTTGCAACACCTGTTGGAGCTGTCAGCTGTTTGATGCGTCATAACAAATACTCGTTTCTAATGTTGCATACTTTCAGGCGTAGGTTAATTGCACATTTGTTGATTTTCTTCTTGTGATTGCAGATTATGCAACAATAATTTGCATATGCTTTTTTGCAATTAAATATGCACTCCACTTTGTTCAAATAATATAGAGTGTTAGAATATTTGATTACTTTTAGTTAACATTTTAATATTTTTATTATTTATTTTGTGGCATGTTCACAAATTCGTAAGCATCAGAAACAGTGTGCTGCTATAAAAATTAAATAATAATAATAATAATAAAAAAAAACCACCCAAAAGCTAAATTCATTTAATTACTGACAAATTTGCATATACAATCTAATTGGATTTTAATTGACATAGAATATGAAATGAAATATATAATACTTACACATATTTTAAATATAATTTGACACAACTATACTTACACATACAATTTGTATAGAAACACATATGTAGTATACGAATACAAGTTGAAGGCCAAAAGTAATTAATACCAAAACTTATATGTATTTATTATTACTACATATATGAATATTGCATTGAAAGTTAATATGAAATGTTTTGCTTTTAATTATAATGATTTTGATATATACGTAATGTCCGTTACAAAGCCAGTGTAGAAACTGAGACCCTTCAAATAAGTATTTGGAAGAGGGAGGAAGGTTTATAGAGGTCCCATAGTGCCCATTTGTTACTTCAATCCATCCATGAAATATGAAGGATTGCAATAACTTTTACTTCAACTTTATTTTTGTTTCTGGAGATCGATTAAACATAACCATTTTATGCCTTTCAGTTTTCATTTTTATTCAAACATTTAATTCCTAAACTGAAACTGAAAAATGTTTATCGTCTTCAAAAAGTTGTACTTCTAAAGTGGGAGCTTACTGCATTTTATTATTAGAAAGCACAATTCTGTAATATTGAATTGCTACTACAATCTACCGAATCTAAAAGAGAAATATTGCAAGAAAACTTTTCTTGCAACTATACTTTTGAAGTATGTGTACATATAAATATGTGTGAATGCCACATTTAACAAAACCATACTGCATTTCTTTGCATTCATTATGGTTTTTGCTCCTCTAGTATTTATTGTTTTTATTCCATTTTTATTCAAACAAAAAGAAGGCGGATAGAAAATTATTTAAATAAAAACTCTCTATTGTCTTCATAGTTGGATAACATTAGGCTTGGTACTCTGTTGCTTTTGCGGTACGTAGCTTTAGCTAACTTAAATATTTGATAACTTAAGAATATGCTTGATAACAATAGCGAATGTTATTTGAGTTTTTCTTAAGTCTTATCTTTAAAGTGTTGCTTCTTGCAGCTTGTCATTTGTCTGCGTTTCTTTTTGTTTACATTTATATACATTTTATACAATGGAATGCAATAAAATGTAGAATAAACATACATTTTTTATTTACTCATTTCTTATTTTTCATTATTATTGACTTTTTAACTTAAGGTGCAACAACATAAACTTACGAGCACTATCTACTTAGTAGTTAAGGCATAATAAAATATTATTTTAGGTCGACAGTTTTTACTTTTAGTTTTTATTTGAGGCGCAACAATGTACACTAGAGTATTCCTTTCTTCTAATTAAAAAAAAAGACAAAACCTCTCATACAAAAGTATTTTTCCCTATGCTAGGGAAAATTTTTTATAGAGCTCAAGCATGATTTAGAGGTAAATATGAAACTCGGCTTAAAACATTACTTTTAACGGCGAAAGAGTTTTTTTTTATAAATTGGCGTTACTAAATGAAAATCTGGCCTATTATACAAGCATTTGCTTTCGAATCTATGTTTGAAGCTCATGCGTTTGAAAATATAATGGATTAACGCACTGAAATTCCACATTATTTAAATCAAAGATAAACTTTGTTGGGAAAATGCATATTATCAGGGTAGAACTATGGCTATCTTCCATAAAAAATTATGTTTTTAGAACCATTGATTGCTCTGCCAATCAACGAAATAAAAGCAGAATGCGCAACGGACCAGAGTAGTTACATTCTATGAATTTTCGGTTGTTGAATTCGAATCCGTACCCGGATTCCCGCCATCACTACCAAGTTTATTTCTAACCGCAGAAAACTTTATTTCTATTTATTTTATAGAAAGAAACCTGTCTGAAAAATGCATGTGACTAATATGGTCCGTCAGGCATTAAAATTTTTTAATGGGTCTTATTATCAGAAATAGTGTAGAGTGGTTAAAATTAAGTGGACGTCCTGTTTTTGCAAGCTTTCATATTCTAAAAATAATCTATTTGATATAAACATAGTATTCTAACACTCGACCATGAGCTCTAAACTTGAAGAAAGTTGTTTTTTTCCATAACTTAACCGTAATAAGTCTCGCTACAAAGTTGAAATGAAAGACCGATCACCATTAATTTTCCTTCTATATATTTCCCCTGAACATATTTACTCCCTAACTCTATTCCTTCAGGAGGCTCTCATACAAAATTATGATTTTTACAAAAATCGCTACCATTGCTTGCAGTAGTCGCCTCTAGACGAACTTCCTTTAATTTTGTTTCTTCAACATGTTTCCTTAAAATTATTACTCCTACCTTCTCACCTTATGGGTATTGCCTTGCAAAATTAACATTTTTATAAAATATGCTCCCTCTACTCCAAGAGTGCTCTTGGAGGGATAAAATGTATGACTTACCCACGTTTATTTTTTTCAACATAATATTTCCCCAAACACATACCTTAAAGCGGCATCTATACAAAATGATTCGGAAAGCACCTGGAAGTTACCTTGAGAAAAGTGAAATGTAACTTCGACCCCATTAGTTTAACGCCAGAGCATACAATGTAGACGGTTTTGGGAAAATATTTTGATTATTTCGACCATTTTCAATTATTGCTTACCCATAAATTGATTCAAAGAAAGCTTTTGGCGATAATTTTGTATTTCTATTGGAATAATTACTTCATAAAGTTAAAAGTAGGAATAAATATTAGTTGAAGGTAATCTTACTTGATTCCCAAACATTTTAAAGAGTATATGGTATTAAAAATCATAATCATATCAGGATCTCGAAGAGGGCATTCGAAGCTGAAACAATCCATGGTAGAGATAGACATTCTTCGCGATAACTTTTCCAGATTTATCTGCATATTAAAGCCCTTTATATGGGGACATTTTCCTACCGTAGAAATTTCATAGCTCATCCTTAGCAAAATATGTGTTCTACATTTAAATAAATCGAACTATCTAGTCCAATAACATAACTATAATAAATAAATCATATCAATACTTGCATTTGTTCCTTGTTGCTTTTATTATCCAATTACTGTTGAAATTCCATTCACATTTGCAATGCCATTTTGCAGCATTTATTAAATGACATAGAAAATTAGAAGAATGTAACATTTATTTTTTCTCATACTATTCGTGTTGTTGTTTATATTGGGAAAAACTAGTTCAGTTAGAGTACTCTAACTGCAACTTTCCATCATAAACCATTAGTGGCAAATGTAGATCCGACCGCTTTCTTTCCTTGATCATATATTTATTTATGTATTGTAAAGTATATGGTTTTTCTGTGTTGTCCACATACTCTATTAAGAATTTGTAATATGTAATTCAAATAGTGATTGGGTGCTTAATGCTTGGACGATGGCTGACTTTCTATACACAAAAAACCAACAACAAGAAACAGACACTACAAGAACTAGAGTATAATAATGTCAACAAGACAAAGCTATTAACTAGTTCAAAATAAACTGGTTTTGATTAAGAAGAAGAATAATATAAATACATAATGATTTGGCCTTAATAGGTTCAAGTAACTAAGCTAAGCTAAGTTAAGGTACAGCTGATTTTTCAAATAAGGATAATTTGTTTGCTTAACTTAAAATTACACTTTGAATTGCACAAGAACTTGCTTGCTCTCACTGCACCCTTTCCGAAGAACTGAGATACCGTAACAGATTTTGCCCTTACCAAGGTTTGATATTCACAAAGTATGCTTCTTCTTAACCCAATTATCCATAACAAAAAAAGTTGCTGCTGAGATAGTCTAACCGGCGCTCGAACCCATGGATTTATCCTAAATAGATTATCATATTTACAACTGAACTACGGGTTTTAGGTCGGTCACTTTAAAACCGAAACGAAACTGTACGGGGGTCGATTAATTAATAGTCGCGTTTGAAATGAAGACAAGTTTTTAACACATTTATTTATTTACTTTTCAACATGCTCCCTTTTTAGGTGTATATATTTTTCGTAGCGATCCTGAATGAAAAGTCGGTTCCACGCAAACTCCCTGAAGCACTCTACAGGTTACAGGTAATGCATGAACAACTTTCGAGTGTTAGAAAAAATGTACCAGCGCTACACATATTACAAGTGTGTATACTTTCACTTTCAAGAGACTGGGGCAAAAGAGATCTGAATGGAGAAAATTCAGCTTGTTACCCTATGTTCCTTTTTGACACTTTAGAATTCTTACGGAGTATTTCAAGAAGAGGTGCCAAGAGGCGTTAGCGAACAATGTGTACTGCCTTTTTTTTTTGTGGCATGAAATGTATGTTATGGATGTGAACGATGTTCTGCGAGACGACGCCACATGTGTGATTTTTCATAAATAGACACTTTGAGATCGAGATTGTGCGAAATAAAAACATACTTTTTTCTATGGGGATATGTTAAAGATACAGTATACCAATGCTCCGACAAATATTGAAAAACTCAAAGACAATATTAGAGGTTTACTCGCGAGATACAGCCGTAATTATGAGAAAAGTGATGAAATCAAAATTTCATCAAGACAATGGTCATATGCAAGAGTAGGACACTTGGCAGATATTGTGTTCCATTACTAACCTTAGAGCTTCTAATTTGGGTTAAAATAAAATTATCAATTCTTTTCACAAAAATATTGCGTTTTTTTTTATTTATTAAAAATGACACCTCTTGTTGAAAGACACTATACATGTATTTTCATCTGGGTGCGGCAGCAATACTATTTGACTGCAACAATTTTGATTAAGAAACATATCTTTTAAGGCAAATAAGGCTGTGTCTCAAGCTTCATCGATCTGCCGTGCTTGTTTTTCCATTCTGTAATAAAGTCTATAGCGATTATTCTATTCGAATCACCAAAAATCATCGGTATCCACTTTTCGTGGGCAGATTAGCCGTACCCCTATTAAACACATTAACCCAATATCTCAGAGTAGTAAAAGATATTTAAAGGCCCTCAGAGATATCATTAACTCCGCTTATATTTCTTCGCATGTTTTCTATCAATCCAGAAACAAATTCCGGATCGATATCTATATTTTTCAATTTCTACATTAGTCTGAAATTTTGTATTGCATCAATTGACAGATTGACTTTCCTCAACAACGCCACCAGCCTCTAAACACGGGTTGATCTACTATCGAACAGCTTTAAGATTATTATTGCAGGGTTGATTTCACAAACTATTTAGTGAGCGTACTTTTCACTAACTGTATGGCTATTTTTGATTGTTTATTGGAATTAACATTTTAACAAGTTCCAAGCACAAATAAATACCAGTTAAATGTAATCTGAATGGATTTCCAGCCAATTTAAAGAGTATGTAGTGCTAGAAAGCATAATTAAATCAGGGCTTTTTTTGAAGCTAAAGCAATTCATAGTAATAAAGGAGGATAAATTAGAATAAATTTTATATTTTAGTCTACTTTAGGATGAATAAGACAGCTTTTGAGTTGATCATAACATTATTCGTTGGTATGCATTATAGAAAACTGAAGTAATTTTTCCTAAAAAAAAATAAAAAATACATCAATATTACATATTCTATTACAAATAATCCATAATGATTAATAACATGCTCGATATTAATCATTTGGATTTTCTTGGAATTAAGTACCAACAGGGATTTGTCTCACCAATAGCAGTTTCAGAATAAGGAACAGTTCCTACATATTTGCAACAATGTACATAGTTGAATTGATGTAGATAGTTGACCATATGAAGTAATGAGTTTCTTTGAACATCATCTTAGTACTCAATGCATATCAACATACTATCAACATATCAACATTAGTAGTGGCTAGTAGCATTGTGCAATAGAAGAACATCCAATTCCCTGAGATGGAACATTCTTATAATATTTATATTGCTCTTAGTTGGTATTGTAACAATATTGCTGTTGCTGTTGTTGTTATTGTATATACATATTTAACTTGTTACATTTTCTTAATTTGTTGTTGCTATTGCTTTTAATGTGACTGTTTTGTTGCAATTGTTGCTCCTACTCTTACTATTATTGTTGACTTCTTGACTGGTTGTCGTCGTAGTTGTTTGCCTTTTTTCTTTGTCTTCTTCTTATTTTTGCATTATTTCAAGTGTCATACAGTATGTACGAATAGTATGTATGATTTTAACGAATGTCACGAACATTTCAACATTGTCGTTGACTGAACATGGGTAAAAGTACATACATAGTACTAGTAACAACAATGTACATACCTACAACGTGAAATACTGTATAAGAACATATATACGCTAAAGCACCAAACAAATGTTTGTTTTTGTTATATTTTATATATACTTATACATTTTTTTTGTATTTTTTGTTGTGTCAAAATTAATTCTATTTTATTTGCTTCACCCTACATATTTTTTGTTCATACTGTTTTAGCCATAAAAATAAAATTGTCTCATGTGTATACGAGTACGAGTATGCGACACACATGCACTCTGGCCAAACAGATTTCATTTTTTAGTAGATAAAATGTTTTTTGCTTTTTTTTATTTTTTTATTTTTATTATTATTATATTTTACGACCATACACACAGTCGGTCGAAGTTGTTGCCACTTGTGTTGGATTCTTGTATATCCGGTTCCATATAACAGTCATAAATATACATTGTACATACCCTGTAGAAAAAATTATTGATCTAGAGCTCAAGAAAAAAATGTTAAACATTAATTTCAATTCAAGATCAATTTTTCTTTCGAACGGCACCCACCTGCCGGCAAGATTTGGTAATTTTTCCGGCAGTAACGATTTGCCAAAAATGCTTCTTAAAAGAGCTCTGTGACAAAACTAAGTTGAAGTGATGTCACAAGGGTTCTGCCGTTCGGAATCGGCTAATATAAGTAGGTCCCTTCTAATGCTGTCCAAATTTAACACGCACGACAGTATTGGAAGAGAAGCTCGGTGGTATCACAATGGGCCCTTCTGGCCTAAGAGTGTCCTCTCAGAGAGAGGGCAGCCACATAACCTAAAACCTAAAAGCCCAAGAAACATGCATCATTATGGTAATCAGATATACAATTCTGTATTTATTAGTAAATATGATTATATGTAATAAATTTCAGCTTGATAGCTTTATATTTTCGTACGTAAAGGCGGTAGGCGTGATTTGCATTCAATGCCGCCCATTCTTAAACTGATTCAATTATTAACAAATACATTAATATGTACCCAGTTTTAGCTTCATAGCTTCGTATTTTCGTGCGCATAGTGTGAAAGCATACATACGGAAAGATATTTTTGTATGTTAGGTAGGCGCAGATTTCGCCCATTCGAAAACTCCTACTTTAGTTGGTGAAAATAACGTTATATACCAATTTGTAGCTTAATCGATCTTTAACTGCTTCATTTACGGGTTACAACTCCTATATAGTACAACTGATTTACAAATTTAAGCCCTCTGGCCAAAGAATTTCAATACGTGCTCGGTGAATAAGTGACAAAGCAGAATTGCTATGTTTAGAAAAATGAAAACATCAAAATATCGCATGAAATTTTTATTTTGTAATAATAAATGTCTTGTCATTCCCCAAATTTTCGCCGAAACGTGCTAAAAAGTAATTACAAATTACCTCCAAATGATGGATTACCTACAAAAGCATTCATTCAGCATCCAATATTGCATCTTCCCCAATTGGTTATTTTGATAACTGAGCGCGTTTTGCACAACAGACTCGTTCGGGTTCACTTAATGATTTCTATTGGTTTTTATTGTATCGCTGGAAGAAAATGTATCACTTTGTTAGGTAGAATTGTTAGTAACAGGCAAGCTCAAGTTAGAAAAAAATCATCAATACAAGTAATACTTTGTTTTTACCATGCAGTGTTATTTGACTGACTCTCTATATAATCCAAGTAATATTACATAATTGCTTCTCAAAAAGTACTTCGGAATCCATCCGATTGTAATCAGAGTTAAAGATTTTCTACAAGATATGGACTCGCACATACAAAAATATATTTGTGCTAATTTAGTTGCTCATGAGTTCCAAAAAAGAAAAAAATACAACATTACAGCAACAAAATGGCCAGCAAAAAATCGTTTTTTTAATGATTTATTTTTCAGCTTTCCGTTCACCTTGTGTTTAGTCAACAACGCTTCTAATTACCGCTATATACATGACTAGGTACGTTGACACTGTTAACTACTATGTAACTATGTAGTTTTGGTTTCGCCTGACTTGAGTTGACTTTAGGTTTGTCTACCGGATATGTCAATTTGAATTTGTTTACATATGAGTATTCGCCCCAACTTTCCCTCTCTCTCTCTCTCTCTCTGTGTCTCTCCGTCTATTATTCTTTCTTTGTCTTTTTCTATATTTACATATTTACTATTCTCTTACAAATTTACCTGTTGTATTTAGTGGCATTGGCACTTGTCAGTCATATAAATACATGGAAATTTATATTTAAATACCTTCATATAAAATATTGATACTTTTGAAACAAAGTTAAAGTTTTATATTTTCTTTTTTATTGTATTTTCAGCCTGGGATATTGGTAATTCTGTACAGGATGCTTTTGTTATTGCTGTTGAAGAGCATGCCAGAGAACGTTTACAACGTTTGGCTGCATTAAATCGAGTCACACCTGTGGATATAACTCAACTATCGAAAAAGGTAATTATTTGAGAAGAAATTATGGAAAAAAACTTTATGGGAAAAGGTTTTGTTTTTAATAATTCTCACTACTTTGATATTTAAAATGTACAAATGTCTTTTGTATTATCACAAGAGAAAAGCAAATGTTTTCAATTTAAAGTGTAAAATTAATGCTCTAAAGTTGGAAGAAAATCATATACCATATTTTCATATGATGAACAATTTTCTATTTAATTCTTTAAGAATATTTTAAAGAAAATTTTAAATCAATGTTTTAATGCTTTAAGACAATTATAAACTTTCATATGCTGAAATAATAGTCTACGTCTACGACACAAATGGTTCAGTGGTCATAAGAGAGCTAAGAATTTCACCATGAATTATACATTACAGTCTCCAAAGGGCTCCTTATAATATGTATGTGCTTATTATTATTTATTAAGACCAGTTCATGTGTCAGTAATCGCAGTAGACAAAATAATGAATTGAAGTTCAAATTTAGCTTCATTGGATCACACTAAAAATTGCTTGGTGATAAAATATTTACCAACAAGCATAAGATTGATGGGTTTCTGCAGAAGTTGACAAATTCTAATTCAAAGAAGTTGGTCCACCTCTACAGAGAAGCTAAATTTTTTCGGACTTCGCCTGCAAACGATTTGTGAATACCCAAGAAGGCTGAAATGAGAGCTCAAACGGATTTTTACCAATTTTGTTAACTTTGACTCATTATCGAAATAAAATATTGGGTTGGTAAATACGCAGGATAATCGTGTTCCAAATAAACGGTTTGTGGATGGCAGAGAGTCACTGGAAGATGAAATAAAAGAAGGAAGGCCAATTTCAGCGCGGACGCCGGAAGCGATCCAGAAAGTTCGTGATTTTATTACAGAAGTTATAAATGCGAAATGCTTCAGTGAAAATGATGGAAGAGGCCTTAAACGTCAACAGAGAAACCATCCGACTCATTCTTCACGAGAATTTGGGCAAAACAAAGGTCTGCGCTAGATTTGTTCCACACACATTGACCGAGGACCAAAAATTAATGAGAGTCAGTCATTCTAGAGACATGGTTGCAGCTGCAGAAAATGATCTAAACTTCCTGAAAACAATTGTTACGGGTGGTGAATCATGGTGTTTCCAATACGATACAGAAACCAAGCGTCAAAGTGCGGAATGGAAATCAAAAAACTCACCACAAGCCAAAAAAACACGAAAAGTTCCATCAAAAATCAAAACAATGCTCATCACATTCTTCGATAGCAAAGGAATTATCCAGAAAGAATTTGTTCCAACTGGTCAAACAGTTACTTCCGCATGTTACCTCAAAGTTTTGAAGCGTTTGATGTCCAGAATCCGTCGTGTTCGACCAGAATACCGCGATCCAAAAACTTGGCCTCTGTTGCACGATAATGCACCGAGTCACACAGCACTCATTGTTCGTCAATTTTTGGCTCGGAATCAGGTCTGTGTGTTCAATCATCCGCCGTATTCACCTGATTTGGCACCGTGCGACTTCTTTTTGTTTCCAAAACTGAAATTGAAGTTGAAGGGATGCTTTTTTGATGACATTCAGACGGGCTTCGACGAGGGCACTGGAGGCAATTCCGAAAAATAAGCTGGAACTCGCGTTTGAATCACTATTAAATCGATGTAACAAGTGCATAGAATCAGGAGGAGAATATTTCCAATAAATATACCGAAAAATTAGCAGATATCGTGTTTTAATTGTGTTTTCTAGAGGCAATCTTAATACATAATAATCGCTCCTCATAAAATAAATAAAATAATAAGAGAAAATTGCCCATATTAGAAAGTGCATGAATATAATTTCGGTCATATGGCAGCGGCTGATGACGGCCATATGACCGTATCTCTGCAATGGTTCTCAAAATATTGTCTTCCAAAGCGCCTAATGTTATGAAATTAAAATTATCTAGAGACATTAAATCGAATGATTTCGGTGGCAAATCGACAAATAAAGAAATAATGTGTTCACCAAATGTTTCCTTCAATTGATTGCTTGAGGCGCCGACCTGTTGGAAATACATGTCTTCAGTCACCATATCTTACAATTAAGTTGGGAATAATCGGCAATAGCGCGTGATCTTGGCGACAACAGTCGCTGTCAAAAACGGAAATTTGACTCAAACCACCTATGTAGGATGTAGGATTTTTAAGGTAAGAACTCCATAATGTGGGACTTATTTCCTTCCCACAGGATGCGCAATTTAAATTCCTAATCCTAACTGAAAAGTTAAAAAAAAAAACAAAATACATATGTGGCACTTAAAGCCCCAAAGGGCTCATTGGCCGATCTTCTCTTCCATTTCTGTTGTGCGTCTTAAATTTTGGACAGTATTAGAATGGACCTAATTATTTTAGCCGGTTCCGAACGGCAGAACACTTGTGACATCACTTTTTCTGAGCTTTGTCACAGAGTTCTTTTTAGAAGCTTTTTCATGGCAAGTTGTTACTGTCGGAAGAATTGACAATTGCTTGCCGACAGATGGCTACCGTTCGAAAGAAAAATATTTCAATATTAAATTTGTTATGCATCAGCCGGGTATTGAACCACGACCTACAGATCAGAAGGCGGACACGCTAACCACTGAGCTACGGTACCCACCAACTGAAAAGTTAATAATCTTAAAGATGTCTTGTGGAACAATTAGAAATTTATAATATGAAAATATAATTAAATAAATTGAATTCAAAACATTTCTATAAAGCCAGAGCAAAATGTGACTAAAACATTCTAGAAACGATTTATAAAGCGTGCTCTGCGAAATGCCTTTTACTATCGACATTACTTAAATATGCTTAATTTTTAGAAAGAAATCGATGAGTACGTTGATATGCTGAGATTTTTTTTGCACGCTGGAATATATATAAATCATTGACATGTTCAAAGTTAGGAAGTTTATTATTCAAGATTGTGTCGTGTTTCTACTGTGATCGTGATCGTATTTCTACTGTGAAATAAATATACTTATAAGAAGAAACAAATTGGAAAGAGAAGAAATAGTATTTTATTTGGAGAGTGCGTTGACTTCGGCTGGTGCACAAATACCTACGTTTTGAGCTGTATGTATAACTCTCGCCATCCAAGCAGATTCTTATACAATTAGGTTAGTGTTGCCACCCTAAGGGCACATATGGCCTTGACGAATCTTATTAGGCCACTTATATCTCTCACTGATGGTCGGGCTCTTATTAGAGCTAATGGCAAAACTAAGTAATTTTCAGCGAAGTAACAACAAACTTTTCGGAAATCAACGAAATAAGAGTCTCTTCGTTTGTTTTTTTTTTCCATTTCTTTATACATACAATGTACAATATTATATAATATAGAATATCTGTGAGATACTTCTATGTAGATACGAGTACTCTATCTGATCAAAAGTACAAAATTATTTGTTTTACTTGTGTTTGAGTATACGAATTATGTATGTACAATACTAAGAGTAACAAATAATAACAACAACAAGAAGAAACCGTTATTAAATTTATTATGTTATAATTTGTGCAACAAACAACGAAACCGAAATGTGTAAGGGGAGATATGGCATAACAGCTTAAAGCCAAAGCAACTAAAGAATATGTTTTTTCTTAACTTTTTCATATTTGTATTATTATTCAGTATCTAAGTAATCACAAGCGGAAGATAGTAAGTAGTAGAAGGAGAATAAGGATGTAAAAACGAATATATGTATGTTGTACCACAATATATGTACATGTAGACAATGCTATATTCTTATCTAGATATTGTCGCACATCCTTGTCGACTTGCTTTCTACGCTGTACATACATCTGTATTCGTATGTGTGATAAGTTATATCTTCTGGTTTTTATGCTTCTTCTACAAATGGACGTGGGTGTGTGTGCACTTTCAAAGTTGTGACACGTTTTATTACGTACGTTCAACATGTATTTTCCCCCATCCAAATATATAATTGTGTACACATTCACATATACATATACTCTTTGCATTCCTAAGAATGTATTTGCCATGTGTCCTTGTTTGGTTGCTTTCACTTTGGTTCGCTAAGTTCTTTTAGATTTTTTCTACTTTTTGTTGTTGTTCTTGTTCTCTTAGAGTTTTTTGTTGCATCTTGTGCATACCAATGCACACAATTTGACGTTCATTTGACGTCTCTTATCACACTCATTCATTCATGCATTATGTACAAAAGTAATCCCCCCACCCGTATGTCCACCTATTACTCAACTGCTGCCAGGTATATACATGCATTACACTGCTTGCATGTCACTTGTAGATATACACCTATCGTACGTTGCCCGCAACCACGAACTATTCCAAGTTTACTTATAATGTTTTATATAAAATTTGTATTAAATACATTTCAGGACTATCAGTTGTCTTCGTAAAAATATTGCGGAGTTCAGAACAGTCCGGGCTTTAGTTGGTCGTTTACCAGTTCTATGAGTTATGCGAACGTGCCTCTCGGTCTCGGTCTTATTTAGTTTCTTCAAATTACTCTTCATTTGAAGTGATGGATTTTTTCCGACGAACAAAGTTATTTTGCCGGAATTGCTTTGAGCTCCTCCTGTGAATTTGATTTTATATCTTCGAATGAGTTAAAACAACCTCTTCGAAGAAGTATTTTAGGTTTTGGGAACAGCAGCGCGGAAACAAATCTGTAAATTTGATGGCTGTTCGGTGGCTGATATTCTGGATGGTAATCCGAGTGAAAAGGTCTTCAGGAATCACAAGAAAATTAGTAACAACTTTAATTTAGACCGACTTTGCTTCAGGTTTTTTTGAATATCGTATTCAAACCCCCAATTACTGTTAACCTCATTGAACGTTCCGATGAATGTTGTGTTACGAATCACTCGTTCTATCATATTTTCAGGCAATTTCTTACTATACTCTATTTAAAGAAAAATGAGGTCTTTTGGAACGTGTCGATCTGCGATGCCTCTGTTGTTCAAAATATCAACGCTTCAACGCTTTCATGGTAGCTCTCTGAGACTTAAGTGACGAATTTTTTCAATTTTTTTTACATTATGACTTGAGAGTAAGGTACTTACAGAACAGGTCAACCCATTGACAGCAACTCTCTTTAAATGCATACAGTTTGTCATCTTTCCTGCGCGTTACCGAGCCCATGCAGCAAAATATGACTGAAGGTACTTTCATACATCCTCCACAGAAATATATATTCCTTTAAACGGATATTGTAGAAATCTGAAAAAAACTATGGCCGAAAGGTGCAACATCTGGCAAGTATAATGGGTATAATTCTCATTGCAATTCTATGATTTCCTTCCTGAATGAGGTTTTTCTTTTGGAGCCGGAAATTATCATATTGTGCAGTATTACACTATTACTGTATTACATTATTACTAAAAATGATCTGATATGAAGTACAGCGGGTGCGGTAAAACTTCTCAGTGCAATTCGCAAAATCCCTGTTGGCTTCAGATAATTGAGCTGGTACCTATATTCCTTCCTAATGGACCTTTTGAATTTGTATAAGTATCCCTTTAAAGGGCATCATGTGAACGAAATGACTTCTCGACCGTTCTTGCTTACTTAGTCTCAGATAAGAATTCTCTAGAGAATCGAAGCTGTTATCATTAAAATCAACTGGTCATCTACTTTGGGAATGTTGAACTTCAATAAATCCTTATGAAAATCGAAAATGTCCATTATTGTTACCAGAATATACGAGGTTCGCCATTTTGTGGGAGTAAAGTAAAAGAAAGTGTATACTTTTTAGAATATGTAAGACACATGCCACTTTCCTGAAAACTGTAAAATAGTACGTGTTTCTACTTCAACGAAAGGTACATAACTAAAGGCAGGAAACTTATTTCCAAATGATTGATTACTTATGGGTAGTCCCATTATAATACACATGTATCTGCATCACGGTTGTACATAAATTCATACTATACATAATGTATGCTTTTTATTACGTCATGAAATTGCACAATATCCTCTGCATTATCATGTCATCGCTCGTGACATGAGTCTAGAAAACTTTATATTCGATGGTTGGTTGATACGCTTGTTAGTTTCTTTCGAAAAGAAAGTTATTTATAGAAATTTCTCTTTTTCCTTTTTAGTAGTCTATAGCTAGTACATGTTCTGTGCAACTTTACTTTCTATTATTACTAATTCTATTATTATTAATTTCAAAAAAGATTTTCAAATATTGAAAATTCAATTCTCACTTATGCAGTTGACATGCAATAATTAAGAACATAGAGCTTAGAGCAAATTAAATTAAATGCAATTACAATAATGAATGTAGAAAGTATATATTACGGTGCTTCGAAAACATTTTTATACCCTGCATAATTCAATATGCAAGGTATGTTCATTTCGGTCAGATGTTTGTGACCACTTGAAGGAATCTCCGGAGATATAGATATAGAAATATATTCGTGATCTGCGTCGCTTAAATTTTCGATTTAACGATGTCCGTCCGTCCGTCCGTCCGTCTGTCTGTCTGTCACCTGGCTGGTTCGCACGATAACTTGAGCAAATATGGAGCTATTTTGACGAAATTTGGCATAAGTAACCTATGATCCAAGGGTACAAAAGAGATTGATATTGGGCATGATCGGTCAGATGCCACGCCTACACCGAGCATCCAGAGCGCCTAACTACAAAAGTTTTCAAAATCTTTAACTTGCTATAACTCACTTAATATACCAACTAGAACAACGATATTTGGCATGTAGAATTGTACTGTTACGTAATGCTGCTGAAACAGGGCGAGCCCTCTTTTTACAGTAGCTCCCATACAAATTGCCTTACCTTTTTTCAAATTTAAACCAATGTAATTTCGGCAATCTTTTGTCTAGAACAACCATAATTGACACTTAAATTAATTTGATACTGGGAAATAATCTGGCATAAAATCAACATGCCATGCTAACTTCTTAATGTGGCATACATAGTCGGGAAAATTAAAAAGATATTTTAACCGCCATAACTTGAAACTATTCAGCATAATACAACCATATTTAAGTTGTGAATTAGTATTGAAAAGATAACTCAATTTTTGCGAGAAATGGGCTAGCTGTTTATAGTAGCCCCCATACAAAATGACCGAACTTCTTTTAAATTTAAACCGCTGTAAATTTAGCACTTTTTGCCTAGAGGAATCACAAGTAACACTTTGATTAATATCGTGGTCGGAAATAATGTGACATGAAAGCAGCATGCCACACCCACTTCTTAATGGGGCTATCATACAAAGCTGCAAAAATTAAAAAAGTAACTTTAGCAGCTATAACTTACGAACTATTCATCGTAGGACAACCAAACTTAAGGTGTGGATTAATATTGCAAAGATAATTAGATTTAAAAGAAAGAGGCACACCACGCCCACTTTTTATATACCTCCAATATAAAGCCTCGGAATTATCTTAAACTTTAAAACACCCATAACTTGGAGAATACTTCACCTAAGTCAACCATATTTCAGGTGTATATTAGTATTATAGGCAGAAATCATTCCTAAAAAATTGATGAGCCTTCCTAATGTGGCTCCCATACAAAGTAAAGGAAGTAAAAGAAAAGATGAATATGTGAGCAAACTTTGTATACACACACACATATATATATATATATATATATATATATATATATATATATATATATATATATATATATATATATATATATATATATATATATATATATATATATATATATATATATATATATATATATATATATATATATATATATATATATATATATATATATATATATATATATATATATATATATATATATATATATACATATAAAAATGAAGAAGCATAACACTTTTAGCCTCAATCAAATCTCTACAATCTAAAGCTTTCTCTGTTTTGGAGTCATCGATGAAAACACGGAATCAACGCTTCAAAAAACCAACGTCTTACATTTTTCTGATACCTCCACTCAAAAGAACATCTCCAGCGATATTCTCAATGCCACAGTTTGTGATATACTTCCGTCAATCTCCGCCAGAAAACGGCATGTACCGGAGGTAGGTTGAGCAAGACGTCAAGATCATTACCCGAAGTTAGAGGAAAGACCCGGTACAGCCAATAGTTGCAGCCCTTTGAAGTTTAGCAGGGTTATTCTTTACATATGGGCGAGAAAGTTTCTTACATGAAATCACTGACGCAAATATTTATGACTATGGGTTCTATGGTATTATACAGTTCCAAAAAAAGTCTTTTTTTAAGCATTTGTCAAATGTTACAAACAAATTTCCATTCAATATCGAACGCGTGTTAGTCATACTTATGTATATCTAAGGATATTGAAACCGTAAAATGCATGACGATCTTATAATGTACCACGATACTATATGCAAATTTAGTGTAGTTTCAAAATAAAAAATTATACATTCAAAACATCAAATGGAATAGCAACACAGTAAAATTATCCATGTTAGTGTTTATATTCACAACGCATTTGTATGTAGTTGACGTAGCATGCATACTATTCATTGATTCATCCATTGAACCAGACTTGCTGGTCAACAACGTAGTACATAAGTACTTGCACATGTACGCACAACTATAAAGCTGTGCTGTGTTTGTAAAGGTATCTATATTTAAACTTCAAAATGTATACAATTTTGTTTATTTCATTTTCACTTCATATGTTACTCGTGTATGTACGAGTATGTGGTCTTGTAATATTATTATTTATGCATCCCTTGTCCATGACTTTTTGATTTTTGGTGAAAGCACAACAACTTACACACAATAGCTTGCTTAACAAACGAGTATATACATATATTACTAGCTAGCTAGCTACTTTTCATTTCATTTGTCTTCTAACTACATGATTATATACCTATGCATGTATGTATGTGGCATTTACCTCAATATTGGTCATTGAACACTTTCATTTTCAATTTTCTTCTCTTTAATTGATTACTCATGTGTACTCGTACCTGTATATTACATAGAATTTTGAAATTGAAAATGCACATTTCAAAATGTGCATACACATAAGTATGTGTGACTACAACAATTCACTATACGATTGGCTTAAAATTGATTGCATACTATGTGGTACGAAATCGAAAATGTGTACGTATATATTGTAGTTTTGTGAAGATTTGGATAAACCTCATGCTTAATTGATTGTATAGAATGCAACATGAAATTCACACTTTAATTGAAAATACTTTGGTACGAAAACCACAAATCGGTTTATATTGCTAAGATCCTGTATGAGATTTTTTGTACACTTTTCCTACATATTATCCATGTAGTACTTGCACATGTATGAATGGTAAAGATTCCTTTTTAAATTTGGCTCAACTAAGTGCAATTTAATCGAATATAGAATAAGATAAATATTTTTCTAAGTGGCAGAGTCATTAGTTTCTGATGGTTAACCATCGATATATCAAAGAAATTCAAAGAACTCAAAAAGAATGACTTCAGTTTAAAAATTCAATTTTATTGAAAATTATAGTATAATTATATATAATTATTATAAGACTCTGTATTCGCTAAGAAAAATTTTAACATAATGCTCAGCAGTCATATTCTATTTCATTGCCCCGCAAGGGCGTGACAATTTCCCGATCCCCCAAATCGCCATAATGTCTGCACGAACGTAGTATGTGCTTAGCCACTCATCAATTATTTTAACTCGCTGGCGTCAGTTAGAAATTCAAAGCGCTGACAAAGCTTGTACGGACAAGCATGATAAGATACATATAAAATGTGTTTTCGGTCTTCGAGAGATAGAGCTCGACCCAGCTCAGTTGCTTACATAGCCCAAAATAGGCCACTGTATGCAAGAGTGATTCTTTACTTTAATCTCCAGATGTCAACATGTATAAAGTCCTTAATTACTTCAAAACCAAAGTGATGTACTATGATTCTTTGCTACGACCTATTCAACGGAACTCTCCTTCCAGTGTAGAAAATACTGCAATAACTTTTCGTCACCATGCACCAACAGCAGCTCGTGTTATTTTCTCCATAATAAAATTGAAGAGGCTACACGATATCGAGTCATCTACTTACTTACTTACTTATGTGGTTCTTCGCTAGCTTGCGCCAATTAGAAATTCTAAGCGCCGTCAGGTCCTCCAGTCCTTGGTCTTTCCACCGGAGGTTAGGCCTTCCTCTTCTGAGTCGTCCTCCAGCGGGTTCCGAATATAACACCTTCTTAGCTGGAGCGTGTTCTTCCATTCGCTCGATATGACTTATCCAGCGCAGCCGCTGGATTTTGATGCGCTTTACTATGTCAATATACATGGCATACACCTCGTACAGCTCATGGTTGTACCTTATTCGGTACTCGCCACCAACGCAAATAGGTCCAAAGATCTTGCGTAGGACTTTTCTCTCGAAAACTCCGAGCATTCGCTCATCCGAGGTGGAAATTGTCCAGGCTTCAGCGCCATATGTTAGGACAGGCATGATGAGAGATTTGTAGATTGTAGTTTTCGTTCTTCGAGAGAGGGCTCGACTTCTCAATTGCTTACTCAGCCCAAAGTAGTACCTGTTTGCAAGAGTGATCCTTCGCAATATCTCCAGGCTCGAGTCATCTAGCTCCTTCCAAATTTGTACTGTAGAGCCAGAATTGAGTAATCGAACGAGATTTGCAGAAATAAGGAACCCAATCATTATCGTCTCTTTCTAAAGGTAAACCTTTAACTGACTATCGAAAATGGCTTTGGCAGATTAAAATTTTGGCTTTCTCCAAGATTTAGCGTAGTGTTAAATTCTGGGACAAGGTCGATTTTTTAGGTCCATACTGATAAGTTCAAATTGATTGAGGGCTGTAGTCGTTCATTCATATAAGACATTGTATTATGAGCTCTCGTTTTTTATGTACATAAGGCTCCAATAATCGAGCATGATTTCCCCTGACCATTTTATTTTTATGAGTTGGTGCCCGAGTAGTTCATCGACATCGGTCTTACACAACTCGGCTGACAGGCCATCAGAACCTGCAGCACCATTGCTGTTTTTTAGCCTCTTTATAGCTGTTTTAACTTACTTAGAGTCGTCTGATGATAATTTGGTTAAAATTCCAACGTAACATGCAAAATAATACTTAAAAAGAAAAAGGATTTGGTAGTTTCTAGTATGAAGTTTGTAATGGGTGTTTTTTTAAAGCTTGAGAACTTTGAACCAAAATAAAAGAAAGAAATATTATGGGAATGAAATTTTAAAAATTTTAATCTGTTATATAATTTTATGCCATTTATGTTCGGAATATGATTTCGAGCATATGTCTACCACGGCTAGGAGTTATATGCTCCATTCGATCAGTCCAATATTTGACCACTTTTTCCAATAAATCTGACCTTATTTCGTCAATGGTGGCCAAATTGATTTCGCAATAACTCGATTGTTGCACACGCGGTATGGCACGTAGCCCCCTCTTATTGAAACTGTAACGACAGCTCCTTCCTCACTTCAAAAGAATTAAGAACCGATAATGCAGCCAGAATGTAAACCACACCAAACAGTCAATTTTCATTGATGTGTTGGTGATTCAGTGACAGCTTGAGAATTATCTTCGTTCCATATACGGCAATTTGGTTTATTACACAATTTTTCTATAAGAACAATTCGTTAGAACTGCCCTTGGAAGATCTAACGTAACTGAATGACTTAAATAATCATATAATTTGAGTGTCAGATTTCAGTAATATTTCGAACAAATGGATTTATAACGATTTGGTCAACTTTTTGCTTCAAGAGGCGGATAGTTTTATCGGGGAGTAGTATGTGATTCAAATCAAAATGGACTTTCTTAACGTATGTGAGTAGCCGACTTATGCTGAGAGCGACTTTTGTCTATTTGGAAAGTTACTCCAATATTCCTACTCAAAACGTGAAGTAAATACATCTAAGTAAAATACATTATAATCCAAATACCTAGACCACAGAACGTAGTTAAATTTTTTATTAATAATAGCTCGAACCAAAAAATCAAAAATTATAGAAAGTCAAAGGAATTCATTAAAATATTCAATTCTACAATATTTGAATATAAATGATGCGATATCAAATATCAAATCGAAAATCATTCAATTAAAATGACATGATAAATAATTTGTATTACTACATACATACAAACATACATTAATACTGTACATATGTATTGTGATGTATGAGCAATTAAATAATCAATTCGAACAATATAATCATACTAAATTCGAATGTATTACTTGCATATCTGTGCATGTAAGTCTACATGCATTTATTCATTCATGTACTTGTATATATTTTATATAGAAAGTATTATCACAGGACTTATGTGTAATACCCAAAGAATACGACATGGAAGTATTCCCCCTCATAGTAAGAGAAATTAATAATTACATATAAAAAGATTTTGTAATGTTTGTAAATTGTTTTTATAATAGGACAGTTCATTCTACATATATGAGGTGTATATATATCAAAGAAAAATATAATTTCAGGGCGTGTTGGAACTGCCAGAATTGCAAAATGATTTAGTTACTATGTTTTCTTTAATCATAGTTTAAGGGACAAATATTAATGGGATTTCTTTCGGCCCTACATCATGAATTTAACATTGCCTTATCTTCATTTTTACCAATTTTTACCAATTTTTACCAAATATGGTAGGAGTACTTTGGATTAATCTTTTAATGGTCGTAGCCCTATAGCGATGGACTAGGCAACCGAGGAATTGGCAAGCTTTTCGATGGCTCTCCGAGAAATATTTTCCCCAATACGGGATAAAGTTTTCAACCATGATGCATAACGTCATTTGCAATGTTTTCAGTAATTGAATTTTGGTCAAATTGTTTGTACATTTTAATACAAAAGTATTTTCTTGGCTGCAGCCTGGATGTATACAACGTTTTTAAATATTGCACTTTTGGGACCCCACGACGGATGATCTCCGGCAAAACTCTCAGAAGATTTAAACGCAAAGTGCGTTAACATTGAAATATCAGCCGTAGAGGAGGAGAAAATATTCATATAAACTAGATTGACTAGATTGAGATTGACAAATAAATGTTATGTTAATTTGTTTGTGAATTTCTATAGAGGATTTTGATCTACATTCTACATAATAAAAATAAATAAAATATGTGGCTCTTAAAGCCCCAAAGGTCTCATTGGCCGAGCTTCACTTCCATTACTGTTGTGCGTGTTAAATTTTCGACAGTATTAGAAGGGACCTACTTATTTTAGCCGGTTTCGAACGGCAGAATTCTTGCGACATCACTTTGTTGAGCTTTGTCACAGAGTTCTTTTAGAAGCTTTTTCATGGCAAGTTGTTACTGTCGGAAGAATTGCCAATTGCTTGCCGACAGGTGGGTACCGTTCGAAAGAAAAATCTTATCGATATTAAATTTGTTATGCATCAGCCAGGGATTGAACCACGACCTACAGATCAGAAGGCCAACACACTAACCACTGAAGTACGGCACTCAACTATATATTCTTTAGTATTTATCGATTCGACAATCCTATCGACTACGTTTATATTTTCTACGGGAATCACAATGAAAGAAGCTCTCGGAAGATAATCTGGCGATTATTGATTGGATCCGACGATCAACTGGAAGTAAGTCCAATCCTTTTTGTGAGATTTCAAATTTGTTCTCCATGCTGATTTGTGAATAAATATTCTCCATACGAGTAACGGAAGATAGTATTCAACGAATTTTATCATCTCCATAATTGCCTATGATTAAGCACCTAGAAAGTTGGCGAAAAATTGTCCACATTTATTCAAATTAATTACATCGAAATTTATTATGTATTTATATTTATGTTATTATTTTTAAGAGATCAACAAATCAGACACTCCTTAAAATGTATTTTTTCACCATAATCATATGTACGTGTGCATATGTAGTGTACATATAATTTACATATAAACTCGTACTATACTCGTAACTACATATGCAGATATAAATATCATTTAGCATTTGTATAAATTCTCTTGAAACAAGTAGGGTGTGTCATTGGGGTGTTACACATCTATGTACATACATATGTCTTTGATATTATAATTGATGCCATTGATGTATGAATTGTGCGTATGATGCTCGTTGTATGATTTTATATCTTTTGATATATACTTTTATACAAATGTGCTCGTATATGTACATACGCTCGTATATACATATGTACATATGTGCGAGTATGTACGAGTATGTATCTACTCGTTTATGAACATTTATAATGCAGACACTACGCATAGTTTAACAACATGTCATTTGCATGATTTACTGCATATTTTCATATATTAAATTTTATATTCAGTCGTTCCTTTTTTTTTTGTCGTTTTGGTGTTTAATTTTTGCTGAAAATTACACAGCGAAAAAATGTAAAATTCATATGGAATTGCTTTGTGGAGAACATTTTTGCTCTTTGTAGCTTTCGTGGAATTATTGCATAAAAAGTATATACAGAAAGCTTAATAAATTCAAAAATGATATGGAAATTAAATTTTCAATTCTGTTAAATACTTTTCTTGCAATATTAAAATTCTGTGGCAATAATCACCACTCTTATAAAATTAATATAGTCAGAATTACCGTTTTATCTTCATCCATCCGGTATCAGTTTAAAAGGAATCATACAGGAATCATAAAATATAAGAAGATATTTTACTTTTGTTTGGTTTTTTGTTCAATGCCTACATAACTAGATGTAGTTATGTAGGTCCATCCGTCCATTCAAGAGCTCTTTTGGCATGATTTTTCTGCTAACTTTATCACTGAGCTTTTTCATGGTAAATTTTTATTTTAAACTCATAGCGAGATATATTTTAACTAACCAAATGGTGACCAAAAGGTTAGAGCAGTGAGATTTAAGTGAGATTTGAAAAATATTATATGATAAAAAAATCCAATTGATTCAAAACACTGTCTCCTATCCTGAATATTTTCTTATATTTCGAAATAATGCTCGGCAGTGGCACCGAACATGTTTCATCATCTACCAAACAAAGGCGACAAGTTGTCTCTTCGGATAAATCCATTTTATGGAAGTGATGTCTGCTGGTGTTTGGTTTATTATAAGTTGTTTGCTTGGAACATGTGTTTGTTTCTCTAGTTAGTCGTTTGGTTTATCTTAGGCTAGGTATATCGTTCCAAGAGGAGTTCTAGAGGCTAAGCTATTCTTTTTAATATTTCTCGTAGATTTATTACCAATTATTCATTGAATACGTATTAAAAACAACAACTCTGTGCAAGTCAGTTTTTTCAATATCGTATATCTCAAATACTGAACTAAAGAATCGCCGAGTCTACATAACAACATTATCTTGACTTTGAAAAAATAACTTTGCGAAATCGAATTTAATTTTCTTACAGTGTAACATTTATCAATATATATGCGTACTAAATATATGCAAATATTTTTATTTTCATTTTTACAAAATAACATTTTTGTTGGGCGTTTGCAAAATTAAACAAGAAAGTAATTTTTAAATGGGAGTGTGTCTCTTTGAAGTTTTTTGTGTTTTCTTAATACATATTTGCGCATTTATGATGAGTTATAATTTCCTTGCAACAATTTTTATATAAAACTTGACAAAAAAAAATTAAATATTTATGTCGCACAAAAATAGTATATCTATAAAATAATATTTCTTCTTCTTATTCCGCTTCTCCTTGCTACTCAATGTCTAATGTCTTTTCCTCTGGCTGTGCGATTTATTATTTTTTGTAAATCACAGTTGCAGCAATGTAAAAGTGGAATACAATCAACACAAAAACAGGATTTAAGTTTTCTAAATGAGGCCTCGCCCATTTATGTGACATCCTTTGCGAATAATCAGAATAAAATTGCGGCAAACATTTCGACAGTGACAACAGCCACTGCAGCAACAGCTGGACTCATAACATCAACAACAATAGCAACAACTGTATCGCCAACACCATCACTAGTAGGCACAACTACAACTACGACGACGGCAACAACATCAGCAATAGGTGGTGCTGCTGCAGCGGCATTGTTTGGTGGCACTAGTAACACGGCAGCGGCAATTGTTAATTCAACGGCAGCTGTTGCAGCGGCGGCAGCAAACAAATTGGCAAATTACCATCAAGTACAGTTGCAGCAGCAGCAGCAGCAACAACAACAACTGCAATTACAACAGCAGCAGCAACAAGAGAAAAATATGAAAATGGCGGCAGCGTCAGCAATTAAGCAGCAATTCAAGCAACAGTTCCAGCAGCTACAGCAACAACAACAGTACGAACCGCCAACACCAACGATTGCAACCAGTTTGCAACATTTGCCTGTTGCTGAGGCCGATGATGATGATGATTTATCAGGTTTCGATCCGAGACTCTATGGCATTAATTATATTAATTACAATAATAAGCATGCACAAATACCAATGACAACGGCATCATTAACAACAACAACAACAACAACAGCAACAGCAGCAATAACAGCGACTACAGCACAAATAGCACACGTGGCTACAGCAACAAATATAACAAAACCAACAACGAATCAACAACAACAACAACAGCAATTTGTTTATCCTCAGCAGCAGCAGCAGCAGCAGCAGCAACAACAACAACAACTTCAACATAAACTCCCGCCTTTACAGCAAATACCCCCAAACACAATGTATGTCGACGCACAAACCTCAACGTCACCGCTTCAAATAACAAATTCTGCAGTTGCCGCTAATAATGCTGCTGCCTTTGCCGGCGCCGCCACCACTACCACTACAAAACATGATGATGGTACACGAACACCAAAAACCGAATACACCACTGCGATCACGAGTAGCCATTTGCAGCACGCATTTGCAGCGGCGGCAGCAGCAGCGGCATCGGCAGTAACTATACAACAACAACAACAACAACAACATACGCATAATAGTCATTTACAATTTAGCTCTAATTTAAATAATAATAATAATAACAATAATAATATTAATATCTATGATAATAATAATAGTAATAATCTAGTTGGAGCTGTCACTGGTGTCACTAGCGCCATCATTGAGCCCATCGCTGCTCATAGTGGAGCAACTTTGACAGCTAGTGCTAGTGCTGCTGCGTCCAATGTATATGTTGGTAGTAATTTTAGTAGTAATAATTGTGATTTATTAATATCGAATAATATTGTACATCCACCGAGACGAGAGGTGAGTTTCATCAAATTTGCCAGTTGTGCCTTTTATCATTTTGCATGATTTTCCAGTGGCTCTTTCACTATCTCTCTCTCTCTCTAATCTCTTTTGTTGTTCACTTTTTAATATTTTTGCAATATTTTATCAATGTTAAATATGCATATATTATTTGTTCATTATTTACTCATCATAACATAGAGGTTGCGAGGTCAAATTTTCGTAGACCAAAAACAACGAGATGCAATCATGGTATTTTAGCAAATTTTTACTAAAATAATATTGTGACAGCTTCATTTAATTATGATGCGAACCTATTAAATACATCGACGTAAATCGTAACTTCAAATTTGAAGAATTCAACAAACATCTGCAGTGCCAAAACCTAATGAATACATCCAATGACACATATAGTCAATGAATTATATAATTAATTTGTAACAAAAGTATAACACATATTAGATTTGACTTATTAAAGTATTGGCGTAGATAAAAGTTAAACATATTGTAGCTCTCTAATACTTTCCTACGTCAATTATTCAGTAGCACTTTGTACAGTTTCATCGATTTCACCTTGAATTCTTTAAATTAAAGTCCTCTATGGGTTCAGGCATCCAATGACAAGTGATTGCTACGTCCTCATTGGGAACTCATTTTATGCACTTCAATTTAAATCCTTCAAAGTTGAAGTTCAAGTTAGTGTTGAAGTGCTGTATGTGTTCGGGCTGAAAACCATAAAAAGTATTTTTCCTAAAATCAGGTTTTAAATTATATTGCTGTATATCTTCAATTTCTCAATTATTTAAATTTTTAATTGTTTTCTATACTTGTAATTTAATTCAGTTCATGCGTAAAGATACTTGAGTAGATAATTTCGAGTAAGAGATAGGCGTTGTTTTCATTCGATTCATTTCCGGATATGTCTTTCAATTAGAAAAAATAACATTTCAGCTTGATAACTTTATAACTTATCTGCGCGAGTAAAATTTCACGGTCAACAACATATGTACTTTTATATATGAAGTATTCGCAATTTTCATCTATGTCTGTCTGTCTGTCTGTCTGTGACCTAATTCATTTTATACATCATATAAGTGCGATTCTTTTTCTTTTTATTATTGGAATGTGAGGGTAATTTTTTTCCAAACTTTGACTTTGTCCTATAACACCAGTCAAATGGCTGCATATTCCACTGATTAACAATTAGCTGTATATGTTATACCAGGTGTCAAGGTTAAATCCGCTGTTTTTCGGTAAAAAAAAATACCACTTTTTTTTTTTCATAGAATGCCAAAAATTAATTTATTCAAAGTATTTGCCCTCACCTTCTATACATTTTTGCCATCTCTCGGGCAATTTGTGTATACCATGCCAAAAAAATTCCTCATTTTTCGTGGCAAACCACTCGTCAAGTCATTTTCCGACGTCTTCATACGAATCGAAGTACTATTCGGCGAGCGCGTGACCCATCGACGAAAACAGGTGATAGTCAGAAGGGGCCAGGTCTGGTGAATAAGCGGGATGAGGTAGCACGTCCCAATTGAGTGTGTCCAAGTAGTTTTGACGTGTGCGATGGAGCGTTGTCGTGGAGAAAAATCAGCGTCTCATGTCTTTGTTCATAACCAGGCCTTTTTTCACCCGGAGCGCGGCGCAATTTCACTAGTTGTTGGTGGTAGCGGTGAGCATTGACAGTTTCACCAGATTTCAACAGCTCGTAATAGATAACACCCTGCTGATCCCACCAAACGCATAGCCTCGTCTTGCGTCCAAAGCGATTTGGTCTTGGAGAAGAAGTTGCTGGTTGGCCGGGATCGACCCACGATTTTTTTCGTTTAGGATTCTCAAAGTATATCCACTTTTCATCGCAAGTCACCGCAAGATGCAGGAACGACTTTCTTTTTTGGCACTCAAGTCAAAATAGCTTTCTTTGGACCGGCGAAACCATTCTCTGTAAGTGGTTTCCGTTAGCGCACTGTCACCATAGGCCTCCACAAGCATTCGATGCGACTCAGCAGCAGATTTCTTCAAATTGAAGCAAAAAAGTAGAGCTTCCCGCATATGCTCTTTTTCTGGCACGAAACTAGACATGATTATACGAGGAAAAATGTATGTTGTTGTATGAAATCACTGATGATGTTTACTAATTAATGTAAACAGATGTCGAACTCATAAAAAAAAGGATGCACAGTCGATAATAGCTCAATATGCTCACTAACGCCATCTACGAGCAAACAGCGGATTTAAGCTTGTACACCTGGTAAACTAATTGAAGACGCGTTTTTGGAACAATCATATAATTACTGCTTAATATTAGCAATTCTCTAAAGTATTGTTACAAATAATGTAGTAATGCATGATGCTGTATTCATTTTTATTTCGTTCTTAATACTTGAATGTTATTTTATTATAAAAGACTTTTCGTTACTATTCACAAATACTAATTTTAATAGGTATTATTTCTAAATTATATTTTATAATAATAATAATGATGCTTGCTATTAAAAATATAATATGTGTAATTTATACAAATCTTTTTAATTTCAGTTACTAACTACACTTAACGAAGATGCAACAATACAAACTGAAGGCGATGCCAATAACAGCAACAACAGTAACAATTTGTTAAATACACATTTACAATTAAAAAGTAGTAGTAGTCCAAATAGTAGCATATCAAAAGGAAGAACTGAACTTTTATTAGGAGATCAATCATTAAGGCAAGAAATAAGGTAAGTCTAATTATTTTCTGTTCAATTTAGTAATAGGTATTTACACATTAATATTATTATTATTTTTTTTGTCTCTATACGAATATTTAATGGCCTATCATTTGTGAATAATGCTCACAAATTTCTCTATCTATTACAAGATATCTTCCTTCCTATCTTCCAAACACTCTAGCAGTGATGAACTCCAATAGCCACTTCATTTGAGATCGAGTATCACATTAGTCAATATTCTTAACACCATGGAAGATATCTTCTATTTTAAAATTTTGATGGTGTAATTTTTTATAAAACTTTTTAAGGATTCATCTACAAAAGCACTTAGATTAAGAGAGTAGAATGATAGTCAGAGTAACCAGGAACCAGTAACAGATTTACCAAAAAACGTGACTACACGTTCTCAAAATGCACACGAACGGGTGAAAAATAACTGCACAGTTGCGCAGTAATCACCCGTAGAAGGGGAACGAGCCCCATTAATTTTTATTCCTTAACATTTTTACGAAAATACCGCAATTGAAGTTGCTTCCACACATAAAACTGATGTTTTTATAAAAAACACCTGAAAATCGGCAAATATCGGATCGGCTGTCGCGGAATTGCCTCTGGACAAATAAAGTGTATTCTTAAAAATTTTACATCTTCAGAGATGTTCCACTATAAAAATTATGATTTTATGTAATTGGCTCACTCCGCTTCATTTGGCCCATTGCAGGGATCAAATATATCACCGATCTTCATACTTTCTTGCACTACAACATTTCTGTGAAGATACTCACTCCTTACAACCATAAAAACAACTAAAAACAAACTCATTCCTATATAATGTAATTGGTCAAGCCTTTGCAGTGTTGATGTCTACTCAAAAATATCAAAATTATTCAAGGTGATTTTAAGCCAATTTCGGTAAATAATTACCTACATTAAAGTGTTTATTATTTACTTACCGCTGAATGAATCAAGAAATCCCTAAGACATCATTACAGGCAGTTGTATGAGCAAAACTTATGAGAAATTACTTGGCAGTTTTCATTTGATGAATTGCATAAATACCTACTGGAAAATGTTCATTGTCATAATTTATATTTATTCATAGATACATGTATACATTTATGAACCATTTGTGACTACCATTAAATAAAGTGATTGTATATACCTTGATTCGTGCGAATACATGTTAAAAACTCACTTGGAAAAATGCCGCTAAAATTATGATGAATTAAGGCAACATATGTATGTAGGAGTTTTATGTTTATATATAGGGTTATCCATTTGATCGTCTCAAATGTAAAATTAAAATAAACAAACACTTGTAATTTAGATTTTGATCAAATTTTGTTATCAATCTTTTTTGGAATACAATAATATTTATATGCCTTTTTGAGAGAAGGTATTTTGTCATATTCGTGCTGGTATTTGGGTATTCAATATTAATACGTTTTGTAGCTGGTACATCGTTATCGCTTGTATTGTTCAATCACACAAATATCACTTTTATTTACATTTATGATTAACAGCTGTCCAATGGCGGGCTTATACTTCTGAAATTATAAAATGGATAACCTATAAAAGGTATATATTGCAGCTTTTTATTAAATCTATGTAATCATTACTTTAAGATCATGTGGGTGCCAAGATTTCTACGAATCGGGTATTTTTCAAAATAATTGATTACTTTTTTATACAAGAATTTCATTTTAATGGTAACCCTACTATGCAAAAGTAGTTGACGTTATTATCTAAAATAATTATTTTCAATTAGGATGTGTTAAAAAATCATACATCTAATAAAAATTGACTCCATACTTAATACTGAGTACGCTCTTTTAATCGTTTAAAACCTATACATATTCCCAAAAAGTGAATATATACTGTCAATTTCTTTGAGTATCGAGTACTTAGTGCTTCTACTATGAATTCTACTCAACGCTAGTAAATTTTACATATGCACTTTATGATATTAAATTTTTTTCTTATCTAAATAACTGCATTCTCTTGTTAATATTCATAATGGTTGAAAGGAGAAAATTTTAAAAACTGTTATTTTGTAAATTATGGCATTTAAAAGTACTTTATGGAATAGCTTGTACAATAAAGTGGGTAGATAGATTAGATTTGAACTGTTTACTCCTTAATGGAATGTTTAACTTTGAAGAATTTCTTTTTTTACGATAAAAAAAACTGCCAAAATGCGTTTGAAAATTTATCTTACCACCCGTTTGCTGTTAATAAAATATTCAGAAGCTACTTCGCTATATTATATCTAAATAGTAGAATGTAACTAAACTAATTTCATTGAAATGACGTCGATAAGGGGCTTTTCGCAATTTTTTCCTTTTTTATTGAATGAGTATGAATTCACTTTAAATGATTAACATTTTCGAAAAGTAATTTGGTAAATTAAGTAAATCTTTTGCATAGACAATTTCAATTTCAATTGTATACATGATTATGGTTGTCGACTAGTCGCTATAATTGTTTGTTTGCTTATAAAAAGATCAAATAATTAAATTTAATTATTTGTTCAATTGTCTGTAGTCTGTTTTTTTTTTTTTTTTTTTTACTGATTATTTATTTATATAGTATAAACTATTTAAACAAGATAATTACGATTGCATACAACTAGATACCGACTTTATTTTGAATGTTTGTTCACCTGTGATAATCAAAAAAATCAAAAAGGCCAACTGTTCAATACTTACATTCAATGAATTACAGAATCTCAACTTCCTACAATATCTATATGAGTATTTAGTTGTCGACAAAATCATGGCGCTTTTTAAGTGCGATTGTCTCATTTATCATTTGGATGTATAGCCATGTTCAGACTAACTTAATTTAAGTCTCATACTTGATTTATGTATAAATCAAGTATTAAATTAGGTAATTTATCATATAAAATTACTTCATTCGTTCTTAATTTATCATAAATTAAGGACTAAATCAAGAATAAATCGTTGAAATAACCTTTTTGAGTTTCTGTGGTGATGGCAATATTATAAACATAACATATGTACATACATAGGTACATAGGTATGCTCCAGCTACAACAAATATTGTTTCCCCAACAATACCATTCTACGCAAGAGCGCAGAACGCCGCTTTTGCAACAGACGAACTAAAGTTTTTTGGATGACATGTTATTTTGTATTAACATTGTATCCAATCGTTTGTAAATAGTTAATCTCTAGTTTGTTATCGTTCATCTAAAAAAGATTAAAATATATTATAATTGTAATAAATTAAAAAATTCACTCACATTTTGCTTCTTCTGTTAACAATCTAATAATATCAATGTTTTCAGAGAACTGTCACAATAAAATATTTTCCAGTGCAGAATTGGATGAGATGATGTTTGATGACCGACCACTTATGATGATGTTTGATGACCGACCACTTATAATACGTTAAATATTGTTATAAGTAATACGAATATCAGCTCCTTGAGATGTTCGTAGACGGTCGAATGATGAATTTTAATATATCTACCAGTATGTTACAAGTTGTCGTATTGCTTTAAGGGATGACTTCATTTCGATTAGATCAACCACAATTATCATTGACGAACAAGAAGTATTTTTAATATCTACATAAGTTTGAGACATTGTATTGTAAGAAACGTCATTACTTTTCCGGCAAACCAATATATTGAAAATTCATCATATATTTAATTGGAATTGGAGACGCACAATGAGGGAGATGACGAGTTGAAAATTACAGTTTCCACTTCATTATGAAGAAAGCGCGCACATTACGGTTTACAATTCTCTTTACTCACATATTTGCATGATTGATTCAAAGTAAAATATATGAAAACATATACAATATATGTATATTTTACTCATATATATTGTACATGCAAGATGCTACAATTATGTATTAAGACTCGAACCATATCTCAGCAACCAAACGCGCCATCTATGTGTGAGCATAGAACATGCGTTTTGAAGCTTCAACCTTCCTCTACTAACTGTCAAAATTTCATGGCATTTGGTTGACATTTAATGTTTATTGACATTCATTTTACAAAACACGTGTTCGTTTGATGTTGAAATTTTAACATGAAATTTAACACACAGCACTCATTGTTCGTCAATTTTTGGCTCGAAATCAGGTCTGTGTGTTGAATCACCCACCGTATTCACCTGATTTGGCACCGTGCGACTTCTTTTTATTCCCAAAACTGAAATTGAAGTTGAAGGGATGCTTTTTTGATGACATTCAGACGGGCTTCGACGAGGGCACTGGAGGCAATTCCTCATCTTTACTGATGGCTCCAAGTTTGATAAAAGGGTGTATGTTCGGAATAATTCAACCTTAACATGTCATTCCGTTTGCCTGCAGACGTAAAAGCTATTCATATTGCACTTAATTAGATCAAATAAAGCATTGACACCCATAGAGACATATGCATCCTAATTCACAAACAAGCTAAAACTAAAGCCCTGGACTCGATTCTCGTGAAATTAAAAACCACTACCGCAGTTCCCTTAACGAAATAGTAGAGCAGTACAATATTCTCCTGTGCTGAGTAGCAGTACACAGGGGTATTCGAGGAAACTGTAGTGCCTATGAGCTTGAAAGTTAGGGTACAAAAGAAACTCTAACTGATGGAAATACTCGTTTAGAGATACTCATAGCCACGTGTAAGCATAATTTGGAGTTTATCATATCCAACGTCCAAGAAAAGCTGGACGAATACACCCATTTGTAGGATAGCGAGATTGCTGTGGTCTTTACTCAATAAAAAACGTTGACGCCAGCAAGTCATCTAGGACGTCTAGGACTTGACCAGTTGAGTGATTTAGTCCAATTACCCAGGTTGATATTCCTGAAATCCTACGATTAATAAGGTAGTAGGATCATTCGCGTAGCAGTACCACAAGTGCGAGAGGACGGTCGCACTGAGACCTTAGAAAACCACCCCGAGCCTGACAGTATAAATGCGGTGCCCATTAATAAGTTAAATGGATCTAGTTTTGTTTTACATAGACCTAGCCGAAAGTGATGTACTATACGTTGTGAATGAATATTTTTCAGTTGGGGATGCTGCACACAGTTGCTGGTTTTGACAACCTTCAAGGGGACATAAAGCTGTATCGGTAGATAAATATCAACGCAGGCTAATTCGTCTACCTTCTTATTATCTTTTAAGTTCTATTATCTGTGAATTCAATTTAGAGCGGTATCCGCAAAGCGCTTTCCTATCCAGACAGGCTAATTCTTCTACCTTATCATTCCCATTCAAGCTCTTTTGTCCGGGAACCCAATTTAGAGTGCTATCAGCAAAGCGATTTGCCCTCTCATTTCTCGCCTACATTATCTTACAAACTTAGGTTTACTTACTTACTTACTTACTTATGTGGCCACAACAACCGAATATCGATTTATGCCGAAAATAACATGCTTCGTCAACCATTTCTGTTCTTCGCTAGCTGGCGCCAGTGGTTCTCCAGTATTTGGTCTTTCCACCTTAGGTTAGGTGTTCCTTAGAATAGCTGGAGCGTGTTCTTACATTCGCTCGACATGACCTAGCCAGCGCAGCCGCTAGGCATACAACTCGTACAGCTCTTGGTTTTACCTTATTCGGTACTCGCCACCAACGCAAATAGGTCCAAAGATCGTGCGTAGGACTTTTCTCTCGTAGGACTTTCCACCTCGATGAGCATTCGCTTGCCCAAGTTTCAGCGCCATATATTAGGGCATGCATGATGAGAGACTTGTAGAGTGTAGTATTCGTTCTTCGAGAGAGGGCTCGATTTCTCAATTGCTTACTCAGCCCAAAGTAACACCTGTTAGCAAGATTTATCCTACGCATGATCTCCAGGCTGACGTCAATACAGTTGTTGATGCTGGTTCCAAGATAGACAAAGTCCCTTACTACTTCAAAAGCGTAGTTGCCAACAGTGAAAGCGGCTTTACAATCAACAAATAGGTGGTGTGTGTCGATCTGTTTTTCTTGGGGCTTCTCCAGGATTTGGCGCAGTGCGAAAATCTGGTGAATGGTGGATTTACCAGGTCTGAAGCCACACTGATAAGGTCCAATCAGATTGCTGAGCATAGGCTTCAACCTTTCACACAGTACGCTCGATAGAACCTTGTATGCGATGCTCAGGAGACTTATTTCACGATAGTTGGCGCAAATTGTGGGTTAGGTAGGTTTAATAGGGCTAAATTGGAGATTTTTTTATTTCAGCCTAGCTATCTACGAATATATCAGTCTATCCATATATTTTTGATGTGATTCGCAATTAGCCGAAATGCCTCTCCGATTGCCAAAGCTTTAGACAGAGACCTCATAGATATATTAGGTGAATAAATTGAATAGTTTATGTCCGAGTGGGGCGAGAAAACCTCTGCACTAACCACATAATGACTTAGACTTTATAAATCAAAACATCATAATCCATTTGAAAGCTATTTTTTTCGTTTTTTGATGAAAGTATAACCTTTAAATTGCTACCAAAATGTACTTAAGGAACAGTGTAATCTAACTTCACCATGACCAGATGATATAATTAAAGACTAACTCAAGTATGCTACTTTGAAGTCTGCAACGTTTTTGCACGTTGTAGCTCTGGATCTCTTCCCTGAAGTGAGATGGCTTGAAAAAAACACTTACCAACGGCTTTTGTTATATCTTCATTTGATCAAAATCTTTAAAATCGAAAGCATATTTTAAGAAGAGAAATGAGAAATGAAAAGTTTTTTCTCCTGTAAATCAGGTCTTGTTCATGAATTCTTGAATGCAATTGGTCTTTCTCAGCCAATAGAACATTTTTTTTAATCGTATCATAAGTATTTGGAACAATTTCTGGTGTTGATACACCAGATGTTGATTAAAAAAGAACATTAAAAGAGAACATTTTCATAATCAATTCAAAAATGCTGTTCAAAATAACCTTATCTATTGGAATAGTCATAACAAAATATCATATGAATTATTTTCATATAATATAATTGCCAAGTACCTGAATATGTGTATGTATATAACCATATGCATATGAAGTGATAACATGGCTACATGTTTGCCTATTTTCATATTTGTATTCTTCCAAAAAAAAAAAAAAAATTTCCCAACTTTTATGCCAACCATGGTGACAATTATTTTGCGATTATCACTTATAAACAGCAATTCCATATAAGTACGATATATACAATATATTGTATATAGTATAAGAGTATAAGCATGAATATTAATAAATGCCTACCACGTTTTCGCTCTATATACTCGTATATACACATGTATGTACAATATATAAGTATTGTATGCATGTGTGTGTGTGTGCGTGTAAATAAATATATTAAGTTGAATACAAAAGGATAACAACCATAACAATAACAACAAAATGGCAAAAATCAACGTTTTTGGCCTTTTGCCACCATCATATGCAAATTACAATTTGATTGTTATTGTTTCGTTGTTATGTAGCTGCTGTTAATATTGTTCTTGTTGTTGTGATTATTGATGTTGCCATAAAATCTGTAAACGGCAAAGCAAATGCCAAAAAAAAAAAATTGCCTGCGGGCCATAATGTACTCATATCATATTATGCTACACCTACAATTTCACATTGTCATATAAGTTAGTATTATACATGGTATCTTGATTCATCTTTTAACTTTCTAATACTATGATGTTCTCCATGTTTCTTCTTTTCGATTTCAATACTTCGTCCTTGCATTCAATGATAATTTTTATGCCATATATGTATTGTAAATACTTAGCATCATCCCTCAATAGACTCAACAGCTAAGCTTCTTATTTTGAAGGGGATATTTTTTCTTCTTCTACATACATATATAGTATGTATTGTATATGTATTAGTTGATGAGAATGGGCGCGGTAAGTAGCGTTATACCGTTATGCTTCTATAAGTACATATAAAGGGTTTTCCATTAGGGACATAACAATTTCGTATCTTTATATGAATGCACCCTTAAACTATTTCAATCAACTGTCAATGTCCAAACGTTAGTTAAAGTCAACATTTTTATCATGGTTTGGAGATTATTAAAAATTACTACCGAAATTCTGAGTCGGTGGTCGCAACTTTAAGAGCGAAAAATCATCTTCAGCGATGAAGCACATTTCGGGCTCAATGGCTTTGTCAATAAGCAAAATATGCGTTATTGGTCAGCAACAAACCCACAAGTGCTTCTTGAGACACCGTTGCACCCGCAAAAAGTTACTGTTTGGTGCGGTTTTCATGCCGGAGGTGTGATTGGGCCTTATTTTTTCGTGGATGAAAACGACCGTCATGTTACCGTCACTGGAGAGCGCTATCGTGCTATGTTGGAAAATTATTTGTGGCCCGAATTGGATGAACTTGACATCAGCGATATGTGGTTTCAAAAAAACGGTGCCACTAGCCATACAGCTCACGTCACAATCGATTTATTGCAAGGCAAATTCGGTGAACGTGTTATCTCGAGAAATGGTCCGGTCGAATGGCCGCCTCGTTAATGCGATCTAACACCATTGGATTTCTTTTTATGGGGCTTTATCAAGTCACTGATCTATGCCAACAAGCCAGCAACTTAAGACGAGCTCAAAGACAACATCCAACGCGAAATTGCCAACGTTCCGGTCGAAATGTGTGCTAGATTGGTGGAAAATTGGTAGTCATATGACCGAAATCGAATTTTCTTCATAAAATGTAATGCTTGCAATATATCCACAATCAATTTGAACTCAATATCTCAAATATTTCTGTATTTTATTAATAGATAAAATTGTTATGTCCCTAATGGAAAAGCCTTTATTTGTATTAGTTGATGAGAATGGGCTCAGGAAGTACCATTATACCGTTATGCTACTATAAGTACATATACTAGATATTTGTGTAGAATTTTTGAATGCAGCAATCAATAAACTATATATGTATAATGATTCTGTCATTACCATATAAATATGTTATATCAAATAGAGAGAATAACAAATAGTTATCATAAAGTTTAAAGTCACTTTTCAGTTAAAAATATCCAAAGAACTTTTGAAATATTGTTTGACATAAAATTTCCCCAAAAACTTGAAAATTACCAAACACAAACACACGAATAACATTCAGCCTTGACGAGGCACAGCGGCTCAATCAACAATGAATTAGCTATTCTCTCCACTGTGTGTTTATTAAAAGGATTTCTGACAGAATATAATCATATGAATTCCAAAAACTTTCAAAGCACATTACATACACTTTACATTACATATGCCATACAAATATAGTACATTCGTACCAAAACAAAAGAAAGGCGGAAAGCAAAAGTCATAAAAATCAAATTGCCTATCTGTTTAACAAATTGAATGTGAAAATTTTGAATTCTTTCAAGTTATTGATTTGAAGTTTAGAGAAGAGTTGGTAGACAGACTGTTTTTTTTCCTTTTCTTCTCTTCTTCTTCTTTTTTCAAAAGTGTTATTTATGTTATTGAGGGCGGTGGTACATAGGATAGAGACATGAGTAATGTGTATGTGTTGAGTTAATAAAGCTTATATGAAATTTTATTGCAAATACTCTCCGCCCACCACATACCACATACATATGTATATTGTATTTTCATCAATTTTATTACATTTTCATATTTTATAACTTTATTTTTGAGACTGAGTTGGAATGGAGCCGGCAGTGGTGGTGGTGGTGGTGTTGGTGAAATTACTGAGGCGGTAGCAATACATTTCTCTAAATATCATTTATGCATCATTTGAGTATTTTATTATTTATATGAATTTATTTATTATTCATTCTTTTGCACTGTATCGGAAAATTTGGTATTAAATTGTGCAATTAGGATAATTTGTGTGTATTTGTGAATATATAAAATACATAAATAAATCACAATTTCCAAATATTTGGCATTAAAAGATTTAGGTACATCCAATTACATTAAATTACATTAATTATCAGTTTTTCACTTTCGAATGTAATCCAATATAATCCAATAATTATTGCAAAAATAAAGATAATCGGCTTTGTGGCAGATTTTTACGTTGGAATTATCCTAAATTTGATATATCAACTACTGGACTCTAAATTTTGTCGAACTAATTGTCATCGAATTTTCCATTCGATTTTTGCGATCACATTGTCAATCGTCAAGGGGTTTTCACAGATTGTCAGATTCATTGTCAGTAATGGCATTTGCTATATGAACTTTTATTTTGGACTGTTGTATGCAGAAATATATATAAATCAATTAAGATTTAATTTAGAGCATGTTTGAATAGAATTTTGAATTTGATTCATTCATTACCAAAATTATGTGCCGCAGATGGAGCAATATAAAATACTATTGGCTTGGCAACTACGTAATTGGCGTTATAGACATAGATGTTTCTGACTATATTTTTTATGAATTGGGTAAATGTTATGATTATTATTCTTCTGGATTCTGCGAGCTGTGAGTTGAAGTGATTTTTTTTTGTTGTTTTTTTTAAGATTTCATTTGTTCATAACGATCATGGTCCAGAAGTGAGGAACCACTAAAAACCACTTTGAAGCCGATGTACACCATAAGAAATTTTTGCTGTCAATTTGGTGGAATTGCAAAAGTGTGTTGCATTTTCAGCTACTTCCAGATTGACAAACAACAGTCTGTAGTGGTCAATCGTAGAGGTGTCACTCGGCAAAAATTGATGGAGCTTGGTTGGAGATTGGTGTTACATCTAACGCATTGTTCTAATCATGCACCATCAGATAATTATTTATTTTGATCTTTGCAAAACTCCTTGCATGGTGAAATTTTCAATGGTGAAGCCATTGTGAAATCACAGTTTTATTGTCGATAAAGACTACCAGGAGACAAATTCTGATTATATAAATGATAAATCGTTTCAAAAATTGTAAAATAATTTTGTTGCAAAATGTTTATCTTTTCATTTAAATAAGATCAATAACCGATAAGTTACTGAATGAAAGTAATTGGTAGCAGTAAAAATCAAGCATTCTAAGTTCTTTAGCATCTATAATTACCATGTACGCGCTAACGATACTATTTTTGTTGTTGTTTTGCAACATATATATTTAATAGTATAATTTAAATCCTGTATAATTTAGTATATATTTTCGAAATTGTCTAACTCTTACATTATTGCTGAGACTAATATTTCATATTCAATTTTGTGCATACAATTTAATGGTTAAACTAAACTAAGTTCCATAAAATCGAATGCATTTTACCACAACGAATATAATCGTAATTAAATATAAACTTATGATATAACAAAATCTAATTTTTAACTATCTATACTTCATTAACCACAAAAAGAGACAATTTGATAGCTTATATCATATTTTCCCATACATTGTAGTGACTATTTATAGATTTTAGCAAAATCTATATCATCTCGTTTTTATAATCAAAAATGCCACTACACAAAAAGGATTTATAACCGCAAAATATATTTAATTTTCAATTGTATATTTATATATATAATACAGTTTAATTACCATCAAGGGTTATATTGACAATGGACAATGGATGTATATGCATATGATGTTTGCGTTTGTGTTTGTGTGGTGAAAATATATTTAATTTTTAAACTCATTCATTCATTTATTGTGGTTGCAATAAATTTAATTTGCAATTTAAGTGTTGAAAATGGATTAATTTTACATGTCATCACAATTACTGACAACAAGTCACTGCGATTTATTTCATTAAATATATAGAAGAGTATTATATATGTATATGTGAATTTATGTAAATACACATATGTGGAAATGAAACTGTCATCACTATAAATAATAGACAAAAGCTCTTGTTTCAACCTTTTCAAACTCAATTTATTTAGACATTGATTTAAGTATGCATTTTGAAATTTTTTTTTGTTATATTCTGGTGTTACAGTTTGTGTGCATTTGGATTGTTTTTAAATCGCGCCCGTGCATATGCTATAAGAAATTTCATAATCGAAATGTTAGTAGATGCGGTATTGCCATTATAAAATTGAAACAAAATGAGATATTGCACATAATTATATTTTCGGAATGTAAGAAATTCTTAAAATTGTGAAATTCTTCAGTAAAAGAATTAATTAATACTTATGAAGTTGTTGGGGAAAAGTGAAGAAGTCAGACAAAAGTGATTCGTTATAATCCACATATAGCTGAATTAGCAATAAAAAGTAGGTAAAATGTTAAATATTTTACAAATAACTTCCATCTAAAATTCAACTATACTCGTAGATGTCCAAACAGGCTTAGTTTACGCACCTCGTTATGCAATATTTCTTCTTCTATTCGAACAATGTTTCATAATGCTTCCATCAAACTTCTGTTCTGTAATCTACACGTTCGAATGCCATCTAAATATAACATCTTAATCTTCATAAGGTATTTATTGTATACGAGAATCAATTTTTTTATTTTTTTTATTTGACATTGATTATTTTCACTTCAACTAGATACCATTCTCACATATCCGTTCTTTTCTTTTTTTCCTCGCTTTGTTATTTTTGTTTAGATTAATTCGGGGGATTGTGTAATAAGTCAAAAAAAAAAAAAGAAAACAAAAATCACATCACACACACACACACACAACGATAATGAAAACTGATAGAGGTTTTAATGGAAAAATGTCTTTGTACTCCTACAATACTACATTTTGTGTGTTATTATGTCAGTAATTAAGGGTTGATTCTAATGAAATTCACTCAAGTCAAGTGTACGAGTGTGTATACACACATATGCAAGTGCCTGTGTCATCAAATATTTACATATCGTAACACTCCTATCGAATCTATCCATTTTTTGTTTGTTTTTTTTTGATCATTCATCATTTTGGTGTAGATTTTCTTATATTCGTATGTATATATAACTATATTCATATTTTGTGGCATGCAGAATTTAGTACTATAATATTATTTTACATTTTTATTGTTCTTCTGTTGAAGAGAAGTGCATATGACGCTTACTTTTTGATTTGATGGATACCTACCGTCGTCTGTCAGTTGCGTAAACCTACCTCAATCTTAATATAGCGTGAATATTTCTGGGTAGAAAAACATAAAGAAAAACTACAAAAAAGCAATAGTACATAGAAAACATAAACCTGTATAAATGAAATGTTGAAAAAGGAAAACTATTGTACATGGCTACATTGCTAGTAGGCTATAATGAAGAAAATTTTACAGTGAATTTCAAAATTATGTATAATGCAAATAAACCTTAGAGTCATTTCATTTTGAAATTAAATTTATATTTTTCAGTATTTAGCATAATATTTAATTCTTAAGAATTTGACATAGGAAAGAAAAATAAAATGTAATCCATACGACCTCAGTGACAGAATCGAAGTTACGGAATTGCCCATTATAATCGAAAATTAATTTTGATCACATACCAACCAACCAACCACTTTACCAACTGTTTTTAGCATTATTTGCTGCTGCCAATTTGATATTCCAAGCGCTGGTAGTTTTCTCCAAAACCGTTAGACAACAATGACTATTGTGCCTTTTAAATAAAAACGTTTAAACATTTTCAATTGATCTAATTGATCTAAAATCGGTTATAAAAATATTGTAATTCGGCCTTTATGTTTCCAGCTGGGCTGATATTCAGTCTGCCAGAGTCGATAGGAGAGCCACAAAACTCTTGTTGTGAGAGGAGGGCCGAATTATGTTAAACCTTAGATTTATTCTTCAGCATATTCAAAAGAACCAAAATATAGAAAATAGGTCATAGACTAAATGTGCATCCAAGTGACAAGATGAAATAGTTTTAAAATAACAATCCTAACCTGATAAGCGCAAGCAAGTATAGCATAACTTATTTCGGCACGTTTCATGACGAACGATTGGTCTGTGTGTTTGTGTTATTTGAAAAAAAAATTACTATTTATTGATTTAACCCAGAAGCAGTACCACCATCCTTCCGAAAACACTCAAATGCTAGCAATCGATACATGTTATTAAAAATTTTTTATCATTTTTTTAAATTTTTTATAGAATAGATGGAAAGTGCATTACTCATCGTACACTATATACGATAATCCCGAGTTCTATGATCACTTTAGATATATTTTCTGACTTTAGAGATTAAACAGTTTCACGAGCTTGTTCCTAGTTGATGGAACTATTCCCTTGAGGTATCACAATGGTCTTTGTGGGTCTAGGTCTAACTCTAGATCTAAGCAACGCCAGATGGACATCTTTTAAAATATTATCTCGTATTTTGGATTTTCGGTTTTAAGAAAATGCTGTTAAATTGCCAGAAAAATTCAGAATTTCACATTAACCTGAACCACCCGTGAAGTTCAATTTTGTTCATGGCTGTAGAAATACGTAGTTCAGTAGATTTTCTGTACGCATACCATATAAGTAAATGTTGTTTATAATACAACTGCCAGCAACTACTTACCAATAAGTATGTATATTACATACATACATAGCCATTTCATTTCGAATTCAATGCACACAAACCCAACATTACACACTTGGTATTGCTTAAGCTTAAGTTTTCGATTTCAAGCATTTATATAGGGACACCATCAAGCATATAAATTAAAGGGGAGAGTTCAGGGTGAAGAGATGTATAATATATTGTATGAAGAAAATAAACAGATACAGGTACAGAGTCCAACAGCAGAAAGAGAAATGCATAAACAGCAGATCAAAGTCCATCAATGTTTACCCATTTTTTCTTCTTTCTGCTGGCCACATTGACAATTATAATTATATGAAGATATGTAATAACAGCAATATGATCAATTTTAAAGAAGACACAAAACTTATGTGAAAGTAAGTGAATCTTTCGATAGTGAAATGACCAAATCAATCAATGACAGTCTCTCTCTTGTTGGCTGACAATATCATCTTGCAATGCTGGTAATGCTACTTTCATATTGCTACCGCCTATGCATCTAAATTGCAATAAATATGTATGTGCATACAAAAGAAAGCAATATTGCCCGACAAAACTGTCACTGCCATAACTGGCGTTGACAATTGCCTCTGTCTGATGTTGTCACAAAAAAAAAAAATGTAATGTACCAAACAGCAAATACCAATTGCCTTTTGTAATGCTTGTGATGCTCTTACGCATTTGTGGTGAAATGTAAGAAAATGAAATGTTTGGATCAGAGGTGCGCTCGGAGTTATCTGTTGTGTGTGTGTGCTAATCAAATCACTTACTGAAAATTTAAATTGAATAAAAACTCAATGATAAAGAGCAAGACCCAAAGACAAATCACTCAAAATTAGTGTGAACCAACAGCGTTTGCAAAAAAATGTCCCACACTTCAAGATTATTTGGTGAATTCACATTATGCAATTCAGATGGATTTGTTGGAGGAAAGACTATCGGCGAAGGACTGCAATTCAGAAATGCTGAATGTGACTCTCAGTCGTTCTTATACAGATTTCCACCACACGAGATGAATTAACCATGCATGTTTGTCAGTCTATCTGTTCCCATGAGAATTATTAATCATAATGATGAAAATTAGATGAAGATTATGAATACATCCAGTACAAAAGGTTGCTCTTCGAAAGTATTCCCATATATTTGTCATAGAGCAAGATAGCTAAACTTCAGTATTTCCGAAGATAGGCTCTTTAAATTTTTTTTTTATTTTAAATGTTTTTGTTGTTGTGTAAGTTAACAAAAAAAAACAAGAGTTTTGCATTGTTAACACTTCGAATATAAATTTGTAACACTATTTGCCATACTTCTTGTTATTGACATCAGCCTTGTCATTATCATAATCGTCATGATAATCATCAACATCGTCATTAACATATGTAGCACTCTTGTTGGCATTATTGTCACGAATGGAATCAACAATTCATTGTGCTCGTATCATCAACGTCATTATGACAATCCATTATTATTACTGTTGACTAACATTTAACAACATTATCATCATCAGCAACACCATCATCGTTATAATATTTAATATTTTCACCGCTATTACTATCATTATCATTGTAAACAATATCATCATAAACCAGTAAGTCAACCAGCCAGCTAGCCAGCTAGCAACAATCAACCATCAACGAGTGTCTTTGTTTAAGCCACAAGTGCAAATTAAATATAATATTTGCACTTGAATATATGTACATACGTATGTGTGTTTGTATTTATGTGACTGTAATGTGCGAGAAAAAATAATACATAAACCAGGGCCGCATTAAGGAGTTTAACCTTCCTGTTCTATTGTTATTTTTTCACCTGCTTTGAGACCAGCGAATTTTTCGATGAGCTTTCATAAGTCGATGGTTTTAGATAAGTCATTCACAAATCCCAAGAGTCAAATGGCGTAAAATATAGTCAAATTTGATTTTGATGTTGAAAACACTCTCAACGCCCCCTAATCCATCCCTGATACAAACACTTATCCATATAAGTAATAATACATGTTGACATTAAAGAGACCGTAAGAAGTGAGTATCACCTTAAAATTAAGTCTTACTATTCTCAAGGGGGCGTTTAAAAGCTTCGATGTTTGACAGGGATGTCCTCAACTATGTGATGAGTACTAGAACTCCCCGACAAATTCAATAAATTACAACTGCTGCTAGCATGAGCGACGCGAGTAGTGCATGCCAACTCTATGAAACATTTAGAAGTAGCATCTCTTTGTTTCCCTAATATCGGCAGAGTGCAGTAGCTCAGTGGTTAGTGCGTTGGTTTTCTGATCTGTAGGTCGTGGGTTCAATCTGCGGCTGAGGTACAATTTTGGCAACTTTGCCAACAGTAGAAATTTGCCATGAAAACGCTTCTAAAAGAACTCTGTAGCAAAGCTGGGGTTCTGTCATTCGAAAACGGCTAATATAAGTAACCCCTTTTAGTATTGCCCAAAATTTAACACGCACAACAGCATTGGAGGAGAATCACGACAGAGGTGCATCAATATTCAGTATAGAAGCATCTAAATTATATTAAACCACTCTAATGTCCATATCCATAAATATGATGTATCTACCTATATACAATAGACTACATTATATGTAAGTACATTTAAAAGATGTACGCAAGTATTAAATTCTATAGACGAGTACCTACATGTGTGTACTTACATACGTGCTAAGTATATACTCTTATATTATATTACAGATTCACTGTTATGGAGAGTTTATACTTGTATGTACTACAAGTGTATGGTCATATAATCAAGAAAAACAACTGACCGATAATTTAATTTCCTCTCAAAGTATAATATTTTAGGCCATTTAATGCCATCATTTTCTTATTGATTATAATCAATGAGAAAACGAATCAGAAAAATATATCTTCACTCAATTGTGATGAGCTTAAAATAAGGAGGGGTGAATAGCTTATTGATGAAAATAATTGAAAAGTCGCATGCTCAAATGAATCTGGAGTGCTTCTTAGGTTAGATTATAGCATTTTTGGTGATAATCATAAAACTTGGGAGAAATTTGTGGTAATCCATCTCATTCTCGAGTATTAATTTGTTATTTTTAATGAAATGCAGGGGGTCTTAAGTGTCCATTTTGACAAAAGAAAACCTCTATTTAAAGTTTCCATTCAGCCTTCTACATAATTAGTTTTAATTAATTTATAATAAATGTAAAGTGATTTACATTTATTATAGTGATTGACACCTAAAAAAGAATCTCAATCGATAAGCACTTCGATAATATATAGACAGTCTGACTTCGAATATATAAAATTCGTTAAATGTTAAATGTTTTGAGACAGAACTTGAATGATCCATTGGTTCAGGAACCAAAGCTCATTTCATTTCAGTTCGCTTTCATTTCACCACATTTCGGTATTGTTTAGCACAGTGTATTTTACTAATCTACGTAAAATTTCAAGTTTCGATCACTTACTGATCAATTTAGCTTAAAACATTTTATTTTTCGATTTGCATTCTGAGCCAAATCCTGTTTTCCCATTATTTTACCAAACAATTTACTCAATGAAGAGATTAAACATTCAATTCCTTTATGAATGAATTACAAACGAATAACAACTACATAAATTGATCTTCGAACAATGGTTCTTGAGAAGTCTATCAACTTTTTGACTAGCTACCCATGATGGTGATATTTCTAACTAAAGTATTGAACCTACTACTTCAATTCAAACTATATTGAGAGATCTAAAACATTTTCAGTCTATCTTTGGAAGTCAAGAGTTAGTTAGCAAGCCGTTGAGATTTAAAATAAAGCTCCAGAGATATTTCACATGACACTAACGAACTGCGAATTTCATACCGATAGAGAAGATTTATGAACAGCTTGGGGGTTATTTATCTATATTTTGTAAAGAAGCTCCCGTAGGAGGTAAAGAACGAGAGTAAATATATTTGGTAGAAATGAATTACGGTCGAGCATATATTTTACTCCTCAAGATCTAAACATGGCGCAGAGGAAGGTAAAAAAAATGTAAAACTATTGGGCAGGTCTTCAAATAAATGGATATAGGGTGTAAATATGTTCTGGGAAAATGTGGAGATGAAAAAATGGATGGAAGTTGATAATTTATTTTACCACCTTATCGCACATTGATAGCGGCGGTAACTAGGTTAGGTTAGGTTATGTGGCTGCCCTCTCTCTCAGAGGACACACTTAGGCTAGAAAGGCCCATTGTGATGCCACCGAGCTTCTTTTCCAATACTGTTGTGCGCGATAAATTTGGACAGCATTAGACAGCATTATATTATTCGGTTCCGAACGGCAGAACCCTTGTGACATCAGTTTAACTTAGTTCTGTCACAGAGTTCTTTTAAAAAGCCTTTTTAGCAATTACTACTTTTGGAAAATTACCAGTTCTTGCAGGCAGGTGGGTACCGTTCGAAAGAAAATTCTTTTCGATATTAAATTTTGTTATGCTTCAGCCGGGAAATGAACCCACTGAGCTACGATATCCACTAATCCGATAAAAATCGTCAAATTTTTAATCGTAGGCATCCTAAGGGCTAGAAATAGGGGATAAGTATATTCCAGAGAAGTGTTGAGTAGAAAAAATAATTCGAGTTGGTAGCATATTTTACATCCTCGGATTCACCTTAGGAGTGGTGTGAGCGAATTTTATTTAATGTCACTTTTGTAAGAAGGTCCCCTAAGGAGCAAAATAATAGCGAAGTATGTTGAAACAAATATTGTGGATAAGCAATTAATTATATATTTTACACCCTCTATGTGTTATTTGTTGATTTTCCTCTCAATCTTGTCAACTTGGAACTCATTGACCTGTAACCTTACAAAATATGAAGGACTCGCATATCGAAATCCCATCTTCTGGTGTCACTATCACAGAGTTAAGGCACAATAATGTATTGGAAAGAAGAAAATAAATTTTGATTCAGAGAAGTTGACTATTTAAAAACTTTAAAAATGCCTCAAAATTCTTAGATCTCTTCTTCAAAGCATCAGACGCTCATTGCTGAAATGAGTCATCCCAACAATCATAGATAAGCTCATCAGCCAGGTACTATTTCTTCATATGTCACTTTAATGCCATTTATTAGCTCCCTATCTCACTGTGATTTACCAGTTTAATGGGCATAATGAAGCACTGTCACAATGAGATCTGAGTATCATACTTTTATAATACCTAATAGTATTAAACACATGCACATGCATATATATTGAATGGAAACAACAATACAAGGTACAAAACATAAATACTCATGAGCTCACACCCACACAAATCCACATATATGCGCACATGCATACATATACATACACACAATAGCATTATAAAGTATATACAATTGAATAACAACAAAATCAAAAAATTATACAACAAAAAAAAATCAATTAAAAAGAAAAATATACCATACACATGGTTGGACATACCTATATACCTACTTTATGTACGAGTATACATACATATATATTTTTTTTTCAAGTATGTGTACATACTTAGAGGTACCTAGCAGGTACGTTTATATGGCAGAAATCTTAATAAATCAAATAATTTCATATGTACATTCTTATAATACATATCTCATGACGTTACAAGGCAGCAAGTACAGCAAAACAACTACAATCATATACATATGTACGAATACATGTACACATAGGGAATGTACGAATGATTCTAAGTAAAAATGCCGGGAAAACAAAAACAGAAAAGGCCTCAAATTAATTTCGATATTCCCGAGAATGCAATATAAAAAAATTTAGAAAAATCATAATTATTTTCACCTCTTTGGCCTATTTCGGATGGACTTCTTATCCTTTTTGGCTCAAAATTATCATTATAGTTGAGACTAGCTATTTAATTTGACCCAGCCTAATGTACATACATAAATTCTTTTATATAAAAGTGTCTGTAGACATGTATGCACTTATATCATATATATGTACATATATTCACAAATAATCCCAGCAGTCAAGTGAATAATCGAATGTACTCGTACGATACGTTGTAAGTGATTTCTTCGAATGCAAACGGAAGACTGCAGATATGGTTTTTTTTTTTAACTGAAAATTGTTATTATTTTTATTTTTTTTTGCATTTTTGTTGGCTAATATTATATTTACTTGGGCTCAAGTCTTCTGCTTACATTTCGTTCATTTTTTTATCGCAAACTGCATTTATCGTATATTATCTTATACCAGAGCTAAACAGTAGTTACTTTATGCCTAGTCTTACTAGCGTTACTATGGCTCATTGACGAGTAATTCTAATGGTTAAAAGAAAACTGGCTGTGGTGATCAGAGTAAAAATGTTGAATCTTTCGTCATCTATAATACAGTTGTAAGTTATGAAAATATACCGTATCGATGCCGATAAGCTAACAAGGATTTTAACAGGTCACTGGCACATAGGAATCCATGCAAAGAAACTGTGAATTCCTTTTAGTGCTCACTGTAGAAGTTATAGACTTTGAGATGAAAAGGAGACCATCAAACAATCATGCCCTGTAAATTCCGACAAACAAAAGGCCTCTTTTTTGGGTTTTATCTCTTATATATGTGTAGCAACCCATGCACATGAACTGCGCATTCCCTTCAATACTATATGAGAAGAAGGCATCCATGTTCTGTAGGACAACTTAAGATTTTTTACAAGTATTGTAAATTACGATTTCTGTGAAGTAGCTACTTGTCGCCTTCGGTTATTTGATTTGGTACAGAGGCGTTGTAAAAAAGTAAGACTATTAAACACAATATTATGGCTCTTACTATATGTACTAATATAACATATGTAATTCCTTTCTATTGGGTAAATCAGCAGACGTTCCTGGGCAAGTTCATTTCCTTATTCATCTCATTTGACCATTATAATCGATGAATCGATTATGGACGCATTTAGAGCGTGTTGCCAGCCGATTCTATTTCGCGATATCTAGCGTAAAGCTCATATAGTTCGATATTATACAATACCTTATTCGATATTCGGCTTCAAAAATTCAAAAATTGTCTCATAACTCATCCACAGAAAAGTTGTCGGATAACATGTTGCCTCAGAACTGTTTCAAGTTATTTCGGCGAGATAGAAAGGACTTTTTGCATCGGACGAATTCTGGATTTACCACTTACTCCAGAGTTAAATCGACAATCATCTAAGTGGTGGGCAGCCGATGAACTTTGTTCAAAGCGGCCAAGAATGCAACAATCAGCTGGCAAAATTATGGCGTCCGAATATTGGGATGCGTGTGAAATTAGGTTCATCGACTACCTTAAAAAACGCCGGACCATCTGTAGCGATCGCTACATGGCTCAGCTGATGAGTTTGAAGAAGGAAATCCTGAAAAATCGGCCCTACATGAAGATGATAGAAATTATCGTTCACCAATATAAGCCCTGTGTCACAACTACCATAACCCAACTGCACAAATTACACTTCGAATTGCTTCTGCACCCACTGTATTCACACAGATTTGACTCCCAGTGACTTGACCTGTTCGTAGACCATGAAAAAATGCTTGTCGGAAAGAAACGTTGGAATGATTGTATCACTCTTGATGAATATGTTGTTGAATAAAGTCGAATTTTCCCAAAAAGAATTGCGATGCGTAGTTTTCGTCTTTTGAGAAAGTATCACCTGTTTTACAACTTATCCTTCGCTTAATCGGGGTGACAATTTTTGATGTAAATGTTGGAATTAATGCAGGATCCTAAGTAGACGAGATCTTGATCAATCTCAATGGTATAGTTATCAAGAGTGTCGTGTTTTCCATCCAAGACGGCAAGCTCCCTGTTTCTTGACATGAGGTAGTTTATAACTTCAGCGCAGCACCCGTTTGGCATGAAATAAATCTGCGTTTCTTACAGCTTTCCCCATTAACAAGTTGTAGAGCTCAACCGATTAGGAATCACCTAATCCTCTGTGACTCTATTGCCTTTAAGCTACGTGGAAGCATTACTTTTCCTATACGTAATTCATTTTCATTTAAGTTGTCGATGAAATTTACTAGCGAAGAATGTCAAGTTATGCGTAGGAGAACTCTTTAAAGTACTACTCATGATTTAGCTTCTCGGGCTAAAGTTTCTACAGGAATTACATACATTTATTTGACTGGTACTTGTCACGTATACAGCCATATATGTACGAGTATATGTATAGTATATACGTCAGTATATATCTTAAAGATACACTCAGTGTACACACATCTAGGTATATACTTGTTACCTGCGTGTGATGTTCTTGATGTGAATTGAAACAGAAATTGAAAAGGCACGAAAAGGTAGGAACTTCAAAACAGTTGAAAAAGATGACGTCCAAACAGACAAAGAGTGAGGTTGAGAGGGAGGAAGAGGCTGAATGTGGGAGAGCGGCAGACAAGAAACTTGTGAAGAAAACACAACAATAAAATATGGAAGGATGTAGTATAGGAATATACATACGTTCAAATGGTTTAGCGTAATGGCAAAAATATAATATATACGAAACAAGCTAAATGATGCTAATATTTATAAGAAAATGACACTTGCACAGAAGAACATAAATGAAAAGAAAACAAACAAAATAAAAGTACGATAATACAATATAAAGGGGAAAAAAATAGAATTGAGGCAAATGATGATAATTAAACAAAGAAGAATAGCTATAATCATTAGGACAAAAGTAAATAGAATTAACACTGATGAATAAGAACAGAATAATGTGTTAAGGAAAGAGAAAGAGTTTGGAAAAAAATCCCAGATTTTGCTTAAGAGAAATTAATGTCCATGAGCATACGATTATGATGAAATCGCAGAAGGTGTTGGTGTATCAAAGTATGATTTTCGGCTTTAACCACCCACACCTCGTAATATATTCACGTAAAATTTTATATAATTTTAATCCTAATTTAATGATTAAAAAGTTCCAGGAAAAAATTCCTGATATAATTTTGTTTAGACAAAAATTTATCTGAAAAGAAAAATTGCAATTAATCGTTTACTGAAAAAATGTATAAAATCAAAATTTTTTTGAATTAATTATTCAATTTGTTTAAATTTTCAAAACCCAAAATTGAAATGAAACGGAATATGTATGTATTAATCAGCATAAAATTTTTCGAACAAAGTACAATATTTCAAGTATTTACAATATAATATTTTTTCCAGAGAAGACAGAGAGTTTGAATTTTTTATTTCAACAGAAGTTTTTAGCCACAAAACAAACAAAAAACTAAAACTGAAACACAATTTTATTCATCGAATTTCTGATTAATCGAATAAATTATATTTTGATTAATTGAATGTTTGATTAATTAGATTTTTGAGTCTTTCGATTGATCGACTAAACAATTAATCACACAGCCTGTCAGAATTTTTCAATATATTCTTAACTCTGGCCAGTTTCCGGGCGACCAAGATCCTCTTGGTCGTTTTATAGCTGATAAAACCTGTCATGGACTTGGTTACGAGATCAGCAATCATCGCCATAAATATTTTTCATCAACCCGTAAGTTTCGATGAATGTTTGACCGAGTTTAAAGCTAAATTTAATATTGGCGCGAAGCTCAAATTCATTTTAGTGAATGACCGAATATACACCCTGTGTCTATGCCTTTTATGCACTAGCTTTGTTGTTTGTTGATCAATTTATATGGTATTGTGTCACTGTATACTGATCATTTGCACCAATATTTTTCAAACACACTATGTCAATACTAAATATATATTGTATTTCTTCAGCATCGCACTCTTATGACATACTATGAAATTCTTTGTAAAAATTGATATGATATATACAAAATGCTTTGGGCAATATTTTTTTATTAAAAAAAATTTTTTCTTTTTTTGTAATAATTGCCTTTGTTGTTGTTTTCTTTTTTTTCATGGTCTAATATTATGTACATATACTGTAAACCTTCGGAATTTTTTTAAATCCTCCAAAGAAAAAATGGTAATAGTATGATGGAGAGGCAGAGAGAGAGAGAGATAGAGAGAGAATCATTGCTCGTTGTATGCATTTTTAGCCATAAGCGCATTACAACTTGTTCTCGTAATACACTGAAAATAATTTATATTTTCTGACAATAACTCATACGATAAAATACTCTTGAAATGGTCTAATGAAAGCTGCAGGTCTGAATTGAGTTCAATAAGAGACCAGTTTTGGTTTTTAAAATCGTTAGAACCTTAACATATTTGATTTATCATTTACCGTCATTAAATCGCTTGCATCATTTAGTCATTTTCTAACCAGTTTGCGATTTTTTATATTTTTGGTAAGTGAAAAAGTAAATTAAATATTTTATTTCTTTCGCTGAATTCGAGTACTTTTCTCCAGAATCCTTTTATCTCAAATATGGTGTAGTGGAGATATACGTAGTATAGCTCTTGACAATAAAAAGTGTACAATGACTATATATATGAAAACTGAAAAGTGATTCAAAATCAAGCGAAGCCCAAATTGTTTTCCTCAAAACTCAACAATTTTCGTAAATTTCACATTAATATTTCAACAATACTTTTCAGTTAAAATCAAAAAAACAACAAACAATTGTTGGAAAGAAAAAGCTCTTCATCATAAACAACATTTGAAAGAATCTATATGGTGGAGGTCATGAAAGGAATATTGTGAGTGTGAGTATTCATGAATGTCATTACTCTCAAATAATCGCCAAATGGCTCTTTCCCCTATTGCATCACCTACATAAGATGATTTCGATTGACGATACGCTCAGTCACTCATTTGGGCCAGATAGAGACTATTGTGAGGATATAGATGGGCTTCTCATTTCATTCTGCAAAGCATTTCAGGCACGGCGACTTGGACAGCACGTCAGTTTTGATAGCTAAGCTTTTGAAGTAATGAAGGACTCTGTCTATCTTGAAATCAGCAATAACACCAGTAATGACATCAGCCTGGAGATATTGCGAAGGATCACTCTTGCCGAGAGGTGCTACAAGCAAGCTAAGAAAGTAATTGGGAAGTCATCCCTTTTTCGAGAAAAGAAAACCACACTCTACAAGTCCCTCATCTTGCCTGTCCTAATATTGTAAATGGTGCCGAAGCGAAGATGAGCCGAAGATGAGAGAATGCTCGGACTTTTCGAGAGAAAAGTTCTACGCAAAATCTTTGGACCAATTTTGGGTTGGTGGCGAGTGGTGGCGGATAAGCTACAACCATGAGCTGTATGAGCTGTAAGCCGACATCGACACAGTAAAGCGAATTCAAATTCAGCGAATGGAAGAACACACTCCGGCCAAGAAGTTGCTATATTCGGAACCTGTTGGTCGACAACGCAGAAGAGGCAGACGCAACCTCCGGTGAAAAGACTGGTGCGATCATTTTTGCTTGCTTCAGTATGTGATTGTATGAATAAAGTCCGGCTGACTCTCTTCATATGTTTACTATGCGCCATTAATCATTTTGCCCAACTTACCCCAGATATTTGGTATACGAATATTTCGACTAACATCTGTCGTTTGTTGTTTCTCTACTATTGAATTCAGCAAGTTTGATTCGTGACATTTTATAGGAAGATGAGCTATCTGTGTATATTCACATGTGATATAACGTTACACCTGAGTTCCCCCACTATCACCTAAAGGCGGTTTGAAATTCCAAACCGAAAAACATTTTTATGAAGTAATAATTTTAGATATTCTAGTCTAGTATTTAGTTTGCCAATTTTGTTTCTATCTTTTGAGGGTCTTTGAACAAAATGCTTGGTATTAAATCAAATATCTCCGAATTTTGCTCAGTGTACTTGAAATAAAAAAAAAACAGAAAAAAGACCGGCAGGTACAACCATCTATTGTATTGTGCATTACGAAGAACGTATGTGTGTGTATATGGACATCTGTAGTTATGCATACAGATACATATATATATATATATACATGTAAGCCCATGTTACCTGATATACCTGTGTGTAGCTCTGAACATGCTAGTAGCATCATATGTGTGGTGCTCAACAAAACTCAATCAGATAGTTGCAGTGAATTAGTGAGAATAAAAACTACGCCAACAACAAGAAATAATAACAAATCACAAAGAGCGCCTAAGAGTCAGCAGTGAGCGTAGGAAAAATTCAAATTGAAAGAGCGCGTAGAATTGATGGAGGTAGAAGACGAAAAAGTAGAAGCAACGACGAAAACAATGGCTTTTACACTGTACACTGCAGTACAGGCCCTCTTTGTTTGAGCAAATGAAGTTAGTCTTAAAACGGGCTTGCAACTGACGACAATATAAAACTGATAGAGTAAAGCCACAATTTGGATTTTATTTCCAACAAAAACCTAAAATTAAAAATAATAAAAGAAAAAAAAAACACAAACAAAAAATAAAAACAAAGCGTTATTAATCAATTCGTTATGTATGCAACATTGGTTGAAAGTATTTACAACAAAAATATTAATGATGAGAACCATCTTATCTTGGATATATTATAATAAGAATATGTGTCTGACAATTCAATTGTGATTGATGTGATTATGAATAAGACGTATATGTGTGGTTCTTTGATTTATATATGTACCGATACGAGTGTACAAGTGATGCCTGAAGAAAAATTAATTTTTAAAATGCTTTCTTCTGGAATATAAATAGGCATACCTCTATCGCAATGGTTTTGGAAAGTTTTAAACAAGTTTTAATTGTGCATTTTTCAAAGGGAAATAATTCTAAATTTAAATAATTAACGGTGCATCATCAACATACATTTCATTAACGCCTAGCTTTTAGAAAAACTTTACATAAAAGTTTCACGACTTAAATGCCTAGCTGGTGGTCATTTATTCATGTCCTATTTTGGGAAAACTAATGTTATGTCCATGAAAAGTAGTAATTCCAATTTGAGATCAAAATCGAAAAAAACTGTTAATATATACTATAGGAAAGCTGGCGTTATGTTCTAGTAGAAAAGTAGTGCTGAGGGAGTTTGCGGATTCGATAAACTCCAATTTGAACTAGAAAGCCTGAAAACCAACCTGTCTTGTTGGTACTATTTTCAAGAATCCTAAAAAAAAGGATGTGGCTAGCAATGTAAAATAAATTTGCCTCTTAAAAATCAAATTTCTTATTCGAAAACCTCTATTGAGCTTTAAAGGGACATATGAAAGTCCACGTTTTGCACTTAAACAATGACCTGAAATCTTTTAGACTAAAAGTTTGGGACCTTCTATGCCCAAAATATAAAGATTAAATATATCTTTGTAAGCATAACTATTAAGAAATAATATAATGATTCTTTTACACTGGAAAATGCTACAAAAGTCTCGAAAAATTAACATGCTTCTAAGCTTCCACTAAAAAGAACTATCAAAATTGTATTGGAACACACTATTCGTGAATCTGGAATATCTTCAGTATTTCCTTCATGCTGTTATCATATTTATATTTTCGAACATTTTTTTGTTTTAAATCAAGGACAATATAAATTTTACAAAGGAATCAACTGTAAAATTGCCGATTAGCAATACTACAAAAGAAAGACTTCTACGGGTGATGGAGAAAATCCGACCAAGCATTCGGATTCAACGACCTAAAACGCATTCAAAGTGATTCAAAAAAAAAAAAAAAGAAAGAATAAGAGCTGAAAAAGCGGTTCCCCAGAAAACTCCTGTGTTTTGTCATTAGAATATTGTTCTGGTTACATGGCAATAGTTAATCGGAACCAATAATTTCGCCAATAATTCGATTCATATCATTGCGTAACCGAAGCATCTGCCCGATTTAACTTCCTGTGACTTCCGGCTATTCCCAAAAATCTTACAATACAGCCATTAGGATACACTTTGGCCAATAAAATCACACGTTAGAAATTATCGATGAAATAAATTTTGCCGCATTTCGTGTCAACGAAGTCACAGGCAGTGCTGCCAAACAGCGGACAAATATTTAACCGGTTAGAGTTTTGTGAATCATTGCCCAGAGATTTCTACTATTTGTAAATATAATTCACGTGGAAGAGTCTGTTTTAGGACTGCTATAATGAGCTGGTTGAGGGTGTTTTTTGTTGTAGTTATTTTATCATACAATGGTTGGCAACTCTAAATACAATTGCTTTTACACAAGCACTGTTAATTAGTGTTTATTTGAAGTTGTTGCCATTTTTTGTTTGTTTTGTTCAGTGTAACAGGTGCATGTTTATAATGAAATTGCTGTTCGCATTTTGTTTGAAAATTGCACAAATAATATACATGTGTGTGCGCGTGTGTGTATGCATTTATGTATATGGTGCCACACGATCATTTCAAGTAATAAATATGTGTATGCGATTAAGTAGTATATAGCAACTATTAAATATGGCATGTTACAGTTGATTTCAGGTGTAACCATATAAACAAACAAAAAAATAAAAATAAAAAATAAAAAAAAGATATAATGAAGTAAAATTCCAAAAATACCATAAAATTATAGAAAATCGAAAAAGAAAAAAAAAAAGTTTAATTAAAAACATTTTCTAATAACAAGTTAACTTAAATGAAAGTGAAAATGATTATATGAGCACAAATCATATATACTCGTAAAGGTGCTTATAGTAGAGAAAAGCCTGTTGCACATGCGCAAAAAGAAAAATACTAAAACTGAAATATAATACAAACAACATAAGCAAAAGTAATTTTATGTGCATTTTATACTATGCTCGACTGACAGCAGGGACTACAGTGCAGTAAATACTTATATGTGGGCAATAGTACAACAAATTAACAATTTAATTTTCTTTTCTTTTTTTTACTAGTTGCATGGTGAAATTACAATAAAAAAACATTTTATATTAATTATAGATAATATACCTATATACTTTATATTGGCAACATAAGCAAATGTTACTCGTATAGGATATTAAATTTCATTATAAGCTGTTGATCAACAGCAGTGGTGCACTAATTTTGGTTGCATGTTTAAAAAAGAAAAAATAAATAAAATAAAATAAATTAAAATGTTTTCTTTTGATTTTGATTTTGCCAATTTTATTGGCTATTTTTTCGGTGCCACCTAAGTTCAGTATATTTTTGACTAGACTCTCTTTTGGATAACCACTACATTGAATAAATGATTATTTCACAAAATATGCGCTGGCTAATTTTAATGAAATAATTTGATTATACATACAAATTAAAAACAAATTCAATCAAACTGAAAATCATTTGGCGTTCAGTATGCGCATCTTAAAGCATTGGTAAGTGAATTTATTTTTTATTTGTGAAATTGTCAAAATAGAGAAATACAAGTTTTAATTTTTTTTTTTGCCACACTTCGTTCGAGTCATTGTCATAAAGTTTTATTCATTGTATAATCCCTGACATTCGCACAATAAAAACGAGTCAGCGTAGAACTACTTCGGTACTCATCACCAATCAAAATTAGGTACAAAGAACTTGCATACGACTTTTCCCCACAATCACCCAGAGCTGTAAAAGAATTGAATCATTACGGAATCATCACTCACCCTTAATTCATTTAAAAGCTGCATCAACGAGGCTGCACTCTTTTGCTTCGAATTCGTTATAGAATGTCAGGCGAACCATTCATCATTCTCAAAAGCTTAAAATGATCACACTGTTCACTAAAGAGTGGGAATTGAAAAATATCAATCCCATTCTTGCTAGGCTTAAAAATATGATGTATTCATTCAATATTATAATTCTTTTAAATTCTGAAATACTGGAAATATGATATTATTTATTAACATGAAAAGCATAGCTGCTTTGGAACACAACCCATAGTGTTATTATGAAGATAGAGCAACTACAAAAAATTCCTCTTGGATGCGCCATACGTCAGAAACTGGCTTCTTATAGTGTCAAGCAAGAGTGTTTTTAATTTTCTTTCTCAACTTCTTCTTCCTCTTTCCCCATGTGTTTGTTGTTGTTCTATTTACTTTTTCTCCTTCATTCATGAGAACTTTCCCCAATGGCTCTACCTTGAGTTATTATACCATGACAAAACCAATCAGCTGTTATTATTCACATAAATCATTCATTTTTATCAGCCTAAAGACTTCACACACTGAATGCTAGAAAAAAGGAGTTCAGCTTTTCAAAATTTAAATAAAAGAATTAAAAGTGAAAATGACTTCACACTTTTACAGCTCTGCAAACATCCCATCCGAGGTGGAAAGTGAGTTTTATTGTAGTTCATAGATCGAAATATTGCCATAGAAAAAGTCAAAAGTAACTACTTTTCCCACATGGTTCATAGCAACTTTGCATTCAACTTTTATATTGTATTGCAAAAATGTGAATGAACTCACATTCTAATTTGAATGATCGGAATAAATCAATCACTGTTTATAAAAACGCCAACTAATTCCAGTCACTGACGACGAACGACGTTCGGCTCAACTGAGAAAAGAAAATAGATAAATAAACATAAATAAGAAAAAATATATGGAACGAAAAAAATACATCATAGATTACACAAAAAATCCTCATTATTCTCAAAAAACAATACCCGGAAATCAGTCGTCGGCAAAACTAAAAAAAAAAAAATCATATCCATAAAAATTAACAGCAAAAATATATGAAAAAAGAAAATTAATTTACGTTTTTGCTATTTGTGTGTGTTTTATAGTGTATTATTGTTAAAAACGAACAAAACAAATATGAGTATGTACATATTTCTCATCATGTTCTTGGAATTTTAAAGACCTGTCCAAAAAACGAACAACAAACAAATCGTCTGATATGTGCATAGCCATTTATACCTTGATGTAGACACCTAGTAAATACAAACACATAACTACATATTTAGGCATGGATATGTACGTGCGAGTATGCTGTTGTGTTGTAAAATAGAGACAATGAAATGACAGTGGCGCACCGCACAGACAAATTTTGAATTTTAATTTCCATTACAACATGCACAGAAATCACTCAGTCATTGTAGATAAATATTAAATACTGAGTTGAGTTGCAACATGCATACATGCGAGTCGTCAACCATTCATTCAACCAGCCAGTCAGTCAAGAGTAATTGCATAAAATATTAATAATGCTACCAAGAAATTACTCTTCAATTTGTGAGCATTCTAAATAGACACACAATACATGAATATGAAAAGATTTTCGAAATAAAAAAAGGGCTAGTTCATATAAAGTGAAACGAATCGAATGTGTCTTAAAGTAGTGAAATTTTATGTTTGTTTCTAAATTTTGTCTAGACTATATGTAATTCGGAATTCATTTGTTCAAGAATTGAGTAGCTAATACTAGGATCAAATGGTTCAATGACCTTTGGATGGTATAGCTTTTTGTGTGGAAGCAAGATTTTTGGGAAACACTATAAACTATAATAGCGTTTTTGGCGATTAATGTAACAATTATACTCTTGATTGAAATTTCGATATTGTGTTGAGTGGCATGTGACTGTTAAATGAGCTCCAAATACAGCTACAGATTTATATAATCAACAGCTGATATTTTAATGGCATTTAGGGTATAAACATTTTTCTAATTGTTGACCATCTTTATTCCTCACTTAATATTTTGGATTCCAAGTTCTTCAAGGACTGAACCACATTTAGGCTCTATAAATAATTATAAAACTGCACTTGTTTACTTCGATAAGAAAGTGTGGACTCTTCAATTACATACTAAACCGAAATTGTTATATTTTAAGTAAAGCTATCCTTCATGTAATCTTTTATTCTGACTGTATGTTCTTTAACGTCCGAATCACTATAAATGTCAGTCTACAGATTTTACTAAAAAGTCCACTTTTTCGATACTCTTTACTTTTACAGTTCTTCAATTGCACTCTGAGCTGAAATTGATATATTTTGACTATCAGTATGATCCAATTTTAATTTTATACAGAGTCGAAATTCTTCAAGGCAGGAGATTTTGGCAAAACTTCATATTTTCATTACTTTATATAAGTATATCGCAAAAGAAAAGGTGAAGCTCTTCAATTATTGTTTCACAACTTCACTTCCTTTGAAATTTCGTCATTTATAAAGTCTGTGTTATGACCTCTAATTTGAACATAACTGAAATGTTATCTGCATAAGCAGTACCAAACCGCAATACAAAACATTTGTTGCATAGTGTAATTCTTCTAACATTATTATGTATAAGCATGTATCTATTTGGTCCATTTGATTACATGAACGTAAGAATCACATAACAGTTGCAAGCTATGACCCTTTTAACCTCATATAACATACTTACATATATGTATGTTATTTTTTCTTTTTTCTTTCTCCCTGCTCTTAGATATCTTCTTCATCGCACACTCTTTATTATCATGAATCATACTTGTTAGGTTTGTACAATAGTCGTTTGTTGCTGTAGCCGTATTGATCCTTTTAACCGTCAAGCCCTTAAGCCAAGTTAAATTATGAGAAAGAAAGATCCAGTAAAATTGGAATTGTTGTGTTGCATCGCTGTAAAGAAAGACGAGAATGCACAGCACGTTATAAAGAAAACTAAGACACACACACACATATAAGATGTTGTTATGCACGATTGTTGCATTTCGCTTGTAAATTATACTTTATTAAATTTATTTCTTTTTATTTTCTTCTTCTTCTTCTTTATATACTATTTATACGTACATATATGTATAAATACGTGTGCATATACATCTATATACACATACTTACGTGGTCATTATAATATAGTTTTACGTATACCATTTTTTGAGTTTTATGTCAAACGTTACATTCCAAAAGAGCCACACAACGTATGAAAGTATGTTTTCACATACAAGTACTCGTACTACTTGTAGTATACGCAGGGTCAAAAGTAAAGCGCTTTTTCAAAGAGAAAAAAACATACATACATAGGTGCACACTTAAAATTCAAGGTTTTCGTATAGCAAAGATGTGAAACCGAATCGCAATGTCTAAGTACAGATGCTGAAGAAAATGTTTCGCAAATATATCGTCACAACAAAGTGCATATAGGGGAGACATGACCATGTAAAATTCAACAAACGAATTTTATGCAACAACCAACACTTGTAAATTAATTTTTTTTTTCCTTCTCCTGCTTTCAATATCATAATTATATTATAATAAATTTAATAAAAAATGTCATCTTAAGATCTCTTTCATGAGAATTTCTCATTTAAACCATTTAAAATTACATTAAATGATGGGCTCATTTTGCCAATTCTTCCCAGTTTCCCGTACAACTATATAAGTGCGAAAATATCTACGTATGAAGAAATTTTTTTGATATTTGTCTTCTTCATGCATTTTCTCTTTCTGCACTTTCATAGTAATATAATATCAAAAAACGACAACTAGTTGTGTGCTCTTGAAAATATTTCAGTGCATATGTGAGAAAATATAACCAAATGTTGTATGTGTAGGGTTTCCGATTGTAAAATAGTTATTATCACAACTAAAGGAATTTTATCTTCTCTACAAGCCAAGAGTTTCAAAAAACAGTTGATTAAGATATTTTCTAGTAGGTACCTAACTTAATTGCTCTGACTTAGAGGACGTGTGAGAATTTGACGTTGTTTACTCTAATTGCCAATAAAAAGCTATTTGGTTTTGGCTGAATCCATTCTTTCAAAACTGAGGAAAATTATACCATAGTTTTGCCATTCTGCCAATTGACTAATATATGTAGGTGCCTTCGAACAAAATTAATACGAATTACAAAACGGGGCCACAAATCGGCACAAATTCATGTAAACCCTTAATGTCAAAAATCTTTTCAGCACACTGCGCTTACGTTCTGGGTTTCTAAGAGCAGTTTCAAATTTGACCGGGTAGTTTAAATTGAGTTTCGTATTCAGCTACGGTACAACTATTGTACAACTCTGGTACTAGAGAGTGTACCAGAGCAAAAAATTAACAGATACAATCGTTATTAGATTTCTACTCGTCTTCGTCCTATCAACTCAGGCCGTGTGTCGTGAAGAGCCGAAGATCTTAGTATAGGCCAATAATGGGCATAAGTAAAATCTCTTTTCCTAATTGGTATATATAATTTGTTAATTGGATTTCTTCCATTTCCTCATTTTTGTTGTACTGCTACCAGATAGCCAATTGTTGCTGCTAATTATTGAGTACTCCAGCAGTGATAAATAAATAATACAATTTTGAAGATCATTTAATTGATCCAATCCTAAAAAAATGATTTTTTTTTAAATTTGAATTCAACAAATCGATGGATTTACGAGAATCAATTATCCATTATTCGTGGTGTTAAAACCACATTTTTCCACCACCACGAGTTTTCTATGTTTCCGAATAAAAACACATTAATAATGGTTCGATAACGCAAGTCATTATCCGTAATATTGGATACAGCAACATTTCTGAGTGAGAAAGAACTTATGATACCGCTAACATGCAGAACATCTTTTCTGGGTACAAAGCAGTTGCCAATGCCTCTTCAGTATTTGACTTGATTGAAAATCTACGATTTAGATTGTTCACAAAGCCAGAAATGAGCTTAATCAATAAACATAATTTTTCGATTAGAAAACCGATCTTCTTCCAACTTTATCAGAGGCCAATTACTGAATGTGCGACGCTTTCCATAGTGACGAGGGACTAATTGTGGCTGCGAGCCAAGGTTATTATGCAAGGTACCCCATGTAGTGTTAGTGTTGTTGGTGCGTTGGCCTTCTGTTCCCACCTGACAACATGCAATTGGCAATTCTTCCAGCAGTAACAATTTGCCATGAAAAAGCTTCTAAAAGATCTCTGTAATAAAGCTCAGGACAAAAGTGATGTCACAAGTAGAACAGTATTAGAAGAGAAGCTCGGCGAAAGGGACCTTCGGGGTCTATAATTTCCAGGTATTTATTTATTTTTTATTCCATGTAGTCGACTGGCGACTGGGCTCTCTTAGAAAAAGAAACTAAGAGCACCTGCGATGAAATGTATGACCGAGCTCTATTAGTTATTTCTCCCCAACATTTTTGCCAAATAAGTTTCCCTATGTCTCCACGTTTAAAAAAGACTACAAAACCGTTGTCTTTGTAGAAAACTGAAATTATATCGATTTAAATCTGGAAGGTAGCTTTGCTTCATGGGTGGAAATGCTTGAATTGATTCAAATTTTGATTTTATCCACTGAGTCTGTTCGTTTAGGAACTAGAAACAGCTTTATATATTTTGTAGACGTCGATTTATGAGTTTTCTATGAATTTCCGCAATTAGGTAATAAAATTAATTTGCTTAATTATTTTTTGCACAATTCATAAAGCAAACTCTATGCTCTGATGCAACAGGAGCTACTTCATTTTAACGATTTCTAAAGGCTCAATTCACATTCAATCATTTTTAGCATATTTGTCGATCATTACATTTGTTCTAATATCCTATTTATTTGGTTGCAATCTAGAACAAAGTTCCATGGCTCATAATTTAACGAGTTTTATAATGTATTTACATACATTCGTAGTGGGAAGTAGTAGAATAGAGACCGTCAAGGATAACAGCTTCTTAATAGCATTTATTATTTTTAACGCCGTATAGCAAATGCTGAATACTCAAAAATAACGTAACCCTCACTGTATTCAGGCGCATTCGGCTACAAAGTCAAATATATAGCACATATATAGCATCATATTGTGTTTACATGTATGTATTCAAATTCTCGTCATACCACTACTTGATGTTTTATGCTTCTTTGTGTTATTGTTCCCATTTCTTTAAGTGCTAATGCACCATGAGCCAATATTATTCATCGTATTTTTTATATGCAGTTACATACATAGTATAAACTCGTATGCATGTGTGTTTATATATATATATTATAAACCCGTTGTAGTTGTTGTTGTTTTTTGTTTATTCAACTTGTTCTCTGTTGATTCCTTGGAAGGCATTGCACAAGACTTCAAAGTGTCTATGCTTCGGTCTGAGCCACATTTTGTGTGCATCGTTTTTACTCCATTCAACATTTTGAGGTGTTTTCATGATATTTGTATATAAACATGTGAATATGATACATACGAGTATTTTTACGATTATTTATACGATTCTTTGATTCTTCGATTTTACTCCATAGGCAATTCCATTCATTGTTTGGGTTCCTGTTTTATTGCCTCTTGTGCTTGCATTTATTTTGTATTTTTTGTATTTTATTTATACCCACTAAAATTAATCTTTTGCGTATTTTTTCCCACATTCTCGTTTCAATTTAATAGATTGCAATTACAGCAAGGACATGAAGACGAAGAGAAAGACGTACATTTGCGTATAAATGGTAGTGTTCATAGTGAAGCAAATATAATATGCGAGTTGAACCAAATACCATTTATTGGCATATACTATTTGCTTTGTGCGCAATTTTTCATTTTCGTCTTCATCCTTATGTTTAACATTATACCATTCGACAGCCAAAAATATCAATTCGCGACCATTTTTTAAAATTAATTTTGGGCCTGGAAAATTTAAAAAATTGTTTGAGAGAGCCGAAAATGGGGCAAATTTTATAAAAATGTCAGATTTGTAGGGGAACGCCTCTAAGAGTAGATGATATGGGGTATAGATATCCAGAAACAGTGTTTCGGAGGAATTATCGATGAGGTCGGTCATAAATTTTAACCTTCTATAGGCGGCTCCTTGAAAGATGTGGGGTTATTTTCCCGTTTTTCACCCAATTTTTTTAAGCTTTAGCTTTACCTGGCACCATTTACACGAAGCCACGTCTTGCCTTTTTGATGTTTAGCAATTTTCTGTGGCGCTTCCTGATACATAATTGTAACTATTAGTCAAAGCATTGTAAATAAATAGCTAATCAAAATATTTATATTTTCATAGACAATCAGACCGGAATCAAATATCTACTCGGAAATCTTATGAAAGCAAGACTTGACTTTTTTGACGTCTTTATAATGTACACATAGATTAGTTGCCGGGGTACAGAGACATCCCCATAAATCCCAATAAATGATTCCACTTCCAATCTAAAAGCACTTCATTACGCATCCAACACTTTCTGAAGAGTGCCACCAAAAACTAGAGAGATGGTAGTATGCCTGTGACCTTTAAAAACGGTATGACTCGAACCCGAATATATGGAATATTTTTCAAAATAAATAATGAAATTCTAAGAGGAAACAAAAACCATTACTATCAAATCTTCCATCTGAACCATGGGGAACCTTTTCGCGGTAAATGATATGCTTTTTAAAGATTTTTTATTTTATATTTTTTTTTTTGTTTTACTATCTTCAGTATTCTCTGTTATGATATGAATTTTCTAAGAATTTGTGTCCAACCAAAACACTGTTCTCTCAACAAGTTATGGCAGCATCATCAAATATATTAAATTGTGTGTGAACAAAAATATTATCTTTGCTCTCAGGGCTTATTTCCAATTCACTTTGTTGCCATATTTCCTAACTTAAAGTGTTACTTTTTCTTTTTTATTCACTCAAGTTCATTGCACTTTCTGTAATTGTTTCTTTGCAACATATACTCCATGTATTCATACGAGTACTCGTATATAGATAGCTGCAACGAAAAATGCATTTTCATGACAGCTCACGGTCTAAGATATATCAAATTATATTAATATCGTTGTTACTGTACTCTACTATATTGTATAGTACTATACTACCATATAACGATATTATTAATAAGCATGTTTGAAAAAAGAAGGAAGGTATTTCAGTAGCTCACACATACACACATATACGGAAAACAATCAAATTACACAATTTTTCAAGTCATATATACTTGGCGATATGAAAACGTATACAGTGGTAGGTGTAAATATTATAACACTAGCATTAAATTTGATATTTAAAATTTATTGTGTTTTATTGTTCTTTATTTTTACATAAATCTTAACATTTCTATTTTCATTTTGATTTACAAAGCTTTTAAAATATACTACAAAATTTGACAATTAATTTAAATTGAAATAATTAACAAATGTCGCTGTTGTGCTGTTCATATCTAATACAATACTTACACACACTAATACTGGAAACCAATATCAGCCAAGTTGAAGTGACTTATTATTATGCATTTTACTGTATTTACTGTTGAACAAGTAATAATAACAATAGCACTAATCTATGAAAAAATAACAATAATAGTTTTGAACTTGACCACCAAATTTTAAACTCTCGTGTGTACGCGTCTTAATTGATATTTGCAGAGGCTTTTATGCAGTCGTATAAATAAAATATTATCTTTGTAATTCTAATCAATAATTTTTATTTATTTGATATGTCGTATTATTATCCGTAATATTTTCATTACTCATTTTTATGCCCTATACTCAAGTGTGAGGCTATAGTTATTTTAATCAAATGTTTGTTACCGCTTGAAGGAGAATTTTTTCAGAAAAACGATGAAAACATATTGGCATTTCTTGAAAAAAAAATAGCAAAATCGCCGTATATTGGTTCTAAGCATTCATTTAAAATGCATGAATATTAACAAGTAAATGTATGGATGAGTTACCTCATTTTTCCATTTTACGATTTGGCATGGTATCAACAAACTTACCTCCCACACCAATTCAATTCAGCACTATACGATAATTTATTCATTCTCCCAAGAAGTAAGATTTATATATTTATTTTCTTTTAATTCTATTAAAATTAGTCAAAGAATTTAAATGTATAACATTGCTGATATATTATAAAAGAAATATTTATCGCATCCGTAGTATCTCGTCCACTATTATATAAAGGAAACTTGCTTGCTTGGAAAATAGAAAAGAATGGGTCATAACAAGCTTACCTTACACGCTTAATACATATGTCGTGTTGCATGAAAAGTGTGTCAAAGCCCTTAAATCCCACTCCATGTTGTTGTTGTTGTTGTTGATCAAGTAAAAAACGGCTCAATGGTGTCAAATTTTAACCACATCCGCAAATTACTGCAACTTTATTTTTTTACTACATACGATATGTGCGATAATCCTGATTTAGAATATATCCACTTCAGCCGCTGGGCTTCCATTTGTAACACTTGTAGAAAACTGTGTCGAAAATTATATTCTTATATTATTTTAAACGTTAAAAGCCGCTAATAGAGGTACATTAAAGTGAAACACAATATTCTATTCTTTTGTGAATACTCTCATCAAAGAATAGGCGAATCAATAACCCTTCATAACAAGTATGAAACAAAATATTTTATATATATTTCGCTAGACCATATAGCGTCCTCGTATTTATGTTTAAATAGTCATTTAGATAGAGTTATTGTAGGGAAAAAAATTGTAATTTAGTATAATAAACTTCCGAGAGAAAGTAGAATGAAAATTGATTATATAAATAAATAAAATTTATAGTTGAACAATTTAACGATTATAAGAATGTATTGAAATGAATCTACTATATATTGTATAAATATGATACCACAACTGTTCTATTTCCTTCTCCTTTATATGGAAACGGTTGACTTGCGAAGAAACTCGAAGCAAGAAAAGAAAAGAGAAAAAAGCTAATAATAAACTTTATAAACAAACTTTAATCTCTAGAGATAATACAAGTACTAAGAAAGTATTCCTTAAAAGAGAAATACGCAAAATGAATAATGATGTTGGCAAATGCATATTCAATTCCATTGTTGCATTGGATTATGATTGGTGAGGGATGATGAATAGTAATAATAGTTGAACAAAGCTAAAGTGAAAAGAAAAATACCCTACGCAATAGTCAGTAGATGATTTCGTAGAATTTAATATACATAGTATATAGTATAATGATTTGAAGAAATTCCAAGAATAGTCCAACGCAGATATAATTTAATATAAAAGAACTATGTAGGCAGTAATTAAACAGAATCTTTGAAGGCTCCTTAATGGCTTCACTTAGACATTTAAGAGAGTCAGTAATTAATATTGGTAAATAGTAACAACAAATATTCAAGTTATGCATTGAAAATGCATTACACCTCATCAGTTTGCTTGACTGGAACATTTCACAATTTTTTAATGTTTGTAGTACATGTTCTTCAAGAAATTTCTAAGAAATCTCTACATATTCCACTGTACTACAATAATAAAATAAATTGTACTTGAAATATGAAGAGATATTTGCACAACGATTATTTGTGACTGGCAATGTTGTAATAATGTTAAGCAGGCAGTCACAGTCTCATATTGCCATTGAAATAATATACGATGTCAACAAAACGATTATTTACGACTGGCAATGCTGTAGTGATTTTAAGTAGGCAGTCACAGTTACGAGTAATGCTGCAACTAGCCACCGACGTAAAAACGTAGAACGTGTCAGCTGACACGACCTATCTTATGGGAATGCCGTGTTAATGAAAACTCACCAACGTATGACGGTGACGTAGACGTTGCTCGTAGCGGAGAGAATCAACAGCAATTTGATTTTTTACGTAAAAACGTGTCAGCTGATCGCTCTATATGTTTACAGGGTTACCAGCTTAGAGTTTTATAAATGAATAAAAACTTAACTAAAAATGTTTAGTTTTTTTTTAATTAATCAAAACTATTATCGTGTTTAGTTATTTATTAAAATATACTTCACGTATATAAATTTATTTTTTAGTTTATAACATATTTATTATAAAATTTGATCATGAAAATGGTAAGTGTGATTAAAAGCATGCACGCACAGTGTGACATGGCAACATTGTTATGTATGTATATAAGAAAGAACAGTCGATTTCTCCGTCGCTGCTACGGGCATAACTTTAGACAAATTTTTGCTCTTACGTACGAACGGTACGTACGTACGCTACGTCGGTGGCTAGTTGCAGCATAATGCTGCAACTAGCCACCGACGTAAAAACGTAGAACGTGTCAGCTGACACGACCTATCTTATGGGAATGCCGTGTTAATGAAAACTCACCAACGTATGACGGTGACGTAGACGTTGCTCGTAGCGGAGAGAATCAACAGCAATTTGATTTTTTACGTAAAAACGTGTCAGCTGATCGCTCTATATGTTTACAGGGTTACCAGCTTAGAGTTTTATAAATGAATAAAAACTTAACTAAAAATGTTTAGTTTTTTTTTAATTAATCAAAACTATTATCGTGTTTAGTTATTTATTAAAATATACTTCACGTATATAAATTTATTTTTTAGTTTATAACATATTTATTATAAAATTTGATCATGAAAATGGTAAGTGTGATTAAAAGCATGCACACACAGTGTGACATGGCAACATTGTTATGTATGTATATAAGAAAGAACAGTCGATTTCTCCGTCGCTGCTACGGGCATAACTTTAGACAAATTTTTGCTCTTACGTACGAACGGTACGTACGTACGCTACGTCGGTGGCTAGTTGCAGCATAATGCTGCAACTAGCCACCGACGTAAAAACGTAGAACGTGTCAGCTGACACGACCTATCTTATGGGAATGCCGTGTTAATGAAAACTCACCAACGTATGACGGTGACGTAGACGTTGCTCGTAGCGGAGAGAATCAACAGCAATTTGATTTTTTACGTAAAAACGTGTCAGCTGATCGCTCTATATGTTTACAGGGTTACCAGCTTAGAGTTTTATAAATGAATAAAAACTTAACTAAAAATGTTTAGTTTTTTTTTAATTAATCAAAACTATTATCGTGTTTAGTTATTTATTAAAATATACTTCACGTATATAAATTTATTTTTTAGTTTATAACATATTTATTATAAAATTTGATCATGAAAATGGTAAGTGTGATTAAAAGCATGCACGCACAGTGTGACATGGCAACATTGTTATGTATGTATATAAGAAAGAACAGTCGATTTCTCCGTCGCTGCTACGGGCATAACTTTAGACAAATTTTTGCTCTTACGTACGAACGGTACGTACGTACGCTACGTCGGTGGCTAGTTGCAGCATAATGCTGCAACTAGCCACCGACGTAAAAACGTAGAACGTGTCAGCTGACACGACCTATCTTATGGGAATGTCGTGTTAACGAAAACTCACCACCGTATGACGGTGACGTAGACGTTGCTCGGAGCGGAGAAAATCAATGCAATTTTGTATGTTCTTACGTACGGGCGGTACGTACGTACGCTACGTCGGTGGCTAGTTGCAGCATAAGTTTGGGATAGCAGAAAAGAAAGTAATCATAAAAAAGTAGAATAAATTGTGGGAAAAAAATTCTACTTGATCATCTTGTAAGAAACTTAGGATTGAATTATGTACAAAATTACGAATTATGTGTACAAAGCAAATCTACGATATTTTTTTTTTCATCTTTATTTCAATTCTTTATTCCGGAATCTTTCGTTTGGATAAATTATTTGAAATTTTAAAGGAATTCAAAATGTATGTCTTATAGGCCATTGGTCCCCATTGGCGAAAGCTCGGACTAATCTATTTTCACAATATTTTCTGTATGCCAATTTTCCAACACTAAGGAAGTTTAGCAATGATAAAAAAAAATAAGGTAATCGCTTGGTGGCGAGTTCGGACTATAAGGTGGATGCATCAATTCAACGTATTGTAGCGCCCGCAATGTCCGTTTGCGATCTATGATATTCCTTATGGAACAAAAAATTCTAATTTCGCCAATATCACAGCAAAATCTTAAATTACACCGAATTTTCCCTATCAAATTTTATATCCTATACCCACAACAGAATCGATCATTCAGAGACTACGTATAAACAAGTTTTTCTTGGTACAGAATATCATTTATCAAACAAGCTCAAATCTCAACTGATTTGATGAATACATTCCGAGATCGTGCAGCCATCTATCTTAAGCATTTCTAGCAAAAAGATTTATAGATATTATAGCCCTGGATTGATTCCTATGAACTCAGTAAAAATATATTAAGTGGGTATTAAAGAAGAAGGGGTTTTTTAAATGTTTTCTTTCATAAAACAAAACAAACAAAAAAAGAAAACTCGGAGAATACAGAGTAGAGGTATTAAGATGATTGTGATAAGATTGTACATATTTGTCAGTCAATGTTACTACCGAAGCAACGTAAATAGATAGGTAAAAAAAATTACCAGTAGGTAAAGGCAAGAAATGAGTAGGTAAAAAAACGAAAACAAACAAAAAGATGCGAAAAATTAATTCGTACAATGTCTCTAGAGACATTGTTCAAGTTAATTGCGTGGGAGTTAGTGTAAATGATGCGAAAGAATGAGATAGGTAGGTACTATGTATGATAATGCAATAATAACTACGACGAATCAAATCAAGAAACACGAAAGGCAACACAAGATGAAGGTTAACAAAAGGAAACTAGAAAAGAATTCCTATTAGAAAAAATTATAATGATAATGACGATGATAATGGGTAATAAACGGAGTGATTCAACAAAGAACTAATTCACAGAAGCCATATTTATTTTTAATGTATTTTTTGCCATATGTACCTGCATCTGTACCTGTATATAAAGTGCACTTGTAATAGATTTAAAATACTCGTACTTACATATAGCGACATAAGTTAAAGTTGTGAAGAATTTAAAAGAATGTGCATGCATGAGAGCTAGAAAAATTCGAATAACATAAATTTAAAAGAACCACATAACTTACAGGCACTTTGAGAACACTACTAGTTTTATTTAGGGCTCCTGTAATTAGCGCACAACTAAGACTCTGAACATTAGACAACAATTGCTTGACTATCCGTGGAAGTACAATATATAATAATTTTATTAGGTAAAAACGTTTGGTTTTGTTAGGTTAAAAGCGACATTCTGATGTGATTTCTTTCACAGTCAAATATTATACTATCAAAAATATCTCCAACAAATTCTCTATATGCTTCTCCTATATCTCCAACCATTTCTGTTACGAATATCAGGTCAAAATAAAGCGTCCAATTGTTGGGTATAAAAATATTCCATATTCCATGGGCATGTGCTTCGTTTGAATACAATGAATAGCTCATTTATTTAACTCAAGCATACTTGGTAATCATGTTGTGGCATGTTATGAGTCATATCCGGACTATCCCCTCTATTTTGTTGTTGTTGTTTTTACTTTATACCTAAATACTTGAATACTTAAGGCAGTAGCAACCCTCTGTTCTATAGCTTTGAATACAGGTACAATGAATACATAAATTTGCCTACAATAGATAATACATAATGGGCATGTGAAATGCATTGAAATGCAACAAGTGCATTTCCATTTTATTATACAATATTCTGTGAAAATATTTACAAAAGACCATAGTACTGAACAACAATCACGTACAAAGGCTTGCATATTTAATGTATTCAAAATAATACTTATAGTCGATCTTGAATACTGATACCAAGCGTACCAATTTTGAACTAATATATGCAGAGATTCACAGCAATGAAAATGTAACTAGAAGTTGATTTATAATCATACTAAAAATATTTTATGGTTTGCTAAAGATATGCGAAGGTCTGGCTTTATTGTCTCAAGTAGGCCTCAGAGGCCTCTATACTTTTTTTTAGCTGTGACAGATCCACCAAAAAATAGTAGGAAGTCCAACTTACATTCCGCAATCGGATTTTCACCATCATCCTCAGATTTCTTTCTAATCTCAAAAACATTTCCGCAATGTTTTCTTATTTTTTGAGCTTATAAAGAAACATAAAGGTGATGGAGAAAATTCAACAACAGATTCGGATTCAGGGGCCCAAAATTTATATAACGTGACAACTCTGATCCATTCGATAACCTACTTTTATATTGTTGGGTCATATTTTTAATACAAGGTGCGACAATTATGTATTAAGACTCGAACCATATCTCAGCAACCAAGCGCGCCATCTATGTGTGAGCATAGAACATGCGTCTTGCAGCTTCAACCTTTCTCTACTAACTGTCAAAATTTCATGGCATTTGGCTGACATTTAATATTTATTGACATTCATTTTACAAAACAAAACATGGAGCAAAGAGCGGTCATTAAAATCCACGCAAAAATTGATAAAAGTGCATCAGAAACATTCGGAATGATGCAGCAAGCGTATGGCGATGCTTGTTTATCAAGATCAAATGTTTTTATATGGCATAAACGGTTTGTGGGTGGCAGAGAGTCGCTGGAAGATGAAATAAAAGAAGGAAGGCCAATTTCAGTCCGGACGTCGGAAGCGATCCAGAAAGTTCGTGATTTTATTACAGAAGACCGCAATGCTTCAGTGAAAATGATGGAAAAGGCCTTAAACATCAACAGAGAAACTATCTTCACGAGGATTTGGGCAAAACAAAGGTCTGCGCGAGATTTGTTCCACACACATTGACCGAGGACCAAAAATTAATGAGAGTCAGTCATTCTAGAGACATGGTTGCAGCTGCAGAAAATGATCTAAACTTCCTGAAAGCAATTGTTACGGGTGGTGAAACATGGTATTTCCAATACGATCCAGAAACCAAGCGTCAAACAGTTACTTCCGCATGTTACCTCGAAGTTTTGAAGCGTTTGATGTCCAGAATCCGTCAAGTTTGACCAGAATACCGCGATCCAAAAGCTTGGTCTCTATTGCACGAAAATACACCGAGTCACACAGCACTCATTGTTCGTCAATTTTTGGCTCTGTGTCATCACAGAGGTCTGTGTGTTGAATCACCCGTCGTATTCACCTGATTTGGCACCGTGCGAATTCTTTTTGTTCCCAAAACTGAAATTGAAGTTGAAAGGATGCTTTTTTGATGACATTCAGACCATACATCGGGCTTCGAGGAGGGCACTGGAGGCGATTCCGAAAAATGAGCTGGAACACGCGTTTGAATCACTATTAAATCGATGTAACAAGTGTATTGAATCAGGAGGAGAATATTTCGAATAAATATACCGAAAAATTAGTAGATATCGTGTTTTAATTGTGTTTTCTAGAGGCAGTCTTAATACATAATTGTCGCACCTTGTAGTCGCTAAGAAAAGCAGAATATATGGGTGCTGTTGCTCAATGGTTAGTATGTTGTCCTTCTGATCGTAAGTTCAATTCCCGACTGAGGCATTAACTTTAATATCGAAAACAATGCCTACTTGCCGGCAAGCAATTAACAATTCTTCCGGCCATGAAAACGTGGCCATGTGGGTTTAAATCGAATGGAAGTATTATCAAATTGCTTACTTCCAATGAAAAAAAGCAATAAAACTAAGCAAAATATGATCCTACCTAGCAATAATATTATATTCTAGAATAGAGAAATTTGTATGTACTCACATATTAATAACAACGATATTGAAGAGGGAGTAGAACATTACTATTTAGATACCTCTAAGTGGAAATATGTAATAATAGACGCAGTTTTGTTGTTGTTGTTGTTGTTGTTGTTGTAGAAGTTGTGAAGCATGAAGCATGGTAATAATCTGCTACAATTGCATTAAATTTAAATGATTGAATCAGAGTGTACGTAGTACCTGTTTCCAAGAGCAACAGCAACTACAGCACAGCAAAAAAAGAACAATAATAATAATAATGTTATTTGATAATAATTACCAATGACGAGCATGAATGTATGTAGATACATATTGACTTCCTTAACAAAATTCCAACATACATAAATGTTTAGGTAACTACAGTCATACCTACTTACATCAACTTCCGGAGCAACAAGTGAACGAAATAAGGGGGACACAAATTGAATTTTCTCTTTTCTCAATTTTAACAGATTTTTATTGTTATTGATATTGTTGTTGCTGTTGCTGTTGCTGTTGCTGTAAACATTATACCTTTTGCACCCTAATGTTGTAGCAATTATGTGCGGATGGATGTGTAGTATACGTGCGTGTGTGCAGAACAATATTGTATGGATACCTTATCAACGTGCTCATATGGCAAATAGCAATTAATTTGTAATTGCGTGTTCGTTAGTCAAAAGAGCAAAAAAAAAAAACAAAAATAGATAAAAGCAAAAAGAGAATACCAACCCTCTTTCAATGAATCAATTTATATCAGGCCAAAGGGAAATATATCGTAAAATCCCTTTTCGACTTTTCTTCTGCGTCATCATTACTATTAAATGTAAATACCAGACGATTTAGCTGGAAGGGTCCGTTTACCTTTTGTCTCTACGAGTATATTTGTGTTTGTTCGCCTGTATTTTCGACAAATAACAAGAAGACAGGCACCTGTTGTCGATCAACAACAACAGCATATTCTTACGACATATACATATTGCAAATTGTATAATTCTATTTGACCATCTCAGCCATCCCTATGTTTATTTTTCTTGCATATTGTTTGGAAATTAAATTGTTAACATTTGCTAAAAAGATGAAACTTTTTGCAAAAGACACAAATACGTGAAGTAGGTACGCAAAATAAAAAAAGGTTATAAACATCAGTCCTACTACTCTAACTATTGTAGTATTGCAAAGAAAAATCTACATATGTTTGCATGTATGTATGTATTTAAGTAACAAGTTGGGGTTAGAGTTTTGTTTAAAAGTTCGTAAGTATATGGTCAGAACTACTAGTTATATTCAAAGAATAAGGTAAAAAAAAAAAATTAATTTCAAGTTCTTCGTTTTGCATCCTTTACTCGTACATGTTAAATAAAATCGCATTCAGTTCACAACCTTTACCTTATCTTCCCTTTGTTATGGTTGTTTGTGTTTAACTTTGTTCTCTTAAATTTAATCTACTTTTCTTTGTTTGCGAAGAAGAAGACAATTTTGCAAAATAGAATTAAAACTAAAGAAAAGTGGAAATAATACAACGCCTCTAGGTCGAGAATGCATGCTTTATATTGGGTTTGGCGACTAAGAAATTGCAGAAATAATTGCCGATGGTTTCATTCACAAATGACCCCAAACTATCACCTTGAAACAAGGGAAATGTTACAGCCAACCAATGCCAGAAAGAAAAAATCATAACATTGACTGGTATCAAAAATATGTGAAAAATACCAGAAGCAGTGTTTTGGTTTCAAAACTCAATGGATTCAATGTTCGATTAATATTATTATTATTATTATTAGTATTAGGAAAGGTTGACTCAAAAGTCAAGCACTGCGACATAAAATGTTTTTGCTAAAGAACGTCTTCTATCTTAATGAAAGCTAATCATAACTCGAAAGTCTTGCTTGAAATAACGCGTTATATTATTATGAGGAAGAAAGAGAAATAATTCTGTAAGCGAGCCCACTGATACCACCATACGACGGGAACTAAGCGTCAAAAAGGCATTCATATAGGTGACCTGATTCCGAAAATCACGAAATAATGAAAAAAAAAATAAAAAATTAAATAATAATGAAATAATAATCGTTTGCTAAATCTAATTGGACCGACGAGGGTTGTATTGAATTCTTTCTTCTAATGCAAGCTAACGCTGTACATTCACAACGCTGAGACGTTTCATAGTCTTTTAGATAAAGATGTCAATTCATTTCTTCAGATACACCCATTTTAGGGAGGTAGGTGATATCTGAATGTGTGAAAACCTAATAAGCAGACTGCAGACTTAAGTCAGGTTTGCTATACCGCTTGAGGTTTGGCAAAAGATAATAGTCGCTGGGAGCCAAGCCTCGAGAATACAGTGGATGAGCAAACAATTCGAATCGTAGTTGGTCTAATTGGACCATCAGTTTGCAATGCGTGTGTACCGGACTATTATCATGTTGGTACAGAACTTTCTCCTTCGTTTTTCCATTCAGTTTGTCCAATAACGCTGCATATGCGTTGGCTTTCGGGGCATTCCAGCCACTCTGTGTTCATTTATCGGCACAAAATGTCGAAAAAAGTCTGCTCGAAGACGATGCAACAACGCAAAATCAACGTTTTTGAAAGACAATCAGAAAACGCAACACCTATAGCGCCAGTTTGCTCATCTCCAAAACATAGTGCGAAATGTATCCCACCCGTTCTTTTGAAATACGCACAGGGTGATCAAGATGCGATACTCCTGATTTTTTCCCTTATTCTTACTACGATGAAAGTAACGTCACTTAAATGATTGTAGCTTGCATTCGAATGGACGAAATTTCATGAAACACATGAGCCTTTCGCAGTAAGTCTTGATCATTTTCTATTGGCGCCACCTATTAAGAAATCTCGGGACTTTCCACCCGATGTAGTATATTTGCCTTTGGAATTTGGAATGATTTGATACGTTTCTCTTTGTCCGAGTTAATTGTGCAACAGACGCACAACCTCCTGAGCTTATTCACTAGATTCCTAGTTCGGTCAGTTAAGGATTTGTCTGTTTCTACATATGGATAATTCGTGTGAAATAAATCAAATATTTAACGAACTACCCGAGAGAGGCGTTTAATCAAATAACCAGTGGTCACGGCAGTTAACTCTCTTCCGCATAAATAGTGTGAAAAATATGAGAGTAGTTATTACAACACAAGAATCCAAACAATGCAACAATCGTAATACGTTGATTTGAAAACAAAACGACCATTTATGACAGGTATTATCTTTTCTCATTGCCATTGTATGGTACTTTGAAGTCCATCGTATAAATCTTATTGTCTAAATTTATTTTCCTAAACTCACCTTTAGGTAAATTCAACCATTAGAGAAGTCAACTAAATTGCCTCAATGTGATACAAAAGCATTTCGTTCGTTTATTTATTCATTTCAAATACGAAAACTGAAAATCCGGCCTTCATAAAAATTGCACACTTTGTTTTAATTTACTGTGAGAAAAAATTGTAAAAATTAAAGACACAAAAAGGACAATTACTTTGAGGATGGGCTGAAATTGTTTTCAGATTTGCGGCAAGTCAATAGTAATATGTAGTAAAATGTTTATGATTTTTATTTCGTTTGCTATTTTTACTATTACACGTAGGTACCTACACATTTGTTTCATTATCCTAAGGAATTGTATAACCATAAAATACTACCTACTGTTTTCACTCTACCCAAATGGAAATGTATAGATTAGAGCCAATAGCACAAAAGACGTTTCCTAGAATAAGTTGTAGAATAGGTTTTAGTTCAATATGACATACAATATTTTGCGAAACCTTATGAGTACATGAAATAATCATCTTCAATGAGAAGAATTTTCCTTCTGGGTGCATATAGCAACTACATACAACTTTTGTTAGGTTTTATCTACATATGTAGATACGATGATAAAATCAGCAAAGTGCAATAAACGGAAATGTTAATCGAGAAAAAAAAACCATAAACAACAAATACGTTCATATAAAATATGTTACTATTTACTACGTGCAAATATATGTTTGTATGTAGGTGTATATTGTAAATAAATACAAGTCACATTTTCTCAATAAATTTTCGCCAGTGATTCGCATCGTTCCAAAGATGCATTCTCTCCCCTACTTATGTATGCATGTACATACTCATGCATTTACGCTCTGATGGGGCGTATAAATAAAATTGCATTAAAATAATGCAGAGCAATAAATTCTTAACTTACATACGTACTAGCTACGTACACATATGTTGACTAACGTAACATGGCATCTATATAAACGGTTGTCTGACGAATGATAGTAGTTATAGTTAGTTGGTTACCAAGATTTAATCCCAGAAAGAAATTAAGCTTCTAAACTTTCAAATTTAGACTAGAAAGGGCACTATATGAAATTATCTAATGGAAAGCTCGCCATTTTCAGTGCCGATCTGGAATTCAACAGCAAAGTGAATGGGTTGATATTTAAAAAGAATTAACAAGAAATTAAAAATTCTGCCGACAATAGGAAAAGCTATTGAAACAGCTTCGTATCAAAGCTCAGAGAAAAACGATGTTGCCAACAGTGCTGCCATTAAGAATAAGCTTAAAAGTCAAGTTTAATTTAAAAAACAATCGCAATTCAGATTTCTATCATAATTTTACTCATTATGAATATCTCTCGTGCGCATTGGTGAAATATAACGAATATGACATCATTTATAAGATTGTCGGCATGCTGTCTTCAGGTTGATTCGGTGGATAGTGGAATATTTCGTCTAGAATTGTTCAAGGGTGAGAGATTTGTTCGTATAAAAACGATATCTGGCAGAGCTCTACAAAACGTTTCGCTGATATTTCGATCATGGTTTGACGAATTTTGATATTTTACAATAGTATTCAAGAATGATAAGTGAGTCCGCGTAAACACGACAGTCCAAAAGTCCAATGAGATCATATCACATAATTTTAAAGGTCAGTTGACATCACCAAATCTTAAAATATCACGACACGAGACATTATTTTTGTAAGATAACGAAAATGGAATGTGCTATGCATCTTGCCATGATCCGTAAAACTTTGTTAACATGCGCCAACAGAGATTAGACTTAAAATTAACCGCGACCTCTGAAGATATTTTTGAAAACTAATGGCAAAAGTTATTTTTGAAAAGTTGAGTGCCTTAGTTCAGTGGTTAGTGGGTTGGCCTTTTGATCTGTAGTTCGTGGGTTCGATCCCTGGCTGATGCATAAGGAATTGGCGATTCTTCCGGCAGTAACAATTCGCCTTGGTAAAGCTTCGAAAAGAACTCTGTGACAAAGCTCTGGAAAAGTGATGACATAAGGGTTCTGCACTTCTGAACCAGCTAAAATAAGTAGATGCCTTCTAATACTGTGTCCAAAGAGCTTACAAATGCCACATATTTTATTTATATGTCGTCACCAGCGTACACCAGGCAATTACCTTTAGATTTACTCGAGAACAATGTCGCCTGAAACCACTTGAGGTTTTCGCATCCAAACGAGAAGTAAACATCAACGCCGAAGAAAAATTTGATTGTCTTTAAGTTCAGCATCCAATCGCCGTATTTTCTACACATTTCATAATCAGAAGACTTCAATTCTGGCTTCAGTTGAACATTTCACATCAATGAACAGTCGAGCAATCGAAAAACGATGAAAGAGAGTTGCAATATCAGTGACCGATTTAGCCTCTTCGAAATTCTTCACTCTGCGCATTTTACATACAATTCGTTGGGTTGGTCGATTAAAATCCAGATAACAATACTAGAAGATAAGATTGGCTGCGGTCCTTCGAAACCTAAAATACCAATTATTTATTTTTTACTTAGGACTGCTATTAATCTATATTCTTTGTTCACTGCTCGTCCACGGAAAGTTGGAAATTTTATTCAAATATGTCATGTATAATTTTTTATAAGAGTATAAATCTTGAATCTGAGATTTATAAGGAACATCTGTTTATGTTGGTAAAAAATTTCTTCAACAACAAAGTTTGTATAAGAAACTTATAAATATTATTCTTGGTATTCATAATGATCCTCACGGGTCTAATAAAAATTTGTATCTACATTTGGTACAATGGAATTTTCGCAACATTGATTAGATGTAAACCAAATGCGTATACAATATTTTCTGATTAAGTTACATGCAATACGTATTGCAAGAGGAACTCAACAAAAACAAAAACAACAATACAAATTCATATACGTACGTGTACCAATACGTTTATATTGGTGAAATTGCTTGTGCTCCTTTTCAGCAACAGTAGTAACAGTAGCAACAGCAGCAATAGAGAATATAAAAATTTCGATTGCAGCTAAATCGCATAGTATCTAACGGATGGCAGCTGACTTCTTTTATATTTGCTTGTATAAGATTTATTTGTTATTTGCCACACAATCACAAACACAGGTACACAAAAATGTACGTATACTTAATAGAGTACATTGCATTATATTCATGAACTATAGTAGTACACTGCTCTCTACTCACTATACCTACATTGCAATTGTACTCGTACATATGCGCTTTCTTTTTATTTTTTTTATTTTTCTAAATAATTTTTTTTTATTTCATCTCGCTGAATTCAATTGCAAATAGAATTCCAAGTATAGATATTGATGCAATTGTATTGTATCAGGGCAAATGGTAGTACGATGTTATTATTATTATTATTATTGTTGTTGTTTTTACTGAAATGTTTTTGATTATATTGCTACTCAGTGCCATTTGTTGTAAGATTACTTGTAAATACACTCACGTATGCCTGTGGGTGTTTACTCGTATAAAACGAATGTAACTTTGATGTTGATCTACTGTTTGGATTTCGTTAAGCTTTTATTTTAACTAAAATTTCAGGAACTAATTTTTTAAATTTCCAATCGAAGGTGTGTAAGTCTCATTCATTTTTTTTACGATTTTGATATATGTAGAATTTTTACCCACATAGTTAGAAGAAAGACTTTGAAGAAAGTACTAAAATTCGATAAAAAATACTTCCAAATAATTTACACAAAACAATTAAGGAACAAGTTTTTGAATAAGTGGTCTTTTTTTTGGCGACGATTCGGAAAATATATCGTTTAAAAATTGTTTTTCTTCAAAGTCGGCTAGGTATTTATTTTTTTTTTTTTGGGAAAAAAATATTATACCTAATATTTTACGATAGGTAATTTAACAATAATGGCTCCTTAGCGACAAGCACCTGATAATTTTATTACAAAAAAAAAACAATATTTCAGATAATAATTTTTAAATTCTGTTAGGTGTACAAGTATATTTTAACTGATTTTCAACAGCAGAGGTCGTTAGTAGTATTAAATTGCAATTTTAAAACATCATCATTATACTATTGCAATCAGTTTGTGCCATACTTTCGAAGTATAAACAACACATTTTTTAGCACTGACTATATCAACTCTTGTGCCTACAAAACCCCATTTGCGGGAAGCTTTGTTTTTTGTTTTCATCTGAAAAAAAATGCAGCGGAAACTCATCGCATGCTGTGTAAGGCTTATGGAGAGTTCAACTTGTGCATTAAAAATCAACACTTTGATAAAAGTGGTAAAGAGCGTGAGGAAAGGTCATTGAAGACGCTGAATTGGAGGGTTTATAGAATGAGACCTGTGTCAAACTTAAAAGTAGGTTGCTGAATCTTTGGGAGTGACTCAATAAGCAATTTCATTCCATCTAAAAAACATAAGTATGATCCAGAAAATTAAAAAATTGGTTTCCATATGAACTGAAACCAAGAAACATCAAATGGCGATTTTGCATGTCTGAAATGCTGCTTTAACGGTACAAAGGGAAGTCTTTTTTACGTCGTATCGTTACTGGTGGCGAAAAATGGATCTATTACGACAACCCTACAAAATCGACTCCAAAGCCGAATATGCATAGTTCGATGGTGATACCGAGTATTAGGTGGGGTCAGCAAGGTATGGTATATTATGAGCTAGTAAAGGCGGGTAAAGCCATTAATGTGGAATGCTACCGACAACAACTCATCAAATTGAAGCGAACATTGAACCAAATTGGTCGGAATTGGCGACCAAACACGAGTCGTTGATTTTACATCATCACAATGGTCGGTCACATGATGCGCAATCCGTTAAAACATACTTGGAAAATAGCGGATAAGAACTCTGACCCCACCCCTCTTATAGCCCAAATATTACCCCTTCTGAATAACATTTGTTTCGCTCAATGCAGAATGCCTTGTCCAGAATAAGATTCACTTAAGTCGAAGATATCGAAAATTGGCTCGATACGTTCTCCTAAAACTCTTTCGAATAGAGTTGAAACTGAGCTCCAGGCTACGTTTTGCTTTGTGCGTCACTTAATATAAATTCAGATAGGACTAGAGGGTGCCCTCTAATATTAGAACTAAATCTCGGAAAAGTTTGTAAATGGGAGAAATGTGCCGCTTCTAAATAAAGCTTTTGAGCTGAAATTCGGTATGATTATTCAGCTTCCAATGCTACACTCCAGTCATCTGCTATTCCTATTGTTAATCTATTAATAGTATATTTTTGCTTCCACTATTGTTTTGTAAGCTTTTAATCTACATTTTAGTGAATTTCTCAAAGTTAGTGTTTTAAATATTTCCACAGGTTTTTGCACAATCTATTGTCGTCGACTATATACTGTATTAATCAGGTGTGAACAGGATTTTATCTCAAGCTTTTGCAATATTTATGTTCGGGTGAAACTTTATAAACAAGCTGATAGTAAAGTTGAAATACCATCAGTAACAAGAGCAACTAAAAAGGTTTTTTTTTACTCCTTAAACTCACCCCCGCAACAAAAAGATGTAAAAGAGCAGGCTATAAAAATGCAACACATTTTGTGTGGAAGGAATTGTACAATATCGAAATCTACTTTCATAGTAGTATTATAATATACGTACCTGTACCTATAGTAAAATCAACAAATTTTAGCAAAAGTACATAGGTCTTCTACTACGATGGGAGTAGTATGCAGTTATAATACGAGTAGGAGCATAGAGTAAATTGTGTGTAAATAAATGCAAACAGTAGGTATCCATCCAGGGAGTATCAATACAACATGCACACACGAATACTTGCTATAAGCTTGACTTATGTATGTATGTATGTATGTGTACACATATATTTGAAGAGAATATATTCAGCAGCATCATCCCGTATGTATGTGGTACATACTAGTACGCGTTCGTTCCAATAGAAACCAACAACAGCACTTCAACCGTTTATTCTGTGAAGTTTCTATTGCCATATCGAAGCGTAGTATATGACTATAGTATAAGTTTGCCAATTGCAATATGAGCACTTGAATGCGTAGAAAACTCACTAATACTTGTTCCATTCCATTTACCGAGTCCTTAATGTTTTTTTTTTTTTTCGTTTCTTTCCTCTACGTACTACTTGCTGCTGTTATTGTATTCGTATTGTATTGTGGTGTGTCATCACCTTTATTGTTTTTGCTGTGGTATGCTGTAAACTAAACAAAAACAAAATAAAAAACTCAAGAGTGGATAGAGTAAGCGAAAATGGGAAAGTTATTAAGTGTCCTTTTGTGGATTTGGTGTTGGATTGTTATATAGATTTAAGTACTCAATCATTTCGAATCTTAGTCAATGTACTTATTTATGACTAGTAGGTACGTGCAAAAATAATCATCGCATAGATTTAATATCATTGAGTTGGTGAGTGGATTTTTGTTTTTTTTTTGGAATTTTTAATTTTCCTACTCTCACTCACAATCTTTGCTATTATTTCTATATGCGTGCTTAACATAATAGAATATTTATAAAATTAAAATATATTTTAATAAACTTTAAAACATAAATAATAGTAGAAAACTCTGCAAAAAATAGAAATATTAAATCGCACAAAAGACTTGAAGTTTTTGGAGTCACTGTAGGAATAAAACCAGCACCTAAAATCGCTGAAGACACTCTCTAAAAACTAATTTAATGGACGCTGCATCAACGGTGCACCGGTACTTCCCAAATTCACAAATTTTCTGAAAAAAAAAAAGGAAGGACATTACCAAAAACTGCAGGTTCTGGATTAAATTAATTCTTCCTATACACCATTTATCAGAATCAGAATCATGAGATGCTCATAACGCTAGAGATTGTACAATAGATCTACAAGATTGGGGTACAAATTATCTTGCATTCCTTATTTCTATAACTCGTACAGACACCATTCGGTTAATCGTTTCTTTTCGACACGTTAACACCTCTTCTCCAACACTAATTTATGGAGTTTACACTTGAAGTCCCTATGAAACCCATATAATATATGATCTAATAATACTAGTGATATATTCGTAATCAGTGACTCTTAAAATATAAGAATCAGTTGAAGAACTGAAATCGATTTTCTTGGATGGCATACAGTTTCTTTGAACTAGAATAATAGAGCACATATTCTGTCTTGAAGGTAGATAAGCAGGAAAAGGCTGTCCGGAATGGGGTATACTTAAGCCAACAAAAGTCCATCGTGTTAAAATTCTTTATGCAAACAACTTCAAAACTGTAGAATTTACCTTGAATGTGCTCTCTATTCAACTTTAAATACAGGGTGATTTTCAAGAGCCTTCGGATGTGATTAAACAAAAAAAAAACACATAAAATTTAGAGAAATGTATGAAATCCTTATTTGAGTCGATAGAACGATCTACGTATATAATTCAATGTTTAAAGATGATTTTATGTAAATATTGACAGCGGCTGCGCCTCAAATGGTTCATACGCTGGGTCCAATTTTGACATACTCTCTCCAACATATCGGCCGGTATCTCACGAATAAATCGATAATTCATGGCCATCAACAACACTGTGGGATACGGCTACGATATTTTCCTCTGTCCACACTCTACGTATGCGTGTTGGTGGTTTAATGTCCAATAATGTAAATTTGGTGGGAAATGTAGTCACAAGATTCCGAATAACCGCCTCAGAATATCGCCCAAACTGACCATAAAATGAATGAATTAATAAACCAACCATGAATTTCGATAATAAAATTCAATAATCTGGTTAATGGTTAAATTATAGACCAAACTGAACATGTTTGACAGATGCTAAAAAATCACCCTGTATTAGATAAAAAGTGTTAAAAAACTCAATATGTACACTTTTAAGATTTACTCCTATACTGGGAAAAATACTAGAAGCAATACTCTTTAGTTTAATTTTACTCCAAAATAACATTTTTTCATTATGCAATTTTTCAAAGCATTACCTGTTTTGACCCAAAGAAAATTTCGCATGCTTCTTGTATGATATTAAGACTAAAAAATAAGTGTTAAGAATGTTGTGGCACGTGCAAATTTATCCAAGATTCCAGTATTACAATGTTTTTAGAAGCACCAAGATTGCATTTTTTAAACATTTAGCTTCATCGAAATTGTGGGGCGTCCACCGATTGTTATATTTCTTCAGGGACTCGTGGGCATTTATGAGAAATTCCAGGCCTATTACGTCAGAAGCATCACGACTGTTTGTATTAATTTTTTGTTCTAGCATTTGTTTATACCAATTTTAATGACACTGTAGCTTTTCTGTAGCTTCAGCGAAATTGTGGGGTGTTCACCGATTGCTAAATTTCTTCAGTGCTAAATGCTAATGAAATGCCCCTTCGGTATGTTCCTTCGACCCACTTTTGTTCCCACTGTGTTCTTGGATAGTATTTGTTTATGAAATTCAGAATAAAGTGAATCGATTTACAATCGAATAAAATCATCCCACGAAAATGATCATCAAACATATAAATTTTTTTCACAAAAATGATTTGTTGTTGTTGTGATGATATTTAAATGAAACTTCTTTCTGGATTTGAATCACTAAATTTTACGAGAATTATATTGAAACAGCTGGCAAACGACTTGTCAGCTGTTTCATTTCCTGAAACTTTCATAATTCCTTGACTCAGCAACCCATGTACTATATAATGCATTTTGAGGTGTCAAGATATTATCCAATTATCGATTACATCTACAAAGGGTTATATTTTCGTAAATTTCGCACTTGTACAATTTACACAAGGTTATGTTTTCTTCGAGTCTCAAATTATATCCCAGTAATTCAATTTGCACATGAATTCTTGATATTTGCTGTGTGTAAAATTATAATAAAATTTGATTATATTCAACATCTTTATTAAACGATTTCATTATTTCCCCTTAATACGACTGTGTACCAATTAATTTACACATTTTTCATGGTGTTTGTAAACATACTTACCTCGCTGGTATTAAATTCTCAGATTCATTTAACGTTTACTAATAAACGAATACTTAACAAAAGAGAACATTGTATTCGTTTGTATTTGCTACACAACATCCTATTAATAATTTACTTGCTTCTGAATCCGGGTTAATGTGGCATCACCGTCTGAGCAACTAAGTAGATGTAAGTACGAGTAAGTATTTCTTTGTGGATAGATCGTACACACATATTTAAGTAAATACTCGTACAATATAATTTCGTAGAAAATATTGAATTACATTTTACAGTTGTTGTTGTTGTTGTTGTTATAGCTGTAATTAAACATTGAAGCGTAAAAATATGCATAGTCGAATGTTCGTATTGAGAAAATGTATAGATATTTCCTCCACTGTTCTGCCAAAACAAGTCAAACAAGCAGAAAGGTATTATTTAAAACTTATATATATGTTTTTGGTTTTTTTTTTGTAAAAATGAGACCCAGATTTGTTTTGTTTTTTCTTCATTTCTTCCGTTTTTTTTTTCCTCTACAATTGTTTTTGTTGCAATCAAAGCCACAAGCAGCCCTTATACTTTCTGAAAGAAAGGTGTCTGCTCTATACATATGAAGGTATGCCAAGCGGCACTTTTTATGTGATTAATATTATTTATGTGAGTGAGAAAAGATGAAGAAAACATGAAGAGTAAATACCTGCTGCTGCCTTTTCCTAAATACCTACATTCATTATGGTGCATGTATAAAATGTTAAAAGAAATTTTCCGCTTCCACGGTATCCATGCAAGCAAATAAGTCAAAGGTGCAACAATGCAATGCATTGCCACAAGCGGATGTGTTGACATAGTAATAGTTATTGGAATGAGACAAGAACTAGTCCAGAAGTAGTCAAGCGCCATTCTAGAGTAGAGCAGGGGATAAATTTCTCATAATTTCTCTGGTGTTTTTTTCTCTGTTAGTTGCTGAAGAAGCAATTCTGTGACCTCTCGAGTTACATGAGTTTTCTCCAGAAACATTGATGACTCGGTGGATATTTTGAATATTTATAGGTATAAAGAAAGTGTTAGATAAAATTGTACAAGTATTTTCCGTTGAACATACAAATTTCTAAACTGAAAATGTTCAGCGACAGAATAATAGCCTGTTACCATTACCAAGGCGAGAGAATCTGACAAAGAATCGTCACTGACTATACTTAGAAGCCAAAGCACTAATCATTGAGAACCAGAAATATTCTGATTTGAATCATAAATAGATTTAATTCATCTAGTACACATTTTCACAGTCAAGGGAAAATTGAATCCGTGCTGCCTTATGTAAGGAGAGGTAAAAGTACATATATATGTATATTATTGATCAAAGATCAGCCTATAGGCTGATGATCTGTCAGTCCCTTAGTTTATTTCTACGATAATTGCTGTAATCATGGAACGATTGAGCTAAAAATTGGTACAGATGATTATTTTGACCAACGGACGGACGAGTTCGTGAATGGGCGAAATCGGGTGATAACCACGCCTACCTTCCATATGAAAGTATGTACATAAATGTTTGTTTTCGCAACTTACGCTTGATATGAGAAGGTACTATGAAGAAAAAATAAAAAACGATTAAATATATTAGAAAATGGAAGTGAATGGATACAAACTATGCCGACCGCCCATACAAAAGTAAGCTGTTGAATATTTTCGAAAAAATATGGTATCGGATGAAATTAATAGGACTGAAAATCGGCACATTCGATTATATTTATCACTGTGTGAGTATGTTAGAAAATGGTCGCTATAGAATAAAATCACTCCCACCTACAGGACAGAAGTATGATTTTTCAAAATTATATTTTTCTGTCTGACATGGTGAAGGTTCTCTAAGTTTCGGTATTACCAAAATTAAGTTTTACATTATACCAGGGATATTTTGAGATCATTTGTATGAAACTTTCTGCTTAAGAATCGATTCTGATTATACTCTTATGGTTTTGGAAATATTGAATTTATGTAAAATTAGCGATGTATGAAAATGTTAAAAAATGTTTTAATTATTTTGTTTTTTCTCACTGTGTTTCTTTATAGGCCACGCCGTCGTTCCGGCTCCAGTATTGTCGTAATTGATGGTGATGACTTAAAACCATGTTTACCCGATGACTATATAAGTAGTCAACATTATCGACAACATTCTGGTGATAATCAAGAAATCGATCAAGAAATGTTGACAATGCTTTCAATCAATCAAGATAATGGTGAGTAGTAACAGTAGTTTTATACCCAAATGCTGTAGTGAATTGTTGATTAAAATTTTATGACAAACAAACATGATTTACCATCATATTCTCTCTCGTGTTCCTCTCAAAAATCAAAAGAACTCGTTTTCAGCCTCCTATTCAATTCAATTCAATTAAGATTCTCTCTAAAACTAGAAAATTTGTTTAATTCTGACAATTTGTGTATTTGCCAAAGTCAGTGCAGTCAAACTCAATTGCAAATGAACAATTCACTTTACCTTTTTTGCTCATCGTAATAAGTATGTTGTTTTACCGTTGTATGTTGTATGACTACATCTGTGCTTTTTAGGTCCACATCGTGAGATGGCTGTCGATTGTCCAGATAATTTTATCGCGCGTAATAAGACACCACCACGTTATCCACCACCGCACCGTCCATCGCAGGTAAATACGAGTAATGCTACCACTATTAAACGGTTTCTATTTAATAAGCCCAGTAATGGTAGCTATAATATGCATAAAAGCACTCCAAAGCACACCAACACCATCACCAACACCAACACAATCAATATCAATGCACAACACACAAATGCCAATACTAATAATAATAAAAATACCAATAACAACATCACTACCTTCAATACCAATACCATACCAACTAATGAGGTTACATTATCATTACCATTATTAACAACATTACCAATGCACACAAACACAAACACCACCACCATCAAAACCAATACACCATCCGCATTACCACAATCACTACCACCACCACCACCACCACCACCATCACCATTATCATCATCATTATCACCATCATCATCATCATCATCAACATTATCACCACCATCACAACGTATCACAACAGTATATTTTCCTTATAATAATGAAAATTTAATCAAGTCCCATACAAATTCCAATACCACCAACCATACCGACACTCATGCGACCACTATAAATTGTACAATAATTACAAATCATAATGGTAATGGTAATCAATTAATTGTTGCTTATCATTCTGAATGTGATGATTATCAACAACAACAAAACCCAACATCAATATCCTTACCTTTATCGTTGGCATTACCAACGTCAACTGCGATATCGTCATCAATATCTCATGATGATGATGATGATGATGATGATGATGATGATGATGATGATGACAATGATGCCAATGAACTGCAACAACAAAATATCTATAATGAACAACAACAATTGAAATTGGAACGTATTGAAAATTATGAAACTTGTTTGCAATTACAACGTCTCGAATGCCTCGAACAGACACAACAACCGCCATTGAAGGCAAAAAATCGACCACAATCACAACAAAATACACAAATTACTATCAACAAGCGGCTTAATGATGGTGATGGCAACATAGCCACAATTCCCATTACCACAGAGGCGACACCAAATTCGAATGGTAATAGAACCGGTGGTGGAGCCAATAGTGGCGGCAGCGATGGCACTGAGTTATGCGATCTATTGTTGCTAAATGATGGTACTTCACCATCATATTCGTCAGCGTCATTTGATTCTATAACGTTTCGTAATTTACACAACACCAACAACAATAACATCATTCTCACAAACAGTAACAACAATCAGCATACATCACCGCCAAACGCCACATCACCAAATAAACTAAAAATTCATGGTGAAAACACTACCACCACCACCACCACCACCAACAACAACAACAACAACAACAATAATCAACACCACCCCAACAACACTAATATTACAAACATTAACACCATCACGAATGCTATTACCACTGCCACCACAACGACACTACAACGTATTTGTGGTGGCGGCGCCGGTGGCGGTAGAAGCAGCTCCTTGAATAGTTCGACATCATCGACACCGACAGTTGATGATATTGGCGGTGGTATGCCACCACCCGAATATGAGATGCGTGAGATGAATTCGCTTGCGTTGTGTAAAAATATGGCTCCGTCACAATTTCGTAAACATCGTGAATTGCCTGTGGACGTGCCCGATTCATTCGTTGAGATAATTAAGACTACACCACGTTATCCACCACCACCACATTTATCATCGCTCTCGTCGCAGCTCTCAAGCGTGTCAGCCTCGATAGCTCAGACCACCACTACGTTCACACACATAGTCGCACAGTCACAATCGCTTTCACCTATCGCTAGCAATTGCAGCAGCATCAGCATTAATACCATCAACACGAATACGACAGGTACATCGAGTAATGAGAACTCTTTCTTGTTGGGCTCTGCATTGATTGATCCGGCAGCTGGCGGTTCATCGCCAACATCTGCAGTTTCAATTTCGAATATATCCATTTGTGGTGGTACTACATCTGGTTCTTTATCTACATCCTCTTCAATTATGGATCAGCAGTCTTTGCTACTACCCCAATTGGTTAAACAGAAAAGTTCACTTTCCACATCGTCGTCACACGATTCTACTGAGGAACTCGATAAAGTCTCAACCTCATCATCGCCGGCTGCGGCGACGACGATGACAGTCGTATCGGCGGTATCATCGGCCATCAGACCACAGCAATCACAGCAATCCCAAGTGTCTGTCCTTAATGGCTCCGGTTCAAATCATTTAAAGGTGCCTAAGCGTATTGATGAGGTATTATCATAATTTTGTTTTTCTGCGATTGATTTGTTTTCTTTTATGATTTTCTCTTCTCACCTTTTAGTTCTCTTATTTTTTAACGTAGTGTCACTTCTTTGGTACCTCCTATGTACTCGTATACACCAATTTTCAAATTTTTCTACCCCAAATTTAATTTCATATTTTAGTTCTTACTAAGATTGTGCGGTCAATCATTTAATCTAATTGTACGAAATTGTGATTGATCAAAATACAATTTTTGATTTATCAGAAAATTGTTTACTTTCTTGATTATTCGAAACATTTCATATTTGATTTGAATTTTGATCAATCGAATACTGGTTTTGATTAATCCGAATTTTGATTAATCATATGATGTGATTGATTAACACATCCTTAGTTTTTACACCAACAGATCTGTAGTTATATCTTGCTGTAAACTATTTGTTTTGTTTGTTTAATTTTTTAGCGCTCTACTTGGTTTTAGTACTACTAACTGAATGGTACTTTGATTTACATCAATGTTGTATAATATTACTCTCTGATGATTTTGAAAAATTCTTGTGGTCAGGTCAGAAATTAAGAAATTTGAAAAAACATAAAACTTACTAGATTTGAGAAGGGTAACCAAGCGGATCAAACTCCTTATTTTTGGTTTTCGAAAGTACTATTATTAATAAAATTAAGCAACCCAGAAAATTAATCAAATCAATATTTTTATAAACACATAAATACAAATTGACTACTACAATTTCGTCGTATTTTTAATCGCAATTAATGCACACAACAAAGGTCCTTGATACTAGCAAAATTACTTTTCAAAACATTGAATCAGCTTTCTATGGTGACCTCAATTAGATAAGGTTTTTGTACGTCAAGTCTAAGAGAAATTCTACCAGTCTTATGGCAAGGTAGTGGGTGCCATAGCTCAGTGGTTAGTAGCAATTTGTCATAAGAATGTTTCTTAAGTTCTTAAGTGTGTTCTCGCAGAGAGAGGGCAGCAACAATGACCGAAACTAACCTAAGGCAGGGTATTTCACAAAATGTTGTGCTGATCTGCGTGATTCAAGCTTACACCCTTCGGCCCATGAATTTGTTGACCTTCGCTGACATTCCTCTGAATATGAGTTCAAGTGTCGGCTTAAAATGTCCATGTAACAAAGTTTTGAGTATTTTTGCCGCAAAAAAGCATACATCATATAAAGGGTGACTGGATCTAAGTGACCATCCCGTCAAATAATATGGGCGAAATCAAAGTGCATTGGAAAAATAATTTTTCAAATTTTGAAAGATATATAATGCTATTGTTGTACTCTTCCACTTTGATCTAAAATTTTTCCAAATCTGTAACTAAAAGTTAAGAGTTTGTGCAAAAAGTGTGACATAATGAACGTTGTCAGAATAATGCTGTTTTTTGTCTTTTTTTTCGATATCAGAATGAATTTCTCAGAAAGCTTTGAAAATCTTTACAAATTATGAAAGAGGTCAATAATATTTGGAATAAGCCCAAATTAAATTTGTTCGTGCTCTTTTTTAGTGATTTCAGTGAATTTTTGTAATATTGAACTTCAATTCCAGTTAACTCAAATTCTTTCCTGTAGTTTCAATGACTTTATTTGAAGTCGTAATATCATTTTTTGGAGTCAGTTAAAAATGCTTTCATAGTTTATTCGCTTTCTTGAAAATGAAAAAAAAAAAAAAATGTTAATGTAGCACTTAATGAAATTATAATTAAATAAATTACGCTCCCATACATTAAGTAGGTTCCTTGAAATCACACACATCCTAAAAGACTGCGTAAGTGGAGTACTTAAAAGTACCTCACTCTCACATTCATAAAATATGTGAGAGTAGACAAATATGGAACAAAAAATGAAGAAGACGAAGAACAAGTACAGACATTTCAATTAGTTTTCTCATTTGATGCGCTTCTCCTCATCATATTCGTTTTCTCAGATCTAATTTCCTCACATTTTCATTTAATTTTTGTTCACAACTCTCAGTTGTCAAACATAAAATGCGGAAATGTGATAATTTTTACACATACGAGTGCTCATACTCATACGAATACCCAACATAAGTATATGAGTAACTATGTGCATAGTCGTTAGTAATGTGCAGTAAATAACGGTAATTGCAGCAACAGCAGCAGCAGCAACAGGATTCACAGTAATGTGTAGTTGGTACATAATTATAATAGTTGACAGTGCAATAAGACACACCCACATGGGTAATAGTACCTGCATACATACAAAGATGTATCGTAAATGCATTCATATGAAACGTGCCACTGTCAACCATTTTCATTGCTGATGACTGTTGTCAATGTTGGTGACAGTTTTGTTTTCTTTCGCTTGATAGAATTACAAATATCCATGTATGTGGTATAGTACATGTTTAAAAGGATATGTATTGTAATTTGATGTACACAGTATAATTTAGTATGTATGTACATATATTTCAATCAACCAACATAATCAACTAGTTTTACTAATTTCATTGCATTCTGAGCACATAATATTGTGTATAACCCAGTGGAACCTTAGAAAATCTATGTTTTCTCTTTAAAAAGCTTAAAACAAGAGAAATTTAAAGTATACTGTTTACCAATATAGCATTTGCTTTTTCTAATAACCAATAGAAATCAATTGAATGATCCAGTAAAACGTTATCGTAGAATTAGAAATTACAAATAGTATGATTCCATCACAATCTTTCGGATATTTTGAATTTCTATACAGGTTAACTTTCTAAGGATCGAATTCACAATCATTTGTTCAACCATTAGTTAAATTAAATAAAATAAAATTGTAAGAGTATGGATTGTTTTGTGTTTACATTTTTCTATATTCGATACTTCAAGCAAACTCTGAAATTCATAAATTCTCACCTTTAACTTTAAACCTTTAGACAAATTTTCAACATCAATATTTTCCAGCTTAACTGTCTCCATATAAATTAATGCATCTCTTTGATACCACTGAACAATATTATTCAGAGATTTCGATATAAATAATGACAAGAGTTTTTCTTTTTTTTAGCAAAATCTTTCAAATAAAAGCACCAACTCAAAATTTCTCAAAATTTATCATAGGATTTCGCAAATCCAAATTTCATGTTCAAGCCCATTACACACTTAAGTAGCAATTTAATGGAATGTGTCAGTTAAAGAAGAATGTATGTAGCTACTTTAAATTAATGCTCTGAATTAGAGCTACATTCTTACTGCTTGGATCAAAACACGTCATGTTGAAAGCATTTCGTTGCATTACATTTACCATTTCTTTTTTTTTTGCGATAAAAGCATAATTTTTACATGATGATGGCACTTCAAATCATGGTATCACCCAATTTATTATGCATTCCACACTAACTTATACTCTTCTGCATTCATCACTCATTCATCCATCATCCATCATCCATCCAGGCAACATTATTCACGCTGCACCTAAAAATAAAAAATTAAATAAAAAAGAGTACAATCTTTACCAATCATTCCCACACGTTCCACAAGTGTGTGGAACGCCACTAACCGACCATCATTCGTGTAGTGTGATGCACTAAAATGTGCTACATTAGTGATACTTTTCTTGTTTGTAATTGACTATCTGCTGCTCGTAAGCATCGACCCATCCCATGTTATATGTGACAAGTACAAATACCATAGTAAAGTGATGAACGCTGTCAAGAATTGCATGTACGCTGTACTTGATCGTCACATACACACACACGCATACACATTTTGACTCTGATTTTTAAGCACGTTTTTTTTTCAAATTACATTACATGAAAATGCATTAACTGCACCAACGATGTGATGAGCTAATGGGTGGCTGGGTAGGTAGAGATAGATGCCACCATATGAATTTAATGTTGCAAGCTTAAGCGTTTTTATTTTACCTTTTTGTTATATATTTCGTTGAAGGAAAGTACATTATTTGAAGAGGATCAAGAATAATTGTGACAAACATGTTAATTTAGAGATTACTTTTTGAAAGTGTGAATACGCGGCGAATTAATTTGTCACAATTTGTGTCTTGAAAGTAGCAAAATCTTAATCTTATCTTGCTAGAAATTTTATTAAATCCGACACAGCTAAATCTAGAGAGTAGTAAGGTAGGGAAGCAAACAAAATAACAGAAAAACTGACCACAATTGTTGAAAATTGTTTATTCTTTCATCAAGACAATGCTTCTGTCCATAAATATACTTATGGTGAAAATCAAAACAATTAATACTCATTTTCATTTCATTTTCTTTTTTTGAATATACTTAATAGATTTTGCGCCATATCCATTCCGGAAAACTGACTTTGCCATCGGATTAAACTGCCTATGTTTTTATTGGAGTCAATGGTTCCTTCTTATTCATTCTAAGTTCATTGTATCTGTTTGTTTTTGGCTGCTTTTTTGTTTTTATATCAGATATGAAGTGTTACACCCACTCTTAATCCATTGTTATGCAATAGATTGAAGCTGAAACTAGAGTATATTGAACCCAAACATCGCCAGAAATATCTTTAAGAGATTAGAACTTTGAAGTATTAATATTTTTCATGTATTGATTGCCACTTTAGACTCCCAAAAACCTTTTGTCGAATTACAGTACGTATTAAATTTTGCTAGGAAAGGACTTACTTTGTATTGAGTGTCGGAAGGTCAGAACGTTTCATGATTTCAGTTTATTTTATAGAAAAACATCGTAAATTGTTCTGCAGAAAAGAGAATCTCTTAAAATGAAATTGCTCATATTTGTAATTAAATTCCATGAAAATTACGAAATTGCGATAATCTTGCTTGATAATGCATTGCCGGAAATCATATTCATGTGCTCCAATTATTCTACATAAAATTTTATTACCCATCATCACCCACCGTCATCATCAACATTATTTGAACAGGAAATTAAAGTTAAACGTAGTAATTTGGCGAAACATCGCATCATCGGAATGGAGGAGGAACGTTATACGGCAACATACGGTACACGTAATTCTTTACTGTGCAGTCGTCGTTCATTCAGTCATTTATCGTTGCTACCATAGCAATGTCTGTACGTGTGATTCAGTTAGTAAAAATGCATGTATTTAAGGTAATCAACTAGAGCATCAGGCTAACTTTGTGCTGATGAGGTGAATTGTTCACAGCTTGTCCCAATATGAATTTCATCCATGTTATCACACACAACAACCGGTTATTGCCTATTATGTGCACATACTGAATGCTGTAGCTTATGCTGCTCTTGCTGATATTTCAGCATACGAATGATGATGCATAAATGAGGAATTTTTTCTTCAAGTGTCACGCAACAAAATTGTAAACATTTTCCTTAGAGCATTTGCATTGTAGTAGTAGTACTTGTATTCACAATGTTTAAAATTTTTAGAGCTTAAAATCCTTATATTATGTGTTTTGTTCCTTACACGAACCATGTCCATAACATAGAGCGAACAAACTAGATCAACGATGCCACAATTTTGCACTGTTAGATTAAAATGAATTTAAAATGAAAGATAATAGAAAAAATTCAAATTTTATAAAAATTTCATATTTATACACATACGTACATTCAATATACATAAATACATGCATACATACACATACTCATAACTCATTACTGTCATTTCATAAAAAAACAAACTTCGTAAAATCAAATTTCATGCTTTTACACGCTCCACTTAAACAAATACTTATACTCGTATATACAATACTAATGTTGAATACTAATCAAAGCATTCTTACATTCATACAAGTACTTAATACGCTTCTTTCATTCTTTACAATACAAACATAACAATACATATTCTATACTGTATATGTAGATACTGTTGATCATAATTTCAAAATATCAATTATATTAACAATTATTTTTTTGTTGCACAAATCCACAGTTGAATGGTACTGTTAAACCAGTACCACCACCGCGTGATCATTTACGTATCGAAAAGGATGGCCGCCTTATAAATCGTACGCCTGCGCCTCAATTACCCGATCGACGTTTGGGGGGTAGTACTAGCACTAATAGTGCCAATAATAATAACAACAATAATAATAACAATACGAACAACAATAATAACAATAACAGCTATGTGGCATCATCTGTTCATCAACAGCAAATTGCGCAAATCGTTGAGCCTACGCTGGAGCAGCTGGATAGCATTAAAAAATATCAGGTGAGTAAGAAAATTAAATACGTAGGATATATTGATATTTTAAAGAATATCCTTAATAAATTAATAAAAAAAATGCATATATACGACATACGATATTCCGTACTTATTTTATTAAATATAATGTGTATGCCTAAATGTAGGCTACACATTTTTATTCGTATATACGTTATTGATTATTCCAATGCCTCTTGAACTGTTATTTAATAATTTTGTATGTGTTAGCTAAGTTCAGATTGATATTCAAATTTGTATAAATTTACTATCATTATTGTTATTCGGATGATATTTGTTTAGAGCGAAAAATTAACAAGAGAAGAGTAAACTAAAAGAAACACATCGGGCAAATGATTTTTCGAATTTACGTCGATACAATACCATTCAAATTCGTGAAAAAAAAAAATAAGCCCGAAAATTACAATCAATTTGACACAAATGATGGATGCGTGTTAATTAATTGCCAATACCAGGTTTCCGTCATATTTCATTTTCTGTATGTAATAGATTATCCGTTTTGTACGGTAAAATTTGAAAAAATAAATACTTGTAATTTAGATTACGATCAAGTTTTTTTATTAATTACATAACATTAGAACGTCCATTGTTCGATTTGTAAAATGTTGTGCCAATCGTTTCTGCTCTTTGTTCACTGGAGTCAATTAGAAGCTGCTAGCGCTGTCAAATTATTCTGCACTTAGTCCTTACACCGGTGGAAGGAAGAACTATTATGACAAAATATTTGATTAGGAGGGTAGAATCAGGAAACTAAATATGATTTTTTAGCGGCTTGTTCAGTTTCAAAATCAAATATAGAATAATTATAGGGTTAAGAAAAAAACAGTGTTATTGTCCCGAGAACTTTTCAAAAAAAATCTCAAACCTGGGGTTGCTCTTGAAATTTTTCGTTTTACCCGATTTTCACTCTACACTATGGTAGTGTGAAAATATATAGTGCCAAGGAGGAGCAAAGGGCCACAATTACCCTATGATGTCACAGCTTATATGAAGGAAATTAACAACAACAACAAAAAACAAACAAAAAATACGCAAAAGTAGAAATTTAAATAATAATTATCGTAATAAATGTCCTTCTGGTATGTTCTCATTGCATACCAACATTATGAAGGGAGAAGCATCGGCATAATGGTCATAATTATATTTGTTATATTTTCTATCTTTTCACAAACATGCACTTTGTTCTTCTACAACATTGTGATCATTAAAAGCGCATTAATCAAATTTGTTGTTGCTTTTTCTGTACGCATAAAATATTTTCTCTTTCCATTTATTTATTCTGCAATTGCATAATGCGCATAACTAGCGTAAATATATACAGATAGTAGGTTAAGAATATATTATGAATGAAAAGTTGAGGAAAAACTGAGCTGAGCAAAAAAATGAGAAATAACAATAAAGGTAGAAGAACATGCAAGTAATTGCAGAAAAAGAAAAGACAAATATGAAAAAAGAAAATTATATCAGAACAATGCATCAATTAATAAGAATAAAATAATTGCGGCAACTATGTACATAGTCTAAATGGCAAAACAAATGAAACTGGTGCAATATGTGAGAGAATAATATGACTAACTTTGAAATGCTATATTTTGCATGTTCCCTTACTTTCTACAGTAGCTTTCATCGGAAGCAAATCAGTGTTACCATTCGTATTCATAATAAAAATTACAGCACAATCAGGCCCCAATTTACTACTACTAGCACTTACTAGCTGCTATGCAAAATATGTTAAAACTTTATTACGATTGTGTAGTGCGTTTTATTATTAATGCATTAGGCCAGATCAGTAACCATGCAAAAATAATCACTGAAATGTGCATCCCCTAATTGTAAGTTTAATTTGGAAACATCTTGACGCCATTAATATTTTCTCATACTCATTCTTCTAAATGGACTACACCGTGGATCAGTAAATATTTAATGAATGTCGAGGGGTTTTAGGAAGCTGCAATTCTCATTTACACAATCAAATATGACTTTGGCAATCAATGGCATTTAGGAAGAAAATGTAGTACTTTATAGCTGCCAAATGTCAAAGTAATGATAATAGTATGGTCCTCAAACATTTTCAATAGTGTCAAGATGCTCTCAAAGTAGTCTTTCTATGGGTTATCTAGTGTCACTGGCAACGAACAAATTCTTGTACGAAGTAGAAGACAATGAGAACAAAGAGAGCAGAAATAAATATGTGAACATAGGAATCGGTATATGTTGATACGAGTATTACACTTTCAATACTTTGCTGTCAATGGATTTCTATTTTTACTCTCTCGTCAATAGTTTAATTGATGCTATATTTCGCATTCAATAATTTGCGACAATTTATATCTTCGGCTCTGCCCAAGCGACTCCACTTTATTTGACATGAACTCTCAAGAGAGAAATGTTAAATTCTCTATTACTTTGTTTATTATGCTGTGCTCATCGTGAGCATTTCGTTGGTAATTTTTACAATACTCGTAATTTTAATACAATTTATCTCACTTCAACTATTATGCCGAACATGCATATTTTCAACTTTAAGATTTGAAAATTAATAAACAAGTAATAAATATTCAGTTGATATTTTTCGTATTTTATTAATTCAGACAATATATATTTTATACGTTTTCAATATGACTGCGTAACTTAGTGGTCGTTAAACGAAAATAATGCACATTACATTTGACAAGCACTGCTCTCTGAACACTTATTTACTCAGCCTTGGACAACTATTTTACAAGCATATGGTACATTAGAGCACTTATACAGGGTGATTTTTTAGCAACTTTCTCTTTGGCAACACTGTTTTTGGCAGCTCAGCTGTTTTCGTGTAATATGTTACTGTCAAACACGTTCAGTTTGGTCTATAATTTAACTATGAATCGACTTGCAAACGAACAACGCTTGCAGATTATTGAATTTTATTATCAAAATTCATGCTCAGTTCATTCATTCATTTATTTTATGGTCAGTTTGGGCGACCTTCTGAATCTTGTAACTAAACTTGCAGCATTGAATTATATAGATCGTTCTATCGACTCAAATAAAAATTTCATACTTTTATCTAAATTTCATGTGTTCTTGTTTAAAATCAAATCCGACGGCTTTTAGAAAATCACCCTGTATAAGGGTATTCATGGTTTTTACGAGCATGCATATTCATATTCGACTGTGGTCGGCTATGACTATTAAACATATTGCAAATAATGTGTTTACATGTTCCAATCAGCCACCATGTGTTCAATTTGAGTTATATCGTTTTTAGATGAGGCCGAATCGAACAGTGGGTAACATTTTGAATTTTTCGCCTTGTAATGAGATATGTCAATTATATTATTTGTCAATCTGTCAATAGACTACTGTGAAACATTTAGCAAGTGGCGTCATTTAGCTCTTGTATGAATGCTACTGAAACCAGAAAAAATTATTTGTTTTGAAAGTGGAAATAAAGTGAATTTCGTGTACCTCTCAAGTAATGGAAGAGAAGCTCGGCCAATGGGCTCTTTGGGGCTTTAATTGCCACATATTTATTTTTATTTTTTTCAAGTATTATTTTCTGAGTAAATATAAAATAACGCAAATCAAGAAAATATTTCATAAATACTATGGGGACTTTCAATTTGAGTGGTAAAGGACTGGTCTAATGAATTTATGGTGTTGTGATTCATTGGACGACAAAATGATAACGATGTGACGATTTCATGGGTACATTTCATGAGTTGCACTACAAAATAGTTCTTTGTTCAACATATTCTTCAAATCTAAGTATATAGCGAGTATTTTCTGTTTCCAAACCTGAAGAAATGGCTCAGTAGAAAGATTTTGGCTCCAACGCTAAAGTTATCGTTTAATCAAAACTTATATCAATTTTAGGTGCCTCTATAATTCTTAATATTTAGAAAGTAATCTAACATCGGTGGAAATAAAGTATATATAAAAGTTTTATTTTCGCCGAAAAGTCTATATTTTGTTCAAAACGTCGCCGATTATTTTATACACGCTCATATTACATATATATACATACTTATATTGCTCTCTTGTGCTCATATTTATTATACCCTTTTTGACACTGTCATTTAATTTTTATTATTGTATTTGTTTATTTTATATGCAATAATATGGTCATTGCATTAATAAACTTGTTTTTTTTGTACTTCGACTTTATGTACTAAATAAAATTCTTCGGAGGTTGTGACATTTAATTAAATTATATTTATTATTACTACTTAATAGGATGTTCATTTCGAGGGCTTAAAGTTGTTACGCATGATGCTATAAACATTCTAAAAGTACAGAATCACTCATAAAATGATACTTGGTGAAGTCGTACAATATCTATATTTCATGTTATAATAACAATTTTGTTATTTGTGTTATTTTTATGCATATAATTAAAATATTGCTGTACAACCGTCAAGATGAAGATGTATAGTGTTATAACAAAGTGACAGTCAAAATGACAGATCTCTCCTAAATGTCACCCTTAAAAATATCATTGAATTTTGCAAGAATAGATTTCTATTGTTTGCTATTAGTTACTAGGATACTCTTAGCGCTAGGCATAATAATACAGGGTAGAGCCATTCGGTAGAGTGCCCACGAATGAAAGAGAAAATGTAAAAATAAAACAACAACAAACACATGCGATACGAAGAAGAGAAAGTAGAAAGGAAATAGCAGAAGTCGAAAAGACAACAACAAACATACTAGTTTGACACTATAACAAGCCAGTTTCTGATATTATATGGCGCAGCCAAGAGGACTCTTTTACAATTGTTTTACCTTCTATCAATATACCTTGTTCTTAGTGCATTGATCAAGTTTTACGATAATATCATTACTACTTTATTAAATCCGCTCACTTGATATTTGCTCGCTCACTTTCGGTTTTCTTTGGTGACCTCTAAATTAGCGCCTCTACGCTGTTTATCTATAACAAATTGTTCATACTAACAACAAATTGTTCATGCACATCTCCTGGGCAAGACTAAAGTAGGTTTACGCCGAGCCATTTGTTTTACAATCTTGACAGAAAGTCCAGTATTGAAGTTGACTACAGAATAGCTAAAGAATAGAAAGCAAAATGCGACCAATTAAGGGCTAATGTAAAGCAAGTCATTATCCATCTGACCTCATTTCCATCATCCATTGTAATTGAGAATTGCAAACAATTAAAATTCTGTTTTCAATGAATGCTACTCTGCACTTAATTATTTATTAAATTTTCTGTGTAAATATTTATGTTCTCGTTCAAATGCACTTATTAAATATTAGTAAGAGTATTTTCGTCTCACATTTGTGCTGTTGCAACAACTTTTATTACACCATAAGTTTCTAATTGTATTGCAACACACTTAATTTTTCCGTAGTTCTTATAATATTCTTCTTAATGCTTCTATAAAAACTAAAAGAAGACAAACTCATTTTCTCTTATTGTAAGGAAGTATATTTTTAAAAAAATGTTTGGACATTACATTTAAAATATATTTTAAGTATGACAAGAATATTTTTTTATCATTCCTTACTCGCTCCACTCTATGAACGCGAAAAAATAATGAATACATATTTACTTATAATTTCGATGTGTTTTTAATTTCATTTTCAACACAATTAACAATTCATAATACTATAGAGTGGAGGAATACTATAAATAGTATATAGTATATTTGTAATGATCATAAGTAAAATTGATACTAAATAAAACGCAAGAAGCCACCCCCAAAGTAATGAAGGAAACTAGGAAAAGGCGACTGCTGATTAAAAAGTTTTATTGCTTTTTAAATGCCATCTAAACTCACCAAACCAAAGTAAAACATAAATGTGGTACTTAAAAATTGTACTTCAGTCGAGGTTTTAAGAACAAAACATAATAATAGTTAGGTGGAGGGGAAATGATAAAAATAAAAAAATAATATAAATAAGTGCTCTTGTATTGTACATAGTCGTGATAGTGATGTATACATAAGACTTCAAGTAAATGAAAATAGAATAGAAAAATAATGTAGACCAAATTAGATACTTGCTTTTTTTCAAAGTTGTCTAATAAATGACATTTCTTTAAATAATAAAACTTTTATAAATACTTTACTGACTGCAATTAAGGTATCATATTACCAACAGAAATCAATAGAAATTGATTATTTTCATTGTGAAGATGGTTAGAAAAAAATTTAATGACTTTTTTAAACGTAACTCTGCCAGCATCATGTAAAAGTGTATGTATCTTATTCTGGTAGCATTAAAGGCTCTGTTTTTTTTTTATTGAACTCAGAACGCCTTCGAAATCATGCTGTTTGAACTTGGACGGTTGAACGTTTGTGCTGGCGAAAGAGTCACAGTTGCAATATCAGTGCAAGTGTGGCAAAAAGTTATTGGAAATTTTTTCGATCGTCATATTTTTAAAACGATTGCTTTTATTTATTGAATTTATTTGTAAACAATAGGTTTTAAAATCTTAATGTGATTTAAAAACAAGTAGCTCCTTTTTATATGGAGCAATGTTTGTTTCTCCGAAAGCCCGAAATATTTCCGATGTTGACCAAGGTTATTGTTAGTGAATGTTTGAATGCCTTTGAACGTTACTCTGTGGAACTCCAGCTATGATATTGAATTCTTCTGCACAAAAACCTTTATATATATTTTACAACAAAACAACGATCATCTAGATAGGTTTCTAGTATTTACATGTCATACACTATAGAATGCCTGAGCAACATCGAGGAATATAGCTGAACAGTACTCTTTGAATTCAAATGCTTTTCGTAGCTCATTGGTTATTGGGTTGACTTGTGCGATCGCTAAATCCAAATTGGTGCTGAGGAATTATATCATGCTCTTCAAGATGAGGTCTGAGCTTTGCTAATGACAGTTTTTTAAATAATTTTGAGAGACATGGATGCAAGTTTATGGGTCTACAGTATGTAATTTTTTATATTTTCTTGGCTTTATGACCCCTGTTACTTGGGATTTTTCAATTGGTTAAGAAAGTAGCCTAGTTTTAGTTTTGCATTAAACAAAACCACTAAAAATGGTACAGCTCCTGGTGTTTTCTTTCGATTAAGCTGGTATTGATAATAAAATTGATCGAAACCTAAACAGGAAGTTTGTTTTTTTTACTAACCTGATACAACAACTCTGGATTCAAGAAAATAAAGACTTTAAATTGAACTTCTTCCTTTCTGTATAAAGTTCTACCCGAGAAGTATGGCTATGAGTGTTTTTTCATTATTATTGGTTATCATTTATTCTTTCATTTTCATTGTCAAATAAACGTTTTCCATCAATAATTTTCATTTACAAACTGTCTAATAATTCCTAGAGATTTTCTAAATTTTCAAAAATATTTTAATCAAACCGCTGATACGTACTACAAAATTTATATTTTTAGAAAATGTGTTTTTTTTTTAGAGCTTTTGGTCAAAATAAAAGTGTGTCGATTCTTTCCCATAAAATAATAATTCTTAGTATGCAAACAAAGCTAATTTTTAATTTTTTTCAGTTACAGTTGTCCCTTTTCAGGAAATACCCATATGTACATAGACAGAGATAAATACTATCATAAATAACAATAGCACAAAGAGATTAATTTTATTACGCAATTTTTGTTTTTTTATTTCATTTTTTATTTACCTTTTCATTCTTCTTTTATAATTTTTGTTTGTTTTTAACTAAATATGCATTTTTATTGCGAAATTTTTGCTTTATCAAGTTTAGTGACCTATTTTTTTTTTCTTTGTTGCTATTACTTAAAAGTCATTTAACACAAATACCTAAAATAAAAATTGCAACTTGCTGGTTACACATTTGGTGAAAATATGGTGGGTAATGGACAAATAAATAAAAAAATAGAGACCGTTGTCAGTTTTAAGCTCATTTCAACCTTTATTTTCTTAAATTTTTTGTTTGTTTTTATTCTTTTATTATACATCCCGTGAAAAGGTATTATTGATCATATAAAAGAAATAGTTGGCAATATAACTATATGTACTATGGAGCATTTTGTTGGCAAAGCTTCTCTTCCGTTGTTATATTGCGTGTTCAATTTGGCCAATCCTGAAAGGGATATACTTACGTATAATGAGCGCAAATCTACACTATTATGAAATGGCAAGAAGTAGAATGAAATTTGTCATTCAACGTGAATGTATGTACATGAATATAATTCTCAGATACATCATGGATACAATTTTATATTGCATTATACTTGGTTGTTCATATTTGACGTCCACATTACAGACTATAGTATAATAAAAAATGATTAAATGGAAATTTAATAAATTTATATAAATATGTACGATAAAAAGTATACGATATTTCGAAATAATATTTAATTTATTGTACATAAAATCGTACGAATGAGTGAAATGAAAAGAAATTAAATGACTGTTAACAAAATTCAGTGACATTCATAGACTAGTCTTTTGAAAATACGTATATGCCTATGAAATTTACCGACAACATACTTCTTTATAAACTTACGATATTTATCTGAACAAGTCTATATGTAAATATATTTTTAGTATTTTAAATACTGGCGCAACTGGTATTACCACATTTCTACATATGTACTTATAAATATGTATGGTATGCACTATTCAGAAATACAAAAAAATACAAAAAAAAAAGAAAATTAATAAAAATAAAATAATAATAATAATAAGAAATATTGGAACAATAACAAAATAGCCAGTAGAAATATTAATTAAATCATGACAATACTCTCAATATATTGTATTGTTATAATGAATATTTTTATGATCTAGTTTTTTCATTGCAATTTTCTCCTCTTTATATATTTTATTTATATTTAATATTTTGATTGAAAGTTAAAAAAGTAAAATTTAGCAATATTTTATCTTCAGGGAATACATTGAGATATTTCGACTTTATTAAAATTTTCCTACATTTATTTACACCCTATAATCTGGGTCGATTTTGCAATATCTGTCGGCCTTGGTTGTCTGTTCGCACTATAACTACCAAAATTATAGAGCGATCGAGCTGCAAATTGACATATAATACTATTTTCTCCATTGAACGCATAGCTTCGTGAATGGGCGAAATCGCATGAAAATCAAGTCCACCTCCCATACAAAAGTATATGAAAGTTAGTGAACTGAAACTGAATATGTCTTACCACCGAATGCATATATAGAAAATAAGCGTAATCAGATAATAATCACACCTACCATACTATATGCGCAAAAATATAAAGCAATGAATGAACGTATGAAAATTGCACCTACCTCCCATACAAGAGTATATTGTTTAATGGGTGTTTTCATACTTTGCACACGAAAAAATAAATTTATCATGCAGAAACTCGGTACATATGATTATGTTTACTAATCAATAGTCATATTAAAAAATAGGCTAAGACATAGAAAAATCACGCCTACCGCCCATAAAAATTTGCGCTTATGTATGTATGATTGCACATAAAAATATGAAGTTATCAAGCTTAAAGTTGGTGTATACGAATATATTTCCCAATCAATAAACATATTTAAGAATGGACTAAATCGGATAAAAATCACGCTTACCTCCCAAACAAAAGTATCCTTCTTTAGGTATGTTTGTTTTCTCACTTATGAAACACAATTATGAAATTTATACTCGCTAAATATGAGTGCTTTGGCTAATGGAATTCGAAATGGGCTGACTGGGATTAAAACCACGCCTACCTCTCATACGTTCTCATACTCTCGTATGCTCTCGAGTGCACTTTGCGTACAAACACAAAGAAAAGCATTAGCATACTTGTGGTCACTTCAAATTGCCAATGTCAATATCACAAAATGTTTGGCAAATCCAGTTTTATTATTATTTGACCTCATCACATACTGTGTGTGTTTTAATAAGTAAACATTATTGTTGTTGTCCAGCATGCTCATGTCCATAAACACCATATAAATGCATATGTATGTATATGTTATCCCTACAGCTCTTTCACTTGCATATGTCAAATGCGAAATAGCCATCGCCACCACCATTATACAAAGCATGGTAATATTAGCATAATAATGATTTAACAAGTTCAGCAGCAGCACCACCACCAGTTGTAGCTTTTGTATCCAGACTATTATCCGGACTGTTGCACGCACTTTAGTATCTTTCCAATAGGCCGCGGCACGTATTTATCACCTACGCATACCACAAATGCGAATACAATGTAAAGTGCCTTTTGAGACTGCTCATTGTTAGGGCGAGATAGGGTGAGTAAAGGTATTGCCACTGTAAAGTGTCTGACAGCAACGCATATTGCAGGTACTCAACACTACATAAATATGATACTTAAGAGCATTTACATGAAGTCGTAGGTACTATTGTAATCGTATTCGTAAAGGTGTACGATATGAACATTACGCTGTAGTGTAGCACTGTGCTACACACGAATAATATTCCCTTATGAATTATTAATTGTTATGCCAGCAACAATAACAATAACTGGGAACAATTGACACATTAACAATGCCTTCATGAATAGTAACGGAGGAAATTAATGCATTATTGATTGAATGGAATATATATATTTTTTTCTCTGTGCAACACTTTCTGTTGCTTCAACATCTACCGGCTGAGTATCTTTCTTACGCACAGCAATCAACTACATCCATATAAGGTAATACAATATTGTACACATTTGGTATTCAAATTTTGTATATAAAAATATGACTATATACTATTGCATTATCAATTGTTTATAATAATTATCTAAGATAACATGATTGTTAACTCTTCCAGTAAGACATTATCATTACCATTTCCAAATGGTATGAAAACATGACAACGTTATCGTAAATTTATCACTAAACGGAGCAATTGCTCTCCGTTCACAACATGAACCCACATGTGCACATGCACTTGGCTATAAGCTAGAAACAGTCATCTCATTCAAAACAATAATCATCATGAAAATATTTTCAAGCAAACTTTTGTACTAGTATGTATGTAGTACGTTAGTGTGTATGTTAGTACACATGTTTTGCTGATACTGTTAAAAGCATTTTGTTCTACCCTCTACCTATCACCTACGATCGCCATCATCGTCATCATCAGTATAAATATCAGCCATCCCACCATACCAACTGGATTTATTGACCGCACTCATTGTTACTAAGTAACACCAATATCACAATACCCTTGTGTATTGTTTTGCCAATTTGTCGTTTGCAACATCGTTGCCAGACCAGCCAATATTTGAATAAGAGAAATAACAAAAAACCGTTCTCATTTCATTGTTCAATAAATAAAATTATCGTATATGTACCTACCTTACACCTTTTGGTGAATACCTTTCAAGTTGCAAGCACACTTATACATATATATGTACATGTCAATATGCTTGTATTGTACGTGGGTAAACACATCCCATGAGAGTGTAAACACTAAGCGAATGGGTGGGAAATCAGCAGACAGTGTTTCTTAAATCACAGTGCGTACATTAAATTTGCATAAAGTTTGTTGTTTGTTCAAGATTCATTTAATACGTGATACACCAATCTCGTAAAGTAACTTCATTTCATGTTCTCAAAATTTCATAAGAACGATAAGCTAATGTCAAATGAATATTTTATTTGTATTTAAAATCTATTTCTCTGACCCTATTTATATTAGCCTCATGGAACTGATGCATTTCCATGTCTATGCAGGAAGTGGAAAAGACCAAAGGTGGCTTGTGGCTTGATTTGCAATATCGTTCAAATCATATGTACCCATTTTGACATTTGATTATGTACTATTTCTGTCAAACGATTTACGAAAACAAACAAAAATCAACTTAAAATTATTACAAAAGCAATACACACAAAATTTTGCAATGAAGCATTGTTATCTAATGCATCAATATCAATATAATGCAACAATATTTAGACTACAATCTAATATGAATATGAGAGACTGGATACTATCGAAATGAAAAAAAATAAATAAATAAATATGTGGCACTTACAGCCCCAAAGGGCTCATTGGCCGAGCTTCTCTTCCATTACTGTTGTGGACAGTATTAGAAGGGACCTACTTATTTTAGCCGATTCCGAATGGCAGAACCCTTGTGACATCACTTTTTCTGAACTTTGTCACAGAGTTCTTTTAGCAGCTATTTCACGGCAAGTTGTTACTGTCGGAAGAATTGCCAATTGCTTGCCAACAGGTGGATAACGTTCAAAATAAAAATCTTTTCGATATTAAATTTCAAAATGACTCAGTCAAATAAATCAACAAATGTGAACAGGATTAAGTGAAAAATATATTTCTTCATAATGCAATTTTGATTTACTCTCCCTCTCTCTCTCTCTCTCTCTCTCTCTCTCTCTCTCTCTCTCTCTCTCTGGAACTACGTTGAATATATTTTGTCATATCTTTAGACCTCCTCTCTCTCTCTCTCTCTCTCTGGAACTACGTTGAATATATTTTGTCATATCTTTAGACTTCCTAAATTCGAAAATTGCATTAATCAATTTCTGTTGCAGGGTTTTCGAGATATAATTTTTAAGTTGTGCTTTTTTTCGCAAGTAATTTTAATTTTTGGAATATATATCGAGAAAGAAACACCGATGTGATTTTAGAAGATATTAAAATGCAGATAATCCAACGCGCTATTAGATACACCTAACAATATTTTCAATCGGTTTAGTGGTTTACGTGCAATGGGTCAAAATATTAATAAATTTTCGCTTTTTTAGATCAAAATTGTCATCGAATATGGGGAATATACAAATCTTGAAAATATACATAAATTCTTATATTTTGCGTAGAAATTCTTCTCTTATCCAACCATCCAATATCCATGTTATCCAAAGGAACCTTCAATTATTTTTCCCTCCATATTTAACAGAGTTGAAATCAGATAGGAATTATGTAGGCATATTAGACATACGTTCGACTGTACGACTTAATGATATTAACGCATGATTCCCCGTTATTTTGCGAGGTTCCATAACAAATACGTGAATCAAATATTGGTGACCCCACGGTTAGAAAGTGGGAGAAAAATTGGTAAACAACCTGATAGTTTCTAGAAGGTTAAAATGTATGATCGACTCTCATTTATTTTTTATTCTTAATACATTTAAAACATACACTAACTCCCACTTCTACTCCATAGGCTCCAGAAATCGATATCCCTATACATATAATGCTTGGCTTAATATTTCCACATTAGTTTTGGTACTAGATATATTGTACCTTAAAAACTCTTTATTTTGACCCCGCGGGTACATTTCGGGTACAGAGTATAAATGTTTAAAAAATTGTGGTAAAATCATATTTGCACTCTGTAGCATTAATAATAAGTTTTCATTTCTCATCCTTTCTCAATTGTGTTCTCTTTCTCTTTCTCTCTCTTTCTGCCAATAAATTGTACCCGGCAACTTTTGGCACAGAGTATTCAAAGCTTCTCTTCCAAATAAAACTAAATCATATAAGCGTTATTTGTTTGTTTATGGTGGTGTTATGTTTGCCATTTAAAAATGACGATAAAAAATAGAGAAAGGTAAACATCGCCATTTGAGTTAATTTTAAATAGAAATTTGCGAATATATACATATATACACTTTAAAAATATGTGGGAGTGGAGTAGTACAAGTATTAAGAGTATTAACAGTAACTCATCACCAATGGCTGAATGTCAAAAATAATCCATTAAGAACTGATCAGATCTAATCTGAAACTTCCATTTGGAAGTGATGTGAAGACAACTTCGTCTCTGGAGAAATTGAAATTGCCATTGTTTACATTTAGCATCTTGTAGTACATGTTTTTTTTTGTATGTGAAAATAATTTCCAAACCACAGGTAAAAGATATCATTTGTAGATTTTCGTAATTAATTAACTTAGTTTAATATTTAATTAACTTAGTTTTATTAATATAATTTAACTAACTTATTATTGGAAATTTTATTTGTTGTTTATTGTTAATACAATCTTTGATTTCCACCCATAAACTATCAATAAAAAAAATTTGATGTCATTGTAATAATTTCGCTGAATTAATTAGGGCTGCAATAGAATGTATACACATTTTGTTTGCTGAATCATTAAATACAGGGCACTTAAAATTACATATTACCACCTTTTTGTTTTTTCTTCACTGAGGCTGCCGCACGTTCTTCACACTGCATAAAGAAAGGAATACTTTCCACCTATCGTGTGTTAAAAGGAATGCTTCCATCAAGCATGGTAGAAGGGTCGAATTTCCCAGAGGGAAACTATTTACGATTGCGCATCTATGTATGCAATGGTATTGGTAATATTGTAAAAGTGAATGTGTATGCAAAATCTCTAAGCTCTATGCATGAAGATTATTCTACAAATATATTAACCAACACACACACGCATGCACGCTCACTCTCAAATAAATATGTATATGTACATAAAAAAAACAACTAAATGCAAACATATGAGTACAGACAAAAAAAAAAACACAAAATATCGACAAATTCCAACAACCAACAATACGAGTATTTACATTGGACCATAGGAAATACTACAAGCGATAATAACGAGCATACGTCATTACTGCAGGCAAGCGAAAATCTTAGTAATATGCATTTAAAAAAAAGAAGAATGAACCAATAGATATTCAATTCGATTATAGGTGGGTTTAGTGTTCGTTGGCGAAATATCGATTTAGGACGATCCAAAAAAGTTGAATCAAGATTATCTTGCCGTCATATTCTGTCGAATAACCCGTTTTGAATCATTTTAATGACAAATGAAAACAATTCTATATTACATGTCTTTAAGTCGACACCTTTTAAAAAACAACCGAATTTTATCTTTCTGAAAAAAGAGTCTTGCATTAGTCGTGTTTGAAATCACATCCAAAAAACACCCTAACCAGTATGCTGCAGTGTGAAATTACGCTATTTGGGGTTTCCCCAAACAAACATTAACAAAATAGCTAAGATTTTCCCGTGAGTCTAACACTCTTGCACGAAAACACGCTAAGTAGAAGAATAAATATACAAATATACGAGCCTATTTTAAGCCTCAACTTGCTAGCAAGAACCAATATGCAGATATTCTTGTTGTTGCAGTATAAAAATACAATTTCTGTATGATGGTAAAACCATAATTCCACATAAAGGGTAATCCAGTAGAAAGTCAACAAATAATTCTTGCTAATCAACAATTGTCTGCCTATTATGGAGGTTTAATGTATACCAAAGATATTTACGAGTATTTACGATCTTATGCATATTGTTTATATTATTTCCGATGTCAGCTGTTTAAAGAATCAAATCAGTATTGCAATCGTACATGCAAATTCAAGCTTTTGATGGCGCATACTTTCATGTGCTTAGTAAATACAAATCTGTTGTTTCTTAATTGGAAGATTTGCAATAATAGTTTACATATGCTCTCTTGCAAGACCATATGGGGTCATGCAAACTCCACTCATATTTCAGAAACTTTGAAATTTGTAAAATTAATTAATGTCGTCGACATTCTCCGCTTAACTATTCGCAATGATGAGCTGATGAACCAAATTGTTGCACTCCAGGAATTATTATTATCTATAATAATATTTTTTAATTAAAAATATACACATTTAATTTACGAATATTCATTGCCTAATCGTATTACTGGTACGTTAATTTTTATTTAAATGAAATTTCATCACATTCTATACAATTTCTTTGTTGCTCTTGAACAGTGAATGCATTGACAATTAATGGCCATTAAGTGATAGCGGTTTAACTATTTTGGAATATAGATGCAGAAACAAAAAATTTGTATTCAATTTGCTTTCAATGTTAAAATATAAAGCTGGTTAATGTCATAACATTATATGTATGCTTATTATTTACCCAATATTGTATTTTATATTTAGCAACAAATTGTAGAAATTTTTATATTTTACAAATTTTCGAAAACATTTAACTGTTCTAAACTGTTCTAAATAGCTTTGCATATATTAAAAGCTCCTAAAATGTGGATTTCCACTAGGAAACCCCCTCTGAGGTAATCATGGAATCACCCTTTATGTATAGATAAGCGCCTGTAATATACATTGACGCATACACGTGCAGAGTAATGTGCATAACATACATACATATATTATACATTCATCTAACCCTAACTTTATTCTTGTTGTAACTGGTTTTTCAATGTGCCTAACGTCTACATCGTGTAACATTTGGCGCATTTACTTCGCAAATTATTGGGGAATATCCACATCATCACCATCAATATTATAAAAAAGGAGTGGAAAAACAAGTAAAGAGTGACAAGCAAAACAAGCTTAAAGTGTGCTTACCTACTATTATTTATTATTTTTAAAATAAAATTAGAAGAAACATAGTAAAAATTAAAAAACTATAAATAAAAAACGATTACTACAAAAAAATTCTTAACAACAACAACGATAATATATACTAGTACAAATACATTTGCATATACATACATATATTCCTAAGCCTCTCTCTGTCTCTCTCTCTCTGTCAAAAAAAGCACATGTGTATTTAAAAGTATCGAGTATACGTACACCCACAAACTTAGCTGTATGCGACTCCCAGTGGGAAATGATTAGATGGCATCGTCGTCACATCTCTGGCCGGACTTCTCTTCCATTACTGTTGTGCGTATTAAATTTTGGACGGTATTAGAAGGGACCTGCTTATTTAAGGCGATTCCGAACCTCAGAACTCTTGCGACACAGTTTTCAGTGTCTTTTTCAGAGCTTTATCACAGAGTACTTTTAGAAGCTTTTACACTGCAAATTGTTACTGCCGGAAGAATTGCCAATTAGTAGCCGACTGGTGGGTACCGTTCGAAAGAAAAATCTTTTCGATATTAAAATTGTTATGCTTCAGCGGGAGATTGAACCCACGACCTGCAGATCAGAAGGCCAACACACTAGCCACTGAGCTACGGCATCCACTACGGTTTACAGTATAATACTGATTTTTACTGATAATCGTGGTCGGAGCTCGCAACATAGGACAAATGACATCTGAAAATTACAAATCTCAAATAATTTAAAGTATTTCGGGTTTTATTAGTTTTCGTAAATTGTATATACAATACAACCGTACCTTAATATACAGGTCATTGGCCGAAAAGTCGTATAATAAATTAGGCCACTAAGACCGTTATAGCGAAATACCGTGTAAAGAATAATCGTATAGCGAGGTAATGATGTATTATTTGTGAGAACTAAAATCATATGTAATTGTTTTTCCCCACTTTTTATTCGGGGAGAGTTTTGTGAAGTTCACATATTCATTCTCATAGTTGGCACTTATAAAGCATTTTTTAAAAAATTATTATACGCTCCATTTTCGTGCAGATTCATTATAAGCGAATCCAAACGAAAGTGACTAATGTCCAATTGGTCTTTAGTCGATTTTGTCGACTTAAACGATATTGTTGATTTTCTAGACGTGAATCTTATTGGTTGACGTCGATGACCGTGCTCCCTGTCCTCTTATATCGTTCTGTACGCCTCATAAGCTCGTCTTTGAGATACTCACACTTTACCGCTTTATCGAAGGCATTTTGCACCATTCAATACTCTTCGATGAACGAGATTTCAAATACGGAAACAATGCTTTGTCAATTTTACCAAAATCTCATAACCCTTCAACCAATGACAATATTAACATGAACTTTAACGCAGATGTCAGAAACTGTACTACCAATCTAACAAATATAGAGGTTTGCTTATTGCATTTTCTCTCAAAATTTAAAATAGTCACTTGTAGGCTTCGAAGAGCCCATTGGTTTTGTTTCTCTTGCTGGAAACGATTTTATACATGGGAAAATCGTATTCCTCAAGGATATAGAAGTTAAATAAAATCGATGCATGGCAACATTGATGTCAGTTGATGAGTTAGATATGTTCATATTTCCTACTGGTCGTATGTAAATTGCGCTCATTTATGATTGTACAAGTGTTAGTTGAGTGTGTGTGTGTGTGCTTTAAACCACATGCTTGTCATTGCCGTTGCTGTTGACAATTACGTTAGCTGTTCTTCGGTCGCTCACTTGCTCGCTTAGTGACGATAGCATACAAAAACAGTTTCCATTTGTGTTTTGGCCAAAGACGACGATGGCTATGACGGCGAGAAATATATGAACCGAAAACAGTAATAATAAATACAATAAAAAAAAAACAAATACAATAAGCAACGACAATACGGGTAATACTTGAGCTTAACAGCCAGCAATGTGCACTTTTTTGTTGAAATCTACGTGTACGTTATGTATAGCACCAAATGCTCAACAAAAACCTAAGCAAACCCAAAAATAAATCAAACAAACAAATATAGCGCGTCGTCGTCGTGTTGGTTACAATTTTTTCCATTTTATTGTTTTTTAGTGGATTTTTATTTTGAAGTTGGGTGGATATATTTTTGTTGTTCTTCGTGATTTTGGTGGTTATTTGTTTTGCTTTAGTACAAGTAATTGTTAAGTGAATGGCCATAGGTGGTAGCGTCTCTGTGTATAAACAACACCACTCTACATATAGTATACTCTTACAAAGGTGCATGAGTGTGTGTGTGTGTGTAACTTAATGTTTATAATTTTAGATGCATACGTGTGACATGTGACTGTGTTAAAATATATTTTGCCTTAAATTTGATATGCAATTAAGATATATATATATATATATATATATATATATATATATATATATATATATATATATATATATATATATATATATATATATGTATATATATGTATATATATATATATATATATATATATATATATATGTATATATATATATATATATATATATATATATATATGATAGATAAAGAAATTAGCAATTATTGAAGTGTAATAAATATTCAAAATTAAAAATTTTAATGATATTAATGATAGTGAAACTAATTTTATATTTGCACGTAGATAATTTTATAAATTAAAGTAATTAAATTTAAAATTGGAAAATAGTTGTTATACAGGGCGATTAAAGATGAGTGTATGTAAAATTTATTAAAAAACCCACTGAAGAACCTCATAGGAGTAACAAACAATTCAAAATCGTCCGGTTGAGCGGTTAAATAGATTCGAGATACTCGTTTGTGTATGGGAAGTAGACATGGACTTCATTCGATACGACTACGATTACTTGAAACAACAATTTTCCACATGAAAATATATAAAAATAAGGAGATTTTACTACAATGCAGGCTTTAAAATAAAGAAGTAAATCAAAAAATGATGCCTCATACTAAAAATAAGTAAAGCCGTCAATTTGCAATACACATGAAACTTAAAACAAAGTGTTGCCACGCTAACGAATGTAGCTTTTCAAGCAAAGGAAAATTTTCAAAATGTATTCATTTTACCAAAAACTTTAAAGTACCACTTTGCACTTGAAAATACAAAAAATAATAATACAGCGCCAAGTAACGTAGTTTTTAAAATGGATTTCATACAAATAAAAATTAATTAAAATTATGCGAAAAGTAAATAAATTTTACTGCAGCGCCACCTGGCGTTGGATTTAAAACGAATAAAAATATCGGAAATGCTGCTTCTGCTTAAAAATAAGTTAAAAAATTATAAATGCCTTACTATTGTGCTCTCCAGTTTAGGTTTTTAGACAAGGAAAAATAAAAAAAGAAAATTGGAGGCCCTACACCAAAGCACCTTAAAATACAAATTGACATTTTAAAAATACATAAAAAATAAAAATGTGTATTATGACGTCATCTAGGGTTTCTTTTGTTATAAACAAAAATATAAAAAGGGATTCATCGTACTAAAAAATTTTAATTTCACTTAAAAATTCTTAAAAATAAGCAAAATCTAACATTGTGACATGATTTGTTCTGAGCTTTGTCACTGGGCTCTTTCAAAAGCTTTTTCATGATAAATGTTCATTAATCAATCAATCTTTTACGTGAACAAGATTGAAACTGCTGTGTGTTGATGTTATAAGCATGAGTGAAATTCATGATCTTCCTCTACACGATGTTCTTGAATTCATCAAGAAAACTACGAACTTCGACATAGAATAGTGCAATTTTTACTTACTATCCTTACCGGCGTTTAACTCGCGCCCCAGTCAGAATTTGGTATCCGGTGATACAAGTTGTTATCAAAATTCAGTTACTATTCACCTCATTTGGGCCAAAAAAAAGCCAACAAGTTTTCTCACTGTATAATATAGAATTCAGAGTAGTATGTAGTCGATTTTCTACTCTGATAATTTGAACTTACACGAGTTTAATATAAAAATAATGAAAAGAAGAGGTTGAAATATAAAAAGCTGAATAAATACATATTTTATACATATCTGAATGAATTAAAAATCAAAACAATATTATTAATTGCATTATAACTTTGAGGTGATAATACAATACTAACCTGCTAAGAACAATAGCTTAATTTAGAGGCTCATATGAGAGTAGGTCACATGGAGAGCTACAGTAAAGATAAAACAAGTAAACACAAATGATTAATTAATAAAAATAACTCGTAATAATAATAATTATAATAAATTATACCTACATAATACAATAAAATACTTATACGTATTTACATATGCTTACTTGTATACTTAAAAGAGCTTATAACCTACAATGAATACCTGCAATATAATAATAAAGCAGATTACAAATATCTAAAAGAAAAAAAGCATCTATTTTGTATATGTGAAATCATTATATGTATTAATAAAATATGCGAATATTAATTAAGAAACGTTTTGTACTTGGCTATTTTTAATCAAATAACAATTTCAATTATGCAAATCCTATCTATAATATCTATCAAGTTATTGCCTATCATTTTTCGCTGTCATCACTTTATATCAAGTTCAAGTTTTCCATTTCAACTAGTTTGAAAAAGTAGTTATGTAACTGTGAGCAACATAAAATAAAAATCTTATCTTCACGATTTGACGTTCTCGTCGAAAATTAACCCCATTTAACCATTTAGAATGAGCATGGGATCGTAAACAGCCAAAGGTCCCAAAGGTATTAGAGGGATTTGGATTTGTATGAGGTCTATAAGCAATGACCTCGCATAATAAAAACACTCAGTTCTTGCCAACTTTGTTAGACCTTCAATTGATATGCTTATCGTTAGGGGGCAAATTAAAATTTAATGTGCCATTGAAATTGTTGATCTGCAACTAAACTCTATCACCACATATCGTATTCAATACAATGCTTGTCTTATATAAATTTGTACGTTTCTTGTATAAATTTCTCATTTAAATGTTTAAATGATATTATTGAAATTTTCCATAGTTAATTTATACAAACTTTCGTTATACTCAAAAATTCGTGATATTGAAATTTCACTTTTGCTCATCTTTCTATGTTGTACACTCCACTTATTCAAATATGTATTTGTATTTACGTTTATGCTTGTATGTTATACCTTTGAGATGAATTTGCAGCTAAAACGAGATATTTTCAGATTGCAATTTTCACATTTTAATGAAAAATATTCAGTACTGCAAAGTTCGTATATAGTGCAAGTAGTTACATACAATATATTGTACATAAATATTTATATTTTAATTTAAATATTGTATTAGAGATTTATTTTAATTAGCTTTTCTAAAACTTTTACCTGTATAATAAGACGACTATCTTGTCTATACATATATGCACATGATACCTAAATATAACAATATACTGCAACAAGATCCCGTTTTAGTTGCAGCGCACTGTGGGGCAAAATACAAAATAAATTTCCGAATATTGGGAATTTTATATGAATGCTAAGAAAAAATTTTATTTTTTGCAATAATTAGTTAAACTATAGATAGACTGTTCAGTTAACCAATGGTTTAACCATTGTGATTGTGAATGCAACAATTAATTGATTTCGACCAATTGTAATTTGGTTTAAGGGGTCTGTCTACGATAAACCAATGCGAGACAGTGACAGATATAGTGAATGGAATATTCTTCCATTTCATCGTCTAAGCCGCTTCGGTATGAGTCATTAGCCGGCAGTCCCATTCTGTTTGCATATTTTCCAACAAATATTACTGCGTCCTAGTATGATTAGAGAGTTGGTACTGCTTCCATTGAGAAATGGACACATTTTTCTGGCAAGTACTTACATCACGTCCTCTTTTATTGGCTTATAGAAGTGCTAAGCAGAACCTCAGCCAAGTGGTAATGTTAGATGTTGTGCAACTTGTTGTAATGTATGTAATGCCAGCTGTTAGTTAAGTACTAGTTAAATAATTGTATTCGGTGTTTCAATCATTGGTTCACTAAGCTCTGAAAATAAATATTACAAATGAATTATATTTCGTTTAAATTATTTGAAATTTTGTTCAATTTTGATTAACTTTTCGTCAGTTTTGTACGTAGCCATATCACTGTGCGGCACTTTGCCCTAACACATCCGTTTCATACAAATGTACCGTACGTCCGTAATGTACACACTTACTTGCTGCATGTATTGAATATAAATTCCAACGATAATCTCCGGTACTGTTGCACTTGCTCACATTACAAGAGTCTACAGTTTCTCGCAAATATGTATAATATTAAATTAAAATATGTACGTTACTTCAATAATACGAGTAATGCCATCCAGTACAATTTGTTTGTTATAGCTGTTAAAATTTTTTTCCATCATATTTTTACAATTTTGTTAATTTCCTATTTTCACATTTTGTTTTTTTTTTTTTGTTTTGTCCCTCCATTTTAGGTAATTTGTTTATAAATAAATTACCGGAGAGGCAAGAAATAAGAAAAGTAAAACCCCAAAGAAATCGAATAAACAAAGTCGAGTTTTTAATTTGAATTTTGTATTGCTTAAGCACGCGGTTTACATACGTGCTTTGCATGAATATGTCGTTTTCTCACTTTTTAGTTTTAAATCTTTGTTTCTTGTTTGTTTTGCCTATATAATTATGCATAAAGATATTTAAATATCATATTATGCCGAAATGTGAGTCACATCTGTTTACCAGTACTATGTAGGCTGTCATTTCAATTAATTTGTGAAAGCCAATGACTATATGAGTTCATTATATGCGTAAGTACATATGTATTACACTGCTGCACGAGTAGCCTTCTTCCATATTCTATTACCTTTCACTATTGTCTAATATATTCTTATATAATCTAATATATAATCATACATCACTATAGAATGTAAGTATTGTTTGTATCAACAAATTTAAATAAAAACAAAAATTATATTTAAGCGTAGGTTTTTTTTTCTGGAAATATTTCTGTATATTAATTATATTATATTATTAATTATTTTTTTCTAATTAATTACTCCGTATCATTTATATTGAATATAAAATTTCTATAAAGATCAATGGCATTAAACATCTATATTAGTAAATGTCCATAAATGTTCACATAAACATATAATATTAAGCCAAATTTGTGCATAGAATTAGATGACAATGGTGCCTACCTATCGGTGAGCAATTGGCAATTCTTGCGGCAATAAGAAATTTAACATGAAAAGCTTCTGAAATAGTTGTGTAACACATTTCGAGAATAAGTGATGTCACAAAAGTTGTGCTGTTCGATATTGTCTACTAACTATAAGAAGGTCTCTTATAAAATTTTGATACATTTTAAGTACCTATATATCGCAGTACCCTATATACGGGTCGCAGTGCCCGTAACACTTGTGGTTGGCCCCCAGAGGTATCAGTTATAGGGCTCATATCCTATAACAGACCTTGGTCTGGTTTCGCGTGGTCCTTGACATAAGAAGGACATGACAAGGACATACTCCTTGATGAACAAGGATTATGTCCTTGTTACAACGTCACGCTCTCTTTTGCTTGATTGATTGAAGTACCTACCAGGTGTACACGCTTAAATAACGCTGTTTGCGTAGATGGCCTTAATGAGCATATTGAGCTATTATCAACTGTGCATCCTTTTTTTATGAGTTCGACACCTGTTTACATCAATTAGTAAACATCATCAGTGATTTCATACAACAACAAACATGTTTCCTCGTATAATCATGTCTAGTTTCGTGCCAGAAAAAGAGCATATGTGGGAAGCTCTTTTTCTGGCCCATGAACTGCACGACAGGCAGATGGAGCGACGCCAAAACATATGCGAAATCTTGTTTGCTGGACAAAAAAAGAAAGTCGTTCCTGCATGTTGCTGGTTGACCGGGTCGATCCCGGTCAACCAGCAACTTCTTCTCCAAGACCAAATCGCTTTGGACGCAAGACGATGCTGTCCGTTTGGCGGGATCAGCAGGGTGTCATCTACTACGAGCTGTTGAAACCTGGTGAAACTGTCAATGCTGACCGCTACCACCAAGAACTAGTGAAATTTCGCCGTGCTGTGGGTGAAAAATGCCTGGTTATGAACAAAGACATGAGAAGCTGATTTTTCTCCACGACAACGCCCCATCGCACACGTCAAAACTGGTCCAAAACTACTTGGACACACTCAAGTGGGAGGTTATTCACCAGACCTGGCCCCTTCTGACTATCACCTGTTTTCGTCGATGGGTCACGCTCTCGCCGAACAGCACTTCGATTCGTATGAAGACGTCGGAAAATGGCTTGACGAGTGGTTTGCCTCGAAAAATGAGGAATTCTTTTGAGGAATACTTTGAAAAAATTAATTTTTGGCTTTCTATGAAAAAAAAAATGTGTGTTTTTTTTAACCGAAAAACAGCGGATTTAGGCTTGTACACCTGGTATATATAACTAAAATACTTTCACGTGTTCACGAAATTGTGTAAAATAAAACTATGAAATTCATGGAAATCGTAACAAATTTCAATTATTGTTTATAATTTTCATTTTATCACGAGAAAATTTATATGGGATTATGGTGTTGATAGATGTACATATATACAAATATCATGTATTAGCTATATCTGTAAACTCTTACAATTCAGTGTGTCGTGGTTGAGTTGTGATATATTGCGGTACAACTTTTCACTTTCGTGTAAATAGAGCCGATTCCATTTGTCATCTGGCTCATGATACAAATTTATATGACTGATATGTCAAACTCAGGATAATTTCTCAATTAATCTCCATTATTTCACAAATATTTAGTTTTTTGTGCTTAGTTAATCATTTGTTAAAAGCCTAAGTGCTATTAGTTAACCATTAGTTAAGCAACAGCTACTGATATTACAATACATAAATATTTATTCCATCTCCACTAAATTTCACTACGAGTGCATTGAAATGAAGAATGTGAGTCCAAAGCAAATGGACGAAGTGAATACGAGGCATCAGTTACACTCTAACCAATTCATTTGTTAGTCGAAATTTTCTCTCATTACATTATATTTATGCATATAATTTTATTATATATGAATTTCATAAAACACTTTATAGGCGAACTTTTCAAAAATGTTTATGGATTCCAATGAAAAAGGAAAGTCTGACCTCTCTCAGTTGTAGGAGAAATGGACAAAAATATCATTTTGGCTGTTTTTTGCGGGGGCCAAACAAAAAATGTTAATGGTGCCACGATGCTCTAAGGGCTACATCAATTTTTGAAATTAAATTTAATTTAAATAGTGTGAATACAGACGAAAATGTTGACTATTTCATTTTCATTTCAGGTCATCTGAAAAGTCTGCGACGAAGTAGGCAAATTCAAAATGATCAATTTTCATGTTGTCATACATACTTTCTTTTCATTCCAAGTTTTTTCAAAGCTTTCAGTTTAGTACGATTTCGATCACAAGGTGCTAAATCTAATTTATTTCCTATATGGTATTTCATATATCACAAAGGTATACACCTCAGGTTAAGGTCAGTTCAAAGCATACATGGGACCCGTGATCCAACATCTTCCGTCATGACCAAATGTTGGCAAGATGTTGAAAGTATTTGTTAGCTTACTGATTATCATTTTACGATCTAATTGAAAAATCCTGTTAGATTTATGTGATAATTTCTAGAGTAGTTGCTTCGATTGGTCGATTTAGGTTGTCGGATGAAGTAGTACTTGAAAAATCATCTCTAATTTGATTTTTTTTTCAACTATTGTATAATAAAATACTCATTAGAACAAATATTTTTATAGTTATCAAACAATTAATTTATTGTTTAATTTGTTGCCAACTGGCATACGTACTGTATACACATCTAGATATGGCAGTCGTACCTGCTTGTTTATACTTTATACCATATCTAAATTTCTACGTTTAAATTGTACATATGTACATATATCGTAATTATTACTATTTTTTTTTTATGTACGAGTAGTTGATATTTTCGTGTTATTTCTAAAATGAGCAAACAATTATGCTTCTACACGTTTGTTTTTTATCTAAATTACTTCAAAAAGCTCTCTGCTTGTTTATTAACATTTGACAGCGTGATTTGCACTACAGCTTATAAGAACATTTATCATAAATATTTCATACTCACATAAGAGGTATTCAAAGTATCATTTCAAGGTGTGTTTTTACCTAATTTTGTTTACATTTGAATATTCATACATATCGTACGTATATGATTATACATATAATTTTGCTTGATTAATTTATTGTCATTAGATCTTGTTTTGCCGTTTCTTTTCAAAATATTAATAAAAAAATAAATAAATATAATTATGTCTTTTTTCATTGCCATGTATTATAATTATAATATTAGAATTATTAATAATAATAATACCAATAATAATAATAATAATAATAATTAAAAAAGAAACATTTGTATTAGTAAATAGAAAATAATGACAATAAATTAATATGAAACTATCTAAATGCGTATTAAAATACGCACGTTATAATTTTTGCCGAGTAACCACTTACATTTGGTGATTTCGAACGATAGAACTTGTATGACACTGCTTTTTTAAGCTTTGATCAAAATTGCCCTTAGAATTTTGTTCATAGCAAATTGTTGCCATATATAGGTAAGATTAGCAATTGATTTCTTCATAAAAAATTTCAAAATGGGCCCACAGGCTCAGAGAGCGCAAAACTAGCGTGTTAAATACACCTAAACACCTCAAATAATTTATATTTTTCATTATTCGTGCTGTGTTATTATTATAGTTTTTTTTTTTTTTGTTTGTTTTTGATTTTCTATTTTAAATATGCTTATTAGGAAAACCATTGATACTAGTGGCATATACATACCTGTATACAAAGGTGTCTTTATAATTCCCACGAACGACGCAATATGTGAAACAACATAGTAAATTAAACTATTTGAAATTTGTTTATGCTAAACTCTTGCTTTTAAAGATATCAACATACATCACAGTGGTTCACTTATTTTTAAAAATTTTTAAATTTTTTATGACGCTGAGATTGAACTTTCTTAACCTGGCTGTTGTTATGGTGTACCTAAGTTTCTCCTTTTGAACTGAATGAGGTTCTACACTGTTTTGTTCTAACGATCCTCCAAGCCAAGGATCCCATCCGTGCATCTATTTTCCGGAAAGTTTGCAAAATATCGACTATCATTCTCGCCTTTTTAGTTAATTAATTTTCAGAAAGGATTTTCTGAAAATTAATTAATTTCGATACACTTATATCGTCGTGTTGAAAAATTATATTTTTTCTTTGGTGATCCAGGATGATCCAAGATGATTCCGTGATCTTTTTCATCAATGCAATAGTGATCTGATCTCTCTCTCTCTCTCTCTCTCGATGTAATACACTATCAAAATTTGTCTTATATTCCAAAACAAAGGATATCATAAACTTAATAATCGCTTTCTGGAACTTAACTTGACTTGGACCCTAACCACCGGCTTCAATGGCACCATTCGCTGTCTGTATTCAAAACTATGTTGGTAGACTCAATTATAGTGACAATAGGAGGCACAAAATTAATTTTATTTCTTCTAAGTTGCTCCAAATGTTTTTGGAAAGTGTTTTGCGAATGTATTCTTGTTCCATTCTTAGTGAATGCAGCGCACAGTGTAGAATTTGCTTTTAAAAACCCAATGCTCCACCTAAAGCCCTGCTCACAGTGCCTAATGAGATGACTAAGGCTTCTATTAAAACATATTTTATATTTTTTGCAATGCTTTCTGGGGTTAAGCCACTTGTCGTCAAGATTTGTTCGACTACGCTTAAACTCAGAAACCCAATTGTTCACGATTCGCAGCAAATTAGAACAATAACGTCGACATTATTTCAAAAACTTGTGAGTTGTTGTGACGTAGAAGGTATTTTTTACTATAAAAAAAATACAACATTATTTCAGTACATCGTAACTTCACTTGTGTTTGTAAAAAAGTCGTCCCATGTTTATAATGTCCGAAGCAATCTATATGTGAATGCAGAAACATATAGTGCAACCGAATATAATAAATGTTTGGTTGTTCACAATTAATTTTGCTCACTTCTAATTTAGAGGTTTGTTCTTATACAAAAATAAAAACGTTTTGATTATATGAAAACATAAAAACCAAACAAACGAACAATTAAATTCAATCCAAATAAAAAAAATAATAAAAAAAAACATTTACATGCATATTTATTGAAAATGGTTATATCAACATTGAATATAACACTTGACAATAATAATCCGGCACTTGGGGATGCAGCAACAACTATGCCACCAGCTGTAACAATGGCGACCATTATGACGAGTGGCAATATAAATACAAATCCGTCAGCAAAAAAATCAAATAGTATACAATTTAATATTAACAATAATCATATTAATAATAATAATCATAATCATAATAACAATAATTATAATAATAATAATAGTAATAATAATAATAGTAATTACAAACAAATAAGCAATAAGAATAGTGCCAATAGTAATAATTGTGATATTAATGGTATAAGTGAAATATTACCAACAACAACAACAACAACAACAACAACCATAGGAACACCAACAACAACAGTAACGACATGTGATAATGAAAATAACAAACAACAACAAATAATTGTAAATAATCAGCAACAGCAAAATGATCATCAACAACAAAGCAATTCATTGCTTCGCGGTCAACAAATAAATTGTTCTGCTCGTTTGCGACAACAACAGGCAAGTTTCGACTACTAGAACTAATGCAGTGAATAAACAACCTTTTTTTCCCCCTACTTATGGTATACATACATCAATAACAAGAGTCATTATATTGTACCTGATAATTATTACAATATTGTTTCAATAAATTTACGAACATTAAACTTGAGCGATAGTAAATTGCCAATCAATTTGTTATTTCATGGTAATCGTGATGACGATGATGATGATGATGATGTCATTCGTCATTTCGACTTCCCAATTACTTGCTTAGCCCAAAGCAGCACTTTTTTGCAAAAGTGATCGGTTTTATAATCTCCAGGCTGATCTCGTGACTTGTATTAATGCTAATTCCAGGATACAAATAGTCATTTACTACATTGAAAGAGTAGTTGTCAACTGTGACATGTGATCCAAGACGCAAGGTCTCTTTGTTTGTTGACACTGGTATATACAGTGTGGACCAAAATATTCACCATGATGATAAATGCACTTTTGTATTCGTTCAAACCAGTTGTTATAGCAGTTTGTCCATTCCTCGAAAACAAAGAACTGATTTCATCGAAACATTCCTGTTGAGATAATCCACGTCGAAAGTTGTGAAAAATTATCCAACCAAAACCTTCACTTGAAATTTCCATTTTTTGGCCAAATTGATTTTCTTAACTCACTGTAAACGAAACAAATAGCACTTGTAAATCAAAACGTTGTGAGCACGTTTCTACTAAAAAAATGTCAAACTTTATTATGGTATTGCCAGATTTTAGCTATTAACATTAATGTTGCCATATCCCGAGATATAAACAGTACCCCCGTGTTCGAAAGAGCAAACGTTCTCATTATTTATGAAACAGAACTTCATTTATGTGTTTGCCTCGACTGGTTTGGTAGTAGCTCATCCTGTCAATCCAGTTTTCCAAAACTATGCTCTATTTCACGAATGGCTTGCTCGATATTCGCCTTAAGAGCCTGAATCGTTAATGGATTGTTCGCATAAATTCAGTACTAATCCATTGCGTCAAATTGCAGCTTCGATGAGGCCAATCCGTGGTCTCCGTCTCCATTCCGAGACGGCAATGCCAATCACCAAACCAAACACCGAACTTTCCGCGATCGATTGTGGCGTAGGCTGTGTGGCATGGCGCGTCAACCTCATGAAATCAAAGATCGTCCATGTCTTCAATTTCCGGCCAAAGAAATCGTTTATCTGTTTATCATTCAGCAGCATTTCCAAACAAAAAAATGCCATCGCTCCAAAATCTGCACCAAACTGTCACTTTCTGAGAATGCCTTGCTTTTTGACGATTTTGTGCGGTTTTTCCGATCCTCGTATGAGGCAGTTTTACTTGTTAGCATAGCCACCGTGTGAAAATGTACTATATATATTGCCGATCCTCGTATGAGGCAGTTTTACTTGTTAACATAGCCACCGTGCTGAAAATGTACTTCTTCAGAAAAGATGAGAGAAACTTCTTCTCAATAAGCGCACTATTTCCCAATGTTGTTCAAGCGTAAGGCGATCCACTTTGTTATGATGCTGACTTTCTGTCAAGATTTCCAGTCGGAAAAAGCTGTCACTGTAAAAATAATATGTGATTTAAAAAAAAATCCACTAAGTGGTCCACCCTGGACTTTGACTTACTTTGTGCTCATTTAAGATAGTTTGTGTTTGATTTCTACCAATGCTTAAGAATGGCTATATATCATCGATGTTTGTTTTAACAAGAGCAGTTGCTGGACTTCATCACGAAATGCATCAGTAAAGGCTCATTGATATTTATCACCTTGAATCGTGCTCACCAACCAAAATGATATTGTAAGTGTAAATTATGTCTCATTTTCAATTCATCCAAAGTGTGCACTAAAGATGAGCGATGAAATGTGATGAAGCATTGTTTGTTCGTTCGTTTCAATCTCGTTTGCCATGAAAGACTTATTTATGTTTATCACCTTGAATGTCATCTTAGTGGAATCATCCAAAATGATAAGTGCAAAGTATCTTTAATTTTCATTTCATCTAAAGTGTACACTAAAGATGAACGATGAAAGATGATGAGAAAGTCGTTCTAACAGATCCTTTAACCAGAGTGAAAGCGCAGTGTTGGTTCGTTCATTTAAATCCTATTCACTGTTTAGTAAGGTTGTGCGTAAGAACTGGAAATTATTAGACAAAGATGATTGTTCTGAATTTTTATAAAGTCGACCGCATCATCGTTGTTGAGTTGGGTTACACTCCAAAACGTTACATCGTTTTCCATTTTTTCTCACACAACTCAGTTTTTTACGCTTTTTATGTAAACTACTCGACAAAATCAGCTAATGATTTTTTTCATATAAAAGAAAATAATAGAATGTATGCAATGTATTGAAGAAGGTCTCATAGTTAATGGACTTTTATTGATATTTCTTCTAAGCGTATTTTCATTCATTCAGTGTTCATAATAAATAAAACCTTTAGTACAATAATGTTCTTATTAGTTATTAGTATTTAATACTATTATGTATAATTTTAAGTATCTACACATTTAAATATATACGTTGGTATATTGCTATTGTAAAAAGAATCGGCTTATTAAATAGTTAGCCGCCTTCTGTCGTTTGGTTCATTGATTTTGGTGTGCTTTTCTTATATTTCTCTCATTTTTGTTTTCTTTGTCTTTGGCTTTTAGGTTTTTTTTTATTTCTTATAAGTTTTTGCAACTATTTTGTACATTTTTGTATTGTTTCAAATTTTTTCTTTTCTTTTATTCTTCATTCAGTTGTATGAATATGGAACAATTGGAATAACCCAAGCAAAAGTTTCGCCATTTATTAAAAACATTTCAAACAAATTTTCTTTTGGGGTTTTGCGGTTGTTATTATTGTAATTTTGCGTACATTTCCAAACCCCTCTTTTTTATGTTTTTTGTATTTGCTATTGTTGAAAATTGCTGATTAAATTAAGTAACTCAATTTTTGAAATTTTTTTAGTTCAGCACGTCTTCCGTTTTATTACATTTCTTTTGTGAATAACATTTCAAAGAATTTTAACTAATATCAAGATTTATTACTGTTGTCATGTATGGCATTTCTATTAGTGTTACTGTTGTTGTTGTTTTCAGTCATCTTTTCGTGCTAATTTGATTGAAATTATGTGAGAATTAAGAAGAAATGCTAATTATTCAAATGACGGTTGAACTAAAAAAAAACAAAAACAAAAACATAAGAAAATGTTTCTCAAAACAAGCTAATTATAATCATAAAAATGATGATGGCAATATAATAATAATAATAATAATAATAATAAGAATTAAATAAATAAGTACAAACACTTTCTCATTGACATTTTCGGCTGATAGATGTGGTAAAATACTGTATATTATGCCAAAGATTTGTAGAGAGATAAAGGAGTGAGAGAAAGAGAGGGAGAGATAGGGAGACAGAGCGTGGTCAAAGAGAAATTTTGAACTTGAATTATTGTTTTCTTTATTTTTCCTTTATTTATGTGACATTTTTGAGTAGGTCGAATAATATCTACTTATCACACAAAACTCTGTGGTTGTCGGAAAAGTCTTGTCGCATGTATACAGTTTTCAAGGTTTTTTTTTTTAAAGATCGAACGAAATTCAATCAACAATATTTTGACCACCACCTTTCGAGAAGCTGTATCATTCAATGCTTGTAAAACAATCAGCCTTTTTAAGTGAAGAATTATATGAATCGATTGAACTTCTGTTCATACAATTTTATAGGAACTAGAACTATCTTCCATCGAACTCATTGTATTTGGAAACAAATAAAAGGGACAAAGTCTGATGAGTGTAGTAGATTTCGTAGATCGTGGTCGAGTGGATGTTTAGCGTCCCTGTGATGTCACAAGTTTCGTCTTCATTAACTTCAGTTGGGCTTCTGGAAACCGGTGTACTGTTGCAATAACTTCTGTCAGAAGAGATAGCATATTTAACTCATCCAGTTGGTGAAAATGCACTTGCAAATCATTAACCTAGTTCCACAATGAAAAAAGCACAACCTTAGTTTGGGTAATCTTCCCCAATGCGTTTTGGAAATAAGTCATTTGTGCTGCGTTTCAGATGTATATCAAAGTTGTTGTTGGAGTTCATTAGATGGATTTCTTTGAGTTCAGAAGTCACTCAAATATCGAGCTTGTTAGTAAAAGCAAGTTTTCTAAGATGGAATAAATGTTTAGTGTCTCAGCCGTCTGAAGAGTTGGTGCTTTGCTTTGAACAATGTCTTAATATCCTCATTATTAACCTGAGTTGGACTTTGATGAACACTTAAAATATTGAGTTCAAATGTTGAGTGTTAGAGAAAAAAATTATCAAAAATTCAATTTCAACCCGATCTAGGTAATATTAGGGTTAAAGTATTTGCAATTAAACAGTCTAGTTTAAAAAAGAATAATAAAATATTCCTGATTTTTACAACTTTTTCTAAAAAAATCACATTCGGAATCAAAATTTTCTTTAAATCGCAAAAATTCTACAAAATTTCCATTTCGACCATAACTCTGTGAGTTTTAGCTCAATCACTAAAAAGCTAATTTCAATTATCTTACGAACGAGATAAAAACTTTTTTTGAATGACGTGATATCCAAAAAAAAAAAAAAAAACAGAAAATTACCGTTGTCCCAAAAACCTGACCATACAAAAACTGTTTAAAAAATGTATTTTGAGTTCAGCAGGTCTATATTAACTATTCTCTATACCTGAATTTCTTGATATTTATTGGCCGTAAAGTAGTGTAATAATCATGAAAATACAACAAATAAATAAGGTAATGCATTTTTTCATTAGTATTTCGCCGAATTAATATACATTTCACTAAAGCCTACATTGCTAAGTTCTACTTTTTGTTCTAATTTATTTGTATGTTACATGTACAAAATTTTCTGCTCATTCGTGCATTATTATTGACTGCTTTTTTCTCTTTCTCTTTCTCCATATTATATACTCATATTTTGCTTCTGTTTTCTTTTTTTTTTTTTTTTATCTTGTAAATGCTTTTATACTATATTAAATATGCTAATGTTTCGTTTTATTGTCTAAACAGTATCGGGTTAAATTTGTTGTTTTTCTTTTTGTAAATTCATCAAGGTTGTAATTTTAGTAAAATCATAATTATGTGTTCCAATTTTTAGGCTGAATCAGCTATTTGCTGTAATAACGATTTTCTATAAGTATAGGACAACTGAAGTCAACGAGCGTATTAATAAATATCTGAAACGTCTTGAGAATAACAAAATTTTGTAGTTATTTCGGAAATGATGTAAAGTGTAATGCCCCTTCACATATTTCAAATTATCAACTAATGAGCTTAGTGTGAATATCACTCATATATATTTACCTTTATCATATTTATTAATTTCTTTCTTTCTTGTGGTGGATGGCATATATTAGCTAAATATGCTAAGCATACATATATGCTATGCATGACATATGGCATATGACTTTTGAACTTATTATTGAACAACACAAGCATATGTTCTTACTAAATGCTAATATGAATGCTTAACACGAATACATTGCCTTTAAATACTGGTCTTACTATATAGTAATTATGGTTAAGATGAAGTTGATTTTAGATGTCAGACATACAAACAAAAAATTCACGAAATTATCACTACAATCTAATTAGATCTACTGACTCCCTCTATTTCTAAGAATCGATATAAATTCAGTCAAAACTCATACATAAAACGCACTAATTAAATAGATTGCAAAAAATTGCAATCATGTGGCATCTCTTATGACATATGTATCAGCGAAATGATTTGCATTTGGGTGTATAAGCATAGTGTACTTTTATGTGTGTGAGTGGGTTGCATTAAAATAACAGTAATGCTACAATGAACCTTGTTGTCGTGACGCTGGTGCCAACACGCTGTTGAAAGCCCTCAAGTGTGATGATTATAAACAATTCAACGTAAAATAAAGCAACAGCAACAATGAAACAACAATAATTACAAAAACAAAAAGGTTTTAAAAAGTGTGAAAAATATGTTGAGTGCATGGAAGTCAAGGAAATTGTTGGAATGCAGTCGAAGTAGTGTGGGTGGATATGGGTTGAGCCAAGTGACTGGCAATGGTTGGTTGAGATAGTTGGCAGCCAAAAACAAATATTATGTAATACAAACTACTTATATATAATGTATATGTACTCATGAATGTTGCTTAGTATGCTCAACAACTTGAAATTACGTTTGCAACTCTCTGACGACAATGACAATCATAAACAATGAGTTCAACATTATTCAAATCGAAGGCAATCAACAAAATATGAAACATTAATAAAAATACTATATGCATGATAAATCTACTGATTAAAGAAAGAGGATGCGCAGAGTTGGGTGGCTCGAATTTTAGCTTATTCCATTTCTATGCACTACCTACTATTGGGTTGGCAACTAATTAAGTGCCGATTTCACACATAGAAGTTTCTGAATGTTGTCAATGTTATGATTTTTTCTTTCTGACATTGGTTAGCTCTCACATTTTCTTTTGCTTAAAAAGCAAATTGCACATATTTGTTTAAAAGTGGTATTTTGGAGTTAATTTGTGTATGAAAACATCGGCCATTTGTTCTTGCATAAATAAGTTGCACTCCAAAGCAGTTGTTATGCTCCAGTTGTCATACATGTTTGGAGCAAAATAACCCCCCTGAGTCTTTTTAACTGGTGGATCTATACCACCCTGTAGCCTTGAATAAATTTAGAATTGACTATCAGTTCGTCGAGCTCGTTAAAGAAAACCATACCTATGTATTTGGTTCATCTTTTCATATATATCGGGCAGTCGCCGAGAAGATGTTACACAGCTTCTTCTTCTTCCTCTTCAACACCTCAACTCCTGTAAAAGTCTCTGTCGTATAGCCGAGTCTGGCGACCATCTAGCTTTTGATACAATACCTCGTAAGCACTACTACAAATGCTCGGAGATCATCTGTACTGTTATGTTTCCTAGATCCTCAGTTTTATTTTGTATATTCGTAAGTGGTAGAAATTTTATCTACCGCTTTTTACTACTCTAAAGAACCAGTTGATTCGACTCATATTCAGCGCATTCATCAGTATTTTCTTTGCTGGACAAAGCTGGATGGTCGGGGACCCAAAAGGGCTTAATCACATGCTGTCAGATTGAACATAGTGATTTTTTTGCAGGGTTCAACACACTTTAATTTCATAGTCATAGTATTAGGTGCTTAACTTAATTTCCGCCATTACTTTCTACAACTTTTTTCCATCTTTCTGGCAAATGAGCGATACCATCTCGATAAAACGATGTCGGTTTCGAAGCAATCCATTCATCCACCCATTTTCGCACTTCTTCAACATTTCTGAAACGTGTACCACTTAAGCCGTGCTGCATCGATCTGAACAAGTGACGTTTGTAGACATCAGTAGTAACAGTTTCATTCGGTTTCAGCAGCTCGTAGTACACCACTCCTTGCTGATCCCACCAAATGCAGAGCATTACCTTATGACCGTGGATGTTCCGTTTTGGCTGTGATTTTGATGGCTGTCCTGGGTCCACCCATGACTTCTTCCGTTTGGGATTGTCGTAGTAGATCTACTTTTATCTCCAGTCACAATACGCCAGAGAGAACTCTTCTTTTTCTGTCTAGCATGCAAGGAAACCGCGATATTGAAACGGTTGTGAATGGCACTTTCAGACAAATCATGTGGTAACCATTTTCCTTCCTTTTGAACTTTTCCCATGACGTGTAAACGTTTGCAAACAGCTGCTTCAGTAACTCCTAGCTCGTTTCCAAGTTCTTCTAACGTTCGAGCTGAGTTTTCATGTCATAATTTTTTCGGCTGTCCTGAGCATGGTTTGTCATTGAATTACTTCTGAATTGTCTATACCACTCTTTACATGTTGTATGTGATCGTGCTTGATCACCACAACATTCTTCAAGTAATCGATGAACTTGTGCTACATTTTTTTTTTTTTCAAATCAAATCAGTGCAGAAGCACATGTCGAAAAAATATTATTTCAAGGTGAGAAAGCTTCATACTTTTATCGTCTGTGTGGCTTAGTCAATAGTATTCAATATATGTAGGTTACTCAGTAAGAAATAATATTTTAATTCATGTAAAGGCGACCATCACTTGATGGAATTACATCAAAGGTATTTTAAACTTAACTTTCACTACTTTCAATTTGGTCAAATTGATAGAAATTTTCTTACTAAAATTAATAAACTAATTATTTGACTTGCATAACACCTATCTGAGGGAACTGATTTTTCGTTGAAGATAAGTGACAAGTACAGAAAAGTAAAGGGAGCTATGAAATCCAACTCCATTCGAAAGCCAACACATGTTCGCAGTTGCATTTTCGAGGAAGCGCTTACTAGGTGCAAAGTAGGCCAAAATGATCCTTCTAGATTTACGCCATTACGCCATAATGGTGATAAATAGTTAATTCTTTTATTAATTCCTTTTGACGACGTCTTCACCGACAAGGAGCATTAGCTCTCATAGAACATTAACATACTTCGCTAGTTTTTACCATATTTTACATTATTCTGAGCGCATCTGAACTGTTGAAGTTTTTAGGTAAAAATTCGACATCTAGATCGAATTTTAGTAAGTAAATACATGGGTTGGGTTAATAAAGTCGTCTTGGTGCCCAGTAAAATCCATCAACCACTATTGTAATTACAGTTTTTCAGCATCAGCCCTCAATTTTTTAGTTAAGATCAGCTTAAATTTCATGCGTTTAACATATATGAATTCTAAATCTTATGGGTATGAAGTTCAGAAATATTTATAACATTTTTTATGATGTAATTGCCAATCAGATGACATCCTCATATTCATGATGATTTTCTTTTTTATGTCTTTGTAGGAGCAATTAAGAAGACGTCGCGAAGAAGAGGAACGCATTGCGCAACAGAATGAATTTTTACGTGCTAGTCTACGTGGCTCACGTAAACTCAAAGCTTTACAAGATAATAAGAATGTGCCGCAACCTCAACAACCTGTTGCAGCCGAACGTATCGCCGGTGTGGAGAATGAAGCGTATATTGACGATGAGGATGCGGACAAAATCAATGGTACAAGTAATATGAAATTTAGAAACTTGAGTGGTATTTTTTTAATAACGGCAATAATCCATATTTTAGGATATGGTGAACTTATAGCCGCACTGACACGCCTTCAAAATCAACTGAGCAAAAATGGAATGTCAACACTTGCGGGCCGAGTGTCGGCAGCTCATAATGTACTTGCCGGCGCTGGTGTGGCACATGCTCTGGCCGCACGAACTGCAGTGCTGCAACGACGACGACCACGTGTCGCCAATCCGGTTAGTACGCATGCAATGAATTTGCAAAAGGACATTGTCGAATTGCTAACGCAATCGAATACAGCGGCAGCCATCGAATTAGGCAATCTCCTAACCAGTCACGAAATGGAGGGTCTATTGTTAGCACACGATCGCGTAGCCACACTGACAGATGCAACACCTTCGCCAATACTTAGCGGAACGAGCAGTCCACGTAATATTGCGCCGGTTCCGCTACCCAAATCAGCGTCAGTGCGTGCTGCTACAGCTGTTCCACCGCCAGTGGTTCCCCCTCCTCCGCCATTAGCTCAACGCAGTGCCATGCCGCTGCCACAAAACATCACAGCTGCACAGCATGCAAGCTATATGAAACCGGGAGCCCCAATGCGAGCCGACTCACCACCATTGAGTGCTTGCTTTGGCACATTGAACGATCAAAACGACAACATACGTATCATACAAATCGAAAAGTCCACAGAGCCGCTAGGTGCAACGGTGCGCAATGAAGGTGAAGCCGTTGTAATTGGTCGTATTGTCCGTGGCGGTGCTGCTGAAAAGTCAGGTCTACTGCACGAAGGTGATGAAATACTCGAGGTCAACGGACAGGAATTGCGCGGCAAGACAGTGAATGAAGTCTGTGCTCTGCTCGGCGCCATGCAAGGAACACTTACATTCCTTATTGTGCCCGCCGGCAGTCCACCACCAGGTGGCGGCCATCGTGAAAATGCGGTGCTGCATGTTCGTGCCCATTTCGATTACGATCCCGAAGATGATCTGTATATACCGTGTCGTGAGTTGGGCATTAGTTTTCAAAAAGGCGATGTTCTTCATGTAATCTCCCGAGAAGATCCGAATTGGTGGCAAGCGTATCGTGAGGGTGAGGAGGATCAAACGCTGGCCGGCCTCATACCTAGTCAATCGTTTCAGCATCAGCGTGAGACTATGAAGTTGGCCATTGCTGAGGAGGCCGGCTTGGCGCGCAGTCGTGGCAAAGACAGCAGTAAAGGTGCTACGCTACTGTGTGCTCGTAAAGGTCGCAAGAAAAAGAAGAAGGCCAGTTCTGAGGCGGGGTAAGTTAGAAAAATAAATCTATACTCTAGAGTGGTGGTGTTTTAAAACAGTGTTCTCCCATCACACAGATATCCATTATATGCCACTACAGCACCTGATGAAACGGATCCCGAAGAAATACTCACATATGAAGAGGTCGCCTTATATTATCCACGTGCCACACACAAACGTCCCATTGTGTTGATCGGTCCACCAAATATCGGTCGACATGAATTACGTCAACGTTTAATGGCCGATTCGGAACGTTTCTCAGCTGCAGTGCCACGTAAGTACAGTCACAGCCATCTGCAAGATAACTTCATCACATTATATTTGACAAGCGAATTTTCATTAGATATTTTCAATTTTAATCGATAGAGGCAGTTCATTCTTTCTCGGTTATAATTTGTTTGTAATTGAATTCTACTCCGTTTCTTGTTTTTTAAATTCTTTCCATAGTTTTCTATTTGCTTGACCAGAATACGAGAAATCGTGGTGAGAGTGAATAAAAACAGAGCAGAAATTCAAACAATGCCGATTTTAATCAAATTTATCTAATCGAATTTTAGTCTCTCTCTCTCTGTAGTACCCCATAGACTTCTATGCTACCCTTCATGTTCCCATATCGTACGGTCCATGTTATTGTAACTAGTTAGCGTTGCTAGCATTACATACATATATACAATTGTATATATCATACTGAAACTGAACCATAATTATTTTCGAATTCGATTCTCTTTCAGATACTTCACGTGCCCGTCGTGAAGGCGAAGTACCCGGTGTCGACTATCACTTTATAACGCGTCAATCATTCGAAGCGGATATATTAGCGCGTCGTTTTGTTGAGCATGGCGAATATGAAAAGGCCTATTATGGTAAGAGTAGTTATATTTTGCATACAATAGTATGGAAGGCACTATATTAATATGTTTCCAAACTTGCAGGTACATCACTCGAAGCAATACGCACTGTGGTGGCAAGCGGTAAAATATGTGTATTAAATTTGCATCCTCAAAGTTTAAAACTTTTACGTGCATCGGATTTGAAACCCTACGTAGTACTAGTGGCACCACCCAGTCTTGATAAGTTGCGACAAAAGAAACTGCGCAATGGTGAACCATTCAAGGTGAGTAAAATTGCTCTTTTTCTTGTTCCCCATATTAAAATGTAATTTGTCTATCATTTCACAGGAGGAAGAGCTGAAAGATATCATTGCAACGGCGCGCGATATGGAAGCACGTTGGGGTCATCTATTCGATATGATTATCATTAATAATGATACAGAGCGTGCGTATCATCAGCTATTGGCTGAAATTAATTCGCTAGAACGTGAACCACAATGGGTGCCAGCCTGTTGGGTGCATAATAATCGTGACGAGTCATAAATTAGATATTTAAAAAGATATATATATATATATATATATATATATATATGTGTGTATATATATATGTATATATATATATATATATATATATATATATATATATATATATATATATATACAACACACACACACATCCATACACACAAACAACAAGATGTAATGAGTAATCGAATACAAAGGTTTTCTGACTTTATTATTTTTTATTTTTATTATATACCAATTAATAGACAATGTCAAAAATGAATACGATAACTTTAATAAGCCGGGGTGGATATTGATGAAGAAATGATTGAAATTGAAAATTTTGCTAAAATTTTGTTAAATATTGTGTGTGTGATTGCATGGGATTCGTATATGTACTATATAGCTAAATATTATTTAAATGATGATACACCATACCACATACATATTTTGGTACATCAGAAACGAGAGAAGACATCATAAAATTGTTAAATAATAGTAATAATAATGTGTAAATATGCAAAATTGATAATAATAATTGTAATAATAAAATTTATCACAAATATCATGGAACATTATTGTGTAAAATATGATGAGGTAACTATTGTAACATTATCAGATATTGAATGTATTACATTTGTCGATTGACGGTCGAGAGTTGATTTAAAACACAGTCACATGAAAAAAAAAACAGTATGGTATTTTCCTGGAGACGAAATAAACACACCTCTATCTATTTCATGGTTTCACGCGATCAGATTGGTAAAATATATGACCGACTCCCACTAATTTGTGCTATTCAACATTGTATTCAGACATACTTACGCCCTCTTTCTACCCCTTACAGGAGGACACATACAAAAGTGGCGTTTTTATAAATCCCACGGCTGGCCCTGTTCACAGAGTACTCCTAAAGATACAAAAGTAATGACCGACCCCTATTAACTTTTGGAACTCAACATTTTTTTATCGTACTCATTTTTATGATTTATGGGGATAAATCGACAAACATCCTCATAACTGCCCAGAAATCCCCTTTAGAGGAGATAAATATATGTGTATAAAAAAAAGATTTCCCTATCTCCGCTTCATTGGGTGGTTCCCTTGAAAATTGTATATTTTTATAAAATTGAATAAACCTCTCTGTAACATAATATTTGTAGGGGCGGAATGATCCACCTCAGGACGAAAGACCTAGACCCATATAGTAAAAGGTCTTTATGAACATATTAAATTTGAAATTTTTTGCCTGACTACCTGGCATTTGGCAGGTCGCGAGAAAATATTCTACAAAATTATTCGCCGGAAAATTTTACCAGGGGTGTTTTCAGACAAAATATGCAAGGAACGTAAAACACCACAGAAAATAAAAAAAACAAATATGTCCCCTTGAAATATGCAACTTCATAAATATAATTTTATCTTTTTTCGAGGGTGATGATTCGGTCCTTGGGACATCGGCATCGCAATCATCGCTATCATCAGGATCTGAGTCACACATATATAGAATAAGTATATTTGAGGGAATTCATAGGGGTGAATTATGCACTGTACTCCTCCAGGTGTGATAGCGGTGCAATTATAGATTTACTTAGTTGGGAACGAAATTCGACCTTTGACCTAATTGAGTTAAAGCTATTTCAAATTCGAGGTTATCGAACTCAAATATTTTTATATCGAAATGTTTATCTCGTCTGTTGGACAAGACAAATGTATAATGGATGTTAAGATGACTTGCTTAGATTTATGAAAAATCGGTACAATCTTTTGCCAGTTTTTGATTAATTCCTTTTAACATACTTCGTAATGAATTTTCTATCAATACAATTCAATTAATGCAAAAGAAAATTTTGCGATTCTTCTGTAACTCCAAACACTTTTAAATATGCTCGAAATCCTGCTCAACTTATAGGCGTCCATCTCACTCTTTGGAATTTTGTAAAGACCCAAATGCCTGTTTATAAATCGTGAGTGCCCAGAGAATTGCTTTAAAATACATTTTAAAGCTTCTTTTTGCAGAATCTATCAGAGTTATAAAACAGAATTTCAATTTGCTTATAGAAACTCTGATAAAATTCTTAAATTGTTGCTAGCTAATGTCATGCAGTCTTTAATGTTTTTGTTTACCTTAATCGTAGATTTGTTCCCGCATTTTTTTTTTTTTTCTAAAATTCATTAAGGTTCAGAGTTCAAAATTCAAAGAATCCGATCATAGTAGGTTGAAGATTTGACGTCTGCTAGAAATACTAGAAAAATTACTGAACTTGCATTGTACATATGCATACTACAAAGCGGGGTCCAGTGTTGTCCGAAAGAAAAAAACATGCCAAAAGTGATTTCTTACTAAAAAAATTGTATAAATGAGAGTTATGATGACAGATTAAATTTGTATCACATGGAGCTGGAGTAGAAATTGGAAAGTCCTTCAGACTGCCTAATTTTTGTAGCGACTTCCAAACTTAAATCGGTATCTACCAAACAGCACTAATGATAAAGACCAGGCAGATAACTCCGATGGAAATATGTGAACAGACAGTAAACGATCAAGGCCCTATGCGGTAAGCTAGGTGCGTTTAACACTGCCGAGGATCACTATGCCAGCTCCCTGATCATAGAGGAACAGCCAGCAGCGATAAGACCGACGAATATTCTAGATGTGGATTGAAAAATATGGAGGAACAACATGTGAAAGACAAATTTATAACACTTATAGAAGAAATTGACTGAAGGTGAAATTTAATCCATCGATGTCGAACATCTCGATATATTTATATGGCCCATGTAAATCAAGTATGAATTGAAACTCTACTAAAACTTAGTAGAGGAAATATCCAAATTTCATTGGCTCCAGTGAAAATTTTGCACCAATGTTGAAGAGAAGGAAGAAATGGCGAAACACCTTCTCTATAACTGTCAGAGTAAATCTTGAGAAAAGACATATATCAAATATCATATATGGGTGCGGCTTCCTCAAAGAGGCTCGAGGAACTATCGGAAGATGGACGAACTGATATTCTAATTTTCTCCAAAGCTTAACACTGGTTTGCAATCACCAGATAGGAGGTCTTCAGAATACACCTTTCAAACACTTTTCCCCAAAAAAAATATGTTTTCCATAGAGCATAGTCAGAATATTCTTTTGATTGACAAAAAATTCAAAGTTCAGAAAAACATGATAAAACAAAATAATAATATCACATCGAAATCCATTTCCGAATTTGGCACAAAAAACCTAGTCGAATTTCAAAGAGGAAAACTTTGTAGTAAATTATTTGGGAGAAAACCGTTCACGCCTATGAGATTTCAATTGTTTTCATCCGAGTCTTATCAATACCAACAGTGAATATCTTCACTTCCGGAAAACATTTAGAAATATGAGTCAATTTCTTGAATTTTATTCCAGTTTGAAATGGTTTTTGATTTAAGTAACAGATTTTTTTGAAATTCCATGTTTAGCTTCTTACTTCAGTTTCGAGTTCGAGTTTGAGTTCGAACTCGTTTCGAACAATTAATAAAAAAGCACAATGGTGAGTTTTTTTTTACCCGTAAACATGTTTTTAATGAATTCAGAGATTCATGGTGTATACAAAACATAGATTCTATGGTTAGGTGCAAGTTGAAGTTCAAAAATTTTAGATTGATCAAGCGACAAATTTAATAGTCACAATAGTCAACAGAACAGAAAAGTTCTTCATAATAATCATTATTATTTTCAATAGTGACAAACAAAAAATCAATGTTAATGAAATTAAGGGAAAAAAAAAAATATATATATATATAATTATACATATATATATATTTATTTATATAGTAGTTAAAAAATAAATGACACGAAAATGAGTTACTTTATTGAAACGGCAACAACAACAACAATATTGTTAAAAATCGAATCCAACTAAGTGAGAAAATTATGTATATTGTAGGTATATGGATTTATATATTAAAAATATTTATACATACGAAAGTTATAGCGAAATTTATGAGAAAAAAATCATATTTAACTAAACTAGCGGACGTACCAAAATTAAACGTATGTTCATGTATGTATTGTGTAATAACTAAAAACGGTGAAATATTAATTTTTATGAAATTTATAGCTTTTCGTATACACAGTGTGCTTCTAAATTGTCCCTACCCACTGTTTAAACCGACTATGCGCCAGAGTAGGTTTCAACAGTGGCGCCATCTATTGCCATGCGAACGAAAGTTAAAGTACAAAAGAATATTTATACATCCGGTCCTCGATCAATGATGAAATTCGACCAATGTACGAATTCAAGTTCATTCATTGAACAACATTCACCGAACCAACTGGTATGAACTTTCGGTACATTTAGCGTAATTTTTGTGAATGGTCAGTCAGTGTCATATACCTCCATAAAATGAAATGAATCGTTCTATTTTTGAACTTCTTCTGAGGTAAGCTCAATTATTTCTGTTTTATTCGAAATGGGGTACCCACCACGTCTGCTGTATGAAAGATTACACAAAGAGATTTGTGAGACTGGTGTTCTCCGTCATGGTACGGTGCGCTCTGACGAAAATGAGGCTATAACTGAATACAATTCAAGCACTATCCTGATGATGATAATTGACAAAGAATCATCAGCTATGCTATTGCTTCTTGGTTTGGGCCTTCAAGCAGCTCGAATTGGATGTCGAATTTGGCCAAACAATTTATCTGTTTTAACTTATGTTGACTATTACCGCATTCGAGGTAATCCTTGTATATGATTGTAGAGAAGCTCTGCATTCTCTGAGAAGTTTATTGACGATTTGAATGTCGTGAAGGCTGAAATGAAATGCAAAACGATGACACACCATGTCGCACTACTCGTCAAACAATAAATCTCTTACATGCTAATTTCGTTTTATTGTTTTATCTTATAGAGAACAATAGAGCTCAGAGTCTCAGAGCTGCAATCTGAACTTATTTTGTTGTAGTGTGCCGTAACAGATCGTTATTACACGGACAATCTAGAAACAATTTCAAGCCACTAAGGTGAATATCGTCGGACCCTTAGTGAGATAAAGTCAAAAGTAAAACCGTTAACAAGGCAAAATTGAGTTGGCAGCATGTGATACTTGTGAAGCCTGCAGGGGCTAAGATTTGAATGAAATCATATGTTGTAGATAGATATTGGAAATGTTGTCTCTTTCTAATATATCCATAAAATATTTATTATTGTATATGATTAAAAAAAAGGTAATATTTATTGTGAATGTTTATAAAGTGTACTCCAGACGATAACTGGTTTCATCAGTTTCAATGCAGCACAGATTTCACAGAGCAAAGTTCAAAAACGCAAAAGCCGCCCAATAAATGAGAATAGTATAGAACAAATTGAAAAGATCCACCAAGCGATTGTGAAACAAAACAGAAGATCTGTGCTTGTTATACACAAGTTAATGAATGACCAAAATTCAATAAAAGTGAATCCAGTATTTAGCCTCAAATCACAGATAAGAATCATCGAACTTAGCCGGTATTTAGCAGATCTTAGCAAATATGAATAATATAAAACGGACCATAAGGTTGATGCAGAAAATCATGCAAAAAACCGAGTTATAAAAATCCTTCTCCACATTCATTGGCCATGCAAATAAGTACTAACTTATCAATAATTCTATACTTGGCGCCACTGTTTAATCCCACTGAGCAATATGTAGCCTGAAAACTTATCAACACACTTATGTAAGTAATGGAAATTGTTGTTGTATAAAAAATTTAAAAAGAAAACGTTTAAGAAATTAATATGAAATAAATATATATACATTTGAATGTATATAAACATGTGTATAATTAGATATTTGAATTATATGGAAGAGATATAGTTTAGTAGAAACAAATAATATTAATAGTAGACAATTTAATTGAAGCTAAAGCAAAGCGAAAAAAATACATAATAATAAATGATTTTATAAATTGCATCTAACATTTTTGTCGTCCTTATGACATGGGTTTTATTCCATCACATTTCTCTCGCATAAGTGAAGATAAGATCAGAATGAGAGTGTGTTTAAACCCACCAAAATTTTGACATATTTTGAGTCTTACACTTTTATGTTTGTGTTTATAAACAAAAATAAAAATTTGTAATAATACTAAGATGTTTTTATTAATATTGAAATATAATATGTACTAAGGAATATAGTATGTACACATATATAAATTTTATTTCAGTAAAAAAATATTAATTACGACAATTGATGATAATTAATACTGAAACCTAAATAAAATGACAAAAAATAGCGACTTATTACATAAATACAATTTATGTAAACTCCGTATATAAATTATGTACAAAATATATAAATGAATGAACGCGTACATTCATAAATACATGCATATATACAATACACTAAATATGTATATACAATAATACAAATAATAATGTTGCAAAGGAAATGCAATGAATGAAGAATGCTATCAAATAAATATACAAAATCAAAAAAAAAAAATATTTTTAATCGGCTTAGGCTGGATTATTTTTATCTTGCTAATATTGAATATGTTTACGAGGTACATATCTTAAAAGTAATAATGTCAAGGTAGGTATTTTGTGTGAGAGGTAAGTAGGTATGTAAACCAGCAGACATGGTGCACCCACTTTTCATATAATAACACACCCATATTAACCTTCCATAATACCTGGATAGACAAATGAGTTTCCATTTGCTAATAACTTAACGACTTTTCATTAGATCTGGAAATGCTTCCTTCTCAGTTACCAAATTTTCGATTTATTTCAGAAAAGTATTTTTTTTTAGCTGCCATCATAGTTGTTCATTCTCTATCTGGGCTTGATAATTTCCTGTGATCTCGATATAGGGATATAAGTATATGAAAATATCAAATGAAAGATTGTCTTTGTATTTTCTCATATTCAAACATCACCCAGAGTGTTTTACAAAATAGTCAAAGATATACAGAGAGGGAGAGAGAAGTGATAATATGCCAATTTGTGGTTAATTCTCAACAATTTGCAACTATATTTGATCATTTCAAGGGCTTCTATTGTATTTCATTCATTAAAAGAATACATTGAGAGAGCAAGTTTATATGATGGCATTAGATTTAATCAATTATTGCACAATCACTTAAAAAGCTACCATGCAACTATATTTCCTACAGATGAATTTGCGGCAGAAATTATTATCCGTCTACTCTTGTTATTCTACCCTCTTTGTTCAAACATCACTCAGAGAGTTATTACAAAATAGTCAAAGATATACAGAGAGGGAGAGAGAAGTGATAATATGCCAATTTGTGATTCATGTATCAAAATTCTCAAAAATGTGCAACTATATCTACCTTTTCAATGGCTTCTATTTTCTTTCACTCATTAAAATAATACATTGAGAGAGAGTAAATTTATACGATGGCCTCCGATATACTCGATTATCGCAATCACTCAACGTGCTACCATGCAACTATATTTCCTACAGATAAATTTACGGCAGAAATATTATCCGTCTACTCTTGTTATTCTATCCTCTTTGCCACTTATCTGTAGGAAATATAGTTGCACACTTTATCTTTGAGTGACTGAGTTTTTTGTGATTAGACTTGGCAGCCATTATTGTTGTTTTCTCTCTGAATTATCAATGAGATTATAATGACAAAAAAAAAATTGAGAACAAATTTTTCACAGAATATATTTTTAGAATTTTCAGTTTCTTTATTACTCTCTATCGAAAGAAATAGAGAATTAAAGCAATTAAAAGAATAGTATTTATTGTTATTGTTACTCCCATTGCTTTACTCAAAAATTTGATCAATAGATTTGTATGGAGTTTCTTCTTTTTTTTCTTTCATAGAATAAAAATAAAAATTGTATATTAGTTAATATATCGTACATTTTGACATTTATACTGATGTCAAATTTACTTCATACATCCATGAACTCTATAATATTTATTTGTGGAATGCCACTCTTTTCATTGTTCAGAACTTGGTTTTCAATATAGTATAAAAGTATCTACATTAGATCGTATTAAAATATATGAAGCAAAAAAAAAAAAAAACTTTAATTTGTTCCAATCGTTTATGAAAACTACATAGAATCTCCGGTTGATTAATTATTTCCTACACGATTTGTCAGGTATTTCGCCATACAAATTCGACCCGCGTTGTTACGCATGAATTTGTTTTGTATATGGAAAACAAAATAGAACCTCAGAAATTTGATGAGTATTATGTGATTGTGCTGTGATCTCTATATAACGATATATGTAGGGATATATGTAAGTATATGAAAATATCAAATGAATGATTGTCTTTGCTTTCCGCTTATAATAGTTTATATACTTACGTAATGTCTGAAAATATTTTGTTATATTCAAACATCACCCAAAGTGTTTTTACAAAATAGTCAAAGGTAGGCAGAGATGGAGAGAGAAGAGATAATATGCCAATTTGTGGTTCATGTATCAAAATTCTCAAAAATTTGCAACTATATCTACCTTTTCAATGGCTTCTATTTTATTTCACTCATTAAAATAATACATTAAGAGAGTAAATTTATACGATGACATTCGATATACTCGATTATCGCAATCACTCAACGTGCTACCATGCAACTATATTTCCTACAGATGAATTTGCGGCAGAAAATAATATCCGTCTACTCTTGTTATTCTCCCCTCTTTGTCAATAATTTGCATATTGCATTTTGTGGTTGTCAATTAATTTTCTTTATTTTTCATATTTTTTTAAAATTTATTAAAATCTTAGATTGACACATTTAACATTAAAATATATATGTACATTTGTGATAAATACATATAACAAACATGTATAAACAATTGATTTACTATTTAATTGAAAATTTCGCGTATATTTAGTGTAGTGTCAAAACACTAATTTTACTTTTATCTCTTAGTCAAAACAAACGTTTGTATATAAAATAGGTATTTACACAAAACAAAACAAGCAAACAAGAAAAAAAAAAACAAAAAATAGCAAATAATTCTTACAATATGTACTATAGTAATACGTACAATAATAGTGTATTATGGTATAGTGTATAGTGTATTGACCGTTGGTCGAATTTCTCATTATTATCACTTAATAGTTATTAAATGCAGTTGCAACAATTAATATTTACACAAAAATTAAGGTGGCTTATTTTTTAAAAGCGATTGCAAGAATTGTCCATCTAAATACATATTTTCCCATTAATATTATTAGCTGTTCCCTTGTTGCTTTCGTCTCAGACTGGAATGCCGCCATAATGTACTTTTCAAAACTAAATAGTATGTCTAAGCCCAACACAAAATTTAGGTACTTACTTACTAAAACAACATTTAAAATATATGTACTCATTCTATAAAACATTTAGTCGTTATGTTTATGAGCTATATAGCCTTACGATACACACTCAACTCAGACTCACACAAACATCACTTATTAACTTGAATATTTCTCCTTCAATACTTTGCGTAAAATTTTACCGGTTGGATTTTTTGGAATCTCAGCAACGAATGTGATGCCGCCATCTAATTTTTTATAGTGTGCTACACGTTCAGCGACATAGTTGTAAATCTCTTCTTCAGTAGCTTTTTCGTTGGGTCGCAACACAACCAGAGCACGCGGTGACTCACCATTCACTTCATGTGGTATACCAAATACAGCGGCGTCGACTATTTTCGGATGATCACGTAGAACAGCCTCTAATTCGGCGGGTGGCACTTGGAAACCTTTCACCTTAATCAGCTCCTTCATACGATCGGTTATGTAGAAGTAGCCATCGTCATCGTAATGGGCAACATCGCCAGTACGCAACCAACGGCCCGGAAAGAAAGTGTCTCGAGTTGCCTCATCATTGTTTAAATAGCCGACCATTACTTGTGGTCCACGCACACATAATTCACCAGCGGAATTTGGACCCAGTCCCTTTTGATCTGTGCCATCGATGGAGACAATCTTTGCTTCTGTATTGGCTGCCAGTACACCGGTTGAAGCGTAGCGTGTATTATCGACAGGTGTTAATAGTAGCACCGGCGAGGATTCAGTCATGCCAAAGCCTTGTAGGAATTTTGTATGTGGGAATCTATAAATACAAAAGAAATTTTATTTGAGTTGGTTGGTAAGCAGTACTGTAACTACTTATGTACTATAGACATTATGTAGTACTTTAATCTCTCGCTTTGTAAGACTAGTATCTCCAACAATTTAACGAATAAACTTTAAATCTATTAAACAGTGCCATTTATCTCGGTGTAACACTGAATACAAAATTAAGTTGGGAGTTGACGAACTCTTTCTTTAGCCGACCAACCAATTGCATAACTCAGTAGTTTCTTAGTTGATTTAGAGAAAGTTTTTAAAGGAAATAGTTTTAAATTAAAATTCGTTATAGAAATAAAAACAGAATTTTTAATATGGTGTCTTTGAATAGAATGTCACTAAGCGTCGAATCAAGTCTCACATATAAAATAATATTAAGAATTTTGTAAAATTACAATTATGAGTCGGCTTGAGATCTCCCAGATTAGTTATTAGGTTAGGTAACGGTAAGTGAGGTTAGTGTAGACGGTCCCTTAAATATGAGATCCGACTTAGGCCAAACCCAGACTTATTCTTATACCTCGTGGATATTTCTTGATAATAAACCATTATAAATTACATTGCATAAATGGCGATGCAGATTAAAAGAAGATAAAAAGATCGTCAATTCTTTGTTCATCAGACAGTAACAAATTGCCATGAAAAAAGTTTCGGAATGAGCTATGTGACAAAATTCATTTCAAAAATGCACAAGAGTTCTGCCGTTCGGAATCGGCTAATATAAGTAAGTCCCTTCTAATACTGTCCAAATTTAGCACGCTGAAACAGAAGCTCAGTCAAAGGGGTATTCGGAGACTATTGCACACTTCATCTGTGTGCGTCCAGCCTTCGAGAGCTCTAGGCATTAGTGCTTTGCATAGAGCTTTGCTTCTCGAGTTTCTTTGGAATTATGCTCAGAGGAAATATTTTATTATAAGCTGTAGGTTAATCCATCATCTTCGTGAGTGCCGCAGCTCAGCGGTTAATGCATCGGCCTTCTGACATGTAGGTCATGGTTTCAATCCCCAGCCAAAGCATAACTTTAATATCGAAAAGATTTTCGATATATCGAACAGTACCCACCTGTCGGCAAGCAATTGGCAATTCTTCTGGTTGTAACTGTATGTTATGAAAACGCTTCTAAATGAGCTCAGAAAAAGTGATGTCACAAAGGGTCTGCAGTTCAAAACCGGCTAATATAAGTAGGTATCTTTCAATAACACGAACAACAACAGTACTGGAATAGAAGCTCGGCCAAAGGGCCCTTCGAGGCCTATACGTGCCATATATTTAATTTTTTTATGTTGGTCCATCCAGAAGATTGGCTGACAGTTAAACCAATTAGTTGGTGAAAGTCTGTTAATGATCAACGGTTTCAAAACATACTACACTAGTAGATTCTATATCTTGACACATTGATACAAAGCTTGTGTAATAAGAAAGAATTTTTTTATTTATATCCTACCCATTCTGGAGGTAGACAGAAAACAATCCAGAAAAACTTACTTTTTCAATAAACGATCCACATCAGAGGCGCCAATTGGTGCAGCGCCACTCATAATCATACGCAAATCGGGCACACTTTCCGCTGTTAGCTTTGGATGGTGAATCATGAAGAGAGCTGAGAGTGAGTGAAGAAATTATATACAAAATATGCAAAATACTAATATCAAAGAGAAGGCACAATTACTTACCAATTGGTGGAACCAAATTCAAAATGCTACCCTTGTATTCGACCAGCGACTTTATTAAGTCCTCCGGTTTGAATTTCGGCATAGTTGCCAATTTATTGCCTAGACCCAATCGTGATAACATTACAACGGTTAGACCGTAAATGTGAAAGAATGGCAATACTGCTGGTATAACATCTTGTTCATTATGCGTATTGGCCAGCGGTTGTCGCACCTGTTCACAATTGGTCGTGATATTATTGTGTGTCAATTTGACGCCCTTTGGCATTCCGGTTGTACCCGATGAAAATGGCAGAAAGACCAAATCATCACCTGTGATATCATACTGTTTCAGCTGATTGTAGTCCACTTCGCTTGTCTTGGTCAATTCAAAGAAATCAATAGCGCCCGCCGGTAAATCCTCATTTGGACGCAAACGTATGCAAGCGATTGGAATATTTTTCTTCGCCAGCTCACAAGCCTCTTTGATAATGCCATAACCGAGAGTGGTGCCAATAATGAATTTACAATTGCTGAACGATATTTGACGAGATATTTCCTCTGAAAATTGTTCAGCACAGCAAGAAGGAGATTTAATTCATTAATATTACTCTCAAAATTAAATATGAATATCGATTACAAATACAAATACTACTTCATACATAAATTACGGAATAATATACTATTGTATATTCTGTATACTTCTGTTATGTAGTAGTAAATAAATAGATGCATTCGCCTTGATTGGTAGCTGTGAGACTCGTTTTATAACAAATTATCCTGAACAAAGTCCAATGAACGCTTTGAATTTGCCGTTGAAAACGGAAAGCGATCGGTGCATTAAAAGTAAATGTTTTTAAGTTAAAATGTATTGCCTCTGCCGTTGCTTCTCATTCTCCACATGCGTCGATCAATTTGTTTGCTATATGAATTATATCATAAGTTCGTTGTCAGAAACCTTCCCCACTACATTTATGATCAATTATAAGTAATTTACATGAGTCTCCATTCGCATAAGATTGAAGAAGAGCGAATAATATGATATAACATTAACAAAACTAGATCTTGTATCAAATTGGTTAAAGTGCTAAGACTTTGTTGGATTGATAAGATTGCTAAAATGCCTGAGTGTCCGGGGTAATTACCTTTTTCGATTTTCTCAAACCTATCCATGTCTATTTATGAATCTTAGTATACGCCACATTTAATAAAAAAACACTCTCAGATTGTACCTAATATATTTTTAGGGTGCATGAACCCGATATTTGTTTCCTCACATTTAGAAACATATTAGAGGAATCCCCTATTTTGGAACACTATACCATAGAATTTGTATAAAAAAAAAATAAATAAATAAATATGTGGCACTTAAAACCCCGAAGTGCTCAATGACCGAGCTTCCCTTCCATTACTGTTGTGCGTGTTAAATTTTGGACATTATTAGAAGGGACCGACTTATTTTAGCCGGTTCCGAACAGACATCACTTTTTCTGAGCCTTGTCACAGAGGTCCAAAAACCTCTGAAATTTGTTGGTGCTAATATTTCTCTTCAAATGAACTATAAAAGTCAACAAGCCGCCTGGGCTACCGTTAACGCTACTATGTACATACTGTATGCACTGCATATATTACATATAAGCATGGCAATTATTTGCACCGATCACAATAATTAATTTGTCATTTACATTTATTTGCAATAAATTAACTCAATTTGTACGCCCATAGTATTTATATTCAATAAATTAATTCATAGTATAGTCTATTTATAATGATTAAAATGATTACCGGCTGTATAAATTGGATTCATTGTTGTCACTGTTGTACCGGCTTCAATTGCACCCAATACTGCAATTGGATATTCTGGTAGATTTGGTAAGCAAACACCTAAAACATCACCTTTACCAAGTTTGAATTTGGTCTGCAAACGTACGGCTAAGGCTGCGCTGGCATCACGTAATTCAGCATAGGTATATTGACGACCAGTAACAACACATACCTTAAATGAGATTTCAGATAGGGAAAATTAATACAAAAAATAATAATTGCGAAATTAATAATGATGATAATAATAATTATTATTGAATAAATTAGTGGAAAATTTCATGACCGTATATTTGTTGAAAATTTCATTATATTATATTTACAGTATATAGGAATATGTTGATTACTTTGAAATCATTCGTCTTATGTTCTTTATGAAAACAAATTTTGATCAACAAAATATTTTCATTTTGGTTGTTTAAATTTGAGTAGAAAGACACAAAAAAAAAATTTTATATTAACAAGATTTGAAGGAAAATATCAACAAGTCTATCAAAAATCAGTAATGAATTTTATTTTTAGGCCACATCTTATAAAAATAAAATCAGAAAATATCGTGAAGATTCTTCACGATTTATCCGTTCATTTCCCTTCAGGAAATATTTTAGGACATTGCTCATCGCTTTCATACACTCGAAGTAGCTATTTGGATATATGCCAAGACCCAAAGTGTGAGATGAAAGTCTTAATATAGTCAGCAGAACTTTAAACTCTTTAAAAAAGCAAGGCTTACTGAACAATTAGGCTCAAAACCTTCTGAAAAGACAAACGAATTACATTGGTTGGGCCTTCTTTAACGGTGTCGGCGAACTAACCGCATTGGGACAATAATAATAATACTAATAATAACAATTCTTTTTCACAACTTTCACACAGCATATCAAAAGGTCGATTATTTAATGGAGAAAAACATCGAATTGCTAATATTCATTAAATTGCCTTTTCCTGATATTTTTGGTCGAAAACAAAATTCTTCGAATACAAAAGTGTATAAAACATACCAGAATATGTGAAAAAATATTTTTTTTTTTTTTTTTACAAAATATGTGTTACTTCTGTCTATTTTCAAAAACTTTTAGGGTTACCTTCATATATTTAATAAAATTTGCGGAAATGCTATTTATATTATATCTATACACACTAGTCTTGCATTTATTTATTTCTTTTATTTTGTTAAACTTTTTTTTTTCTTCTTTTTGTTGAAAGACAATGGCATTGAACTTGCATGATTTACGAACACCAACCTATCACACTGATAACTGATACAAGTCTTTATGCATATACTATGTGTATGTGCATCCATGAACTAGATACAATTTCGATTTTTTTAACATAAATTTACTGAATTGTAGATTTGTATATTTTCTTTGCTTATCTAATATTGTGATTTTGTCAATGTCATTCAACCGGCATAAATAAACAAATCAAATAATACCATATAAATTTCTCCTAGTATGTAGACTACCACAAGGTCGCATCAACATTAAAAATTTGTTTTTATTACTAAAATAAAAGTAAGACAACTTTAAAAATAAATATACGTCAAAAGACAAATTAAAGGTGGACTTAAACAAGTATTTTGTCAATAGATCGTCCCAATTCAATAGTTGGAACACCTTAATGTGTATAACTAAAATGTGTTTCAGTTGAAAAATAATAACAAATTAAATACACATCAATACACAAAATAAAATTGTAAGGGGTCTTAAGTGTTTAGCTCGAAACTGGTTGTGCCTGCAGATAAGATCGCAATTTGGAGGATTTAGCAATATTAGCTAGTTATAATCGCGAGGCATTATAAAATAATAAAAAAAAACAGAAACAACAACTACAAAGTAATATTGGTTAATATGTTACTGCTATGTATATAAGTGTAGTTGCCAAAATACTCTGCAGTCCATGGAAGATTCAGTTGTCCCCTGTAGTTAGCTCTAGAGTGACTGACCAGAGCAAAATGAGATTTTAACATCGGAAATACTAAGAATTACTGAGAGAATTATTTAGACACGTAAATCTTCAGCGTTTTGGAACTAGTCCATTTACGGTGAAATGTAATACAGCGAAAGTTAGTTCAACGATGGCTTGAATATAGCACTAGAAGATTATAACAATTTCATCCTTTCTATCAAGCTAACTAGTTAATTCAATACTTTTTCCTAGTTATTTCAGAGCTACAGTCGTTCTATGCTATCACTCACTTCCAATGAGCAACATTAGGAAAAGTAAACTCTAAAACGTGTGAAATTACTACACACATTTGAAAAGAACTAGTCCCACTATCATAACTTAACTAGTTCCTTTGTACTACAGGATAATAATATGATAGAATACAAATGCAAATAATAAAGCAAAACACACAAAATTAAATAATAAATTAAAACACAAAAAACAGAATGCAGAAAAAGAAACAAATAAAATCATATACAATGAGTGTGTATGAGAGCGTAAATTTCGATAAATTTAAAATAACTGATAACAGTCCAAAGTTCAGTGGACCAGTGTGCAAAGTCTACACACATACACACAACATATGTTAATATTAAATTCTGTTGATTTTTCTATAAGAGAAAAAGAGACAATTTAAAGATATTCACATAATAGCAAGATAGGCAGCTATGTTGCCAGATTATACAAGAATTCCCTCCATCACCATATTCTTCGTATATGAAATATTTTATGTAAAATGTGTAAAACGAACAAGTCAGAGTGAATATAGTTTTTTTCGTAACTTTGTAAGCATACGATTTTTTTCTAAAACCGAAAATTACAAAGCTCGATTTTTCATTATTGTTTTAATAATTTCGTTACTCGTTAATTCACCCAATGGTTGAATTAATTAAAATGTATCGTATCATATTTTCATATTGATGGAATAGAGTCAGGTCAAAAATGTTTGTTAAACAAATCATAATAATGATAACTATGATATTTATGTGTTTTTTTTTTTTTTTTTGCTTTTATTTAATATGATTGAATAAATATAGGTAATTATATTCGTTTTTTCTACAATACGCTGCATAGATGGATTGTATTTACCATAAATGCTGATTATCTATTAAAACGTGATCTTAACGATAACAAGAATACACGAAAAAAGACTTTTAAAAATATGTGATTTTTTGTGTTCGAAATTTTCTATCAGTTTATTTAAATACGGATCTAAACAATAGGTCCATCTTTTCGAATAACACTCTATCTCATCGTTACGAGATGATAAGACTTTTTAGGTAAGCTGAATAGTAACAAAATAGTCCTAAATATGGGTCATGATATTAACCAAATTAACAATTACCCTTTTCTTAATGCATTTATTAACTTTTGGATTTTTATACTATTTTACCAGCCATAAATTAGGTATTAGGTATTTGCCATATTTTTGCAAATTATTTTAACATTAATTTGTTTCCCCATATTATAAACATACAAAATCCAAATATCTTTTGATAAATTAGTGTTTATGAATGAAAATAGACATTTTAGAGAATGTGAAATAAGTCCATCATATGTATAACAATCAGTAATGAAACCATTTTTTAATAGAAATAAGACCATAATGAGAGCTCAACAACCAATCAATAATTTAATCATCCATTCTAATAATACCGCATTTTCATTTAAAATATTTTATGTTTATCATGTTTAAAAAATCTCTTTTTCTATATTATTGTTTAAAAAATCTGAAAAAAGCTGCACAAACTGCACACACTACATCATATTTTATTTGGATATATAAAATCAATTCAAAAGTATTTTTTGTTGCATGTGAGTCTTATTAAAATCAGCCATCAAATTACAAAAATTACGAAATTACGCTGCCCCACTTAATTTGCTTTTATATTATGAATAGAGTAACATTTGTGTAGATTTAACTACTTTAAGTCGATATAAAAGATACTCAAAATTTCAATCAAAGTGAGATAAAAATCTCCAAGATGGCAACGCTCTAAAACAATTATGAATTGTTGCGGCAAAAATAAAAATACAACAACAGCAAACCAAAATGTATGAGATAATAAAAAATGACAATATTAACTCGCTCGCGGATTCTATACTAGGTTTGTTATGAAGGTACATATGTATATGTAATCAAAAAATTAAGAAAAACAAGAAATATGTATGCATAAATGAAAGTAAGTAATGAAAATATAAATAGAAATTAAAAAAAAAAGGAAAATAACCAAGAATAAACACATCTTGTTTATCAAAGAAATAATATCAAGAAAGGCAAAGAAGAGATCAACACCCAATAGGAAACAAATGTGTTTGATCATCGAGGCGAAATGTTATTTTACTTTAATACAATTTGGTAATAAGACTGTTAACGTATAGAACATATAAAATTCATAGATTAATGTAGCCATATTTATGCTCACTCCGAATATATGCACCAAATATAATTACAGGTTGCGTGAAAGGTTTCAAAGCGATACTTTTTAATCAGTTCCATTGTATTTTATTATTTAATTACTAAATTCACTGCACACAATCGGTCACACCGCAGTAATAAATTATTGTTTAGCAATGTGTGACGACTATCATAAATGATTCATTTTACGATAAGTATAATTTATATACATAATATGTAGTAGGTAGTTTTGTTGCGGTTCTTTTTGCATTCCACTACAAATCAACTTAATAAGATATTTACGGTTTTCACAATTAATTACAAACAGTATAAAAAAAAAAATATGTGGCACTTAAAGCCCCGAAGGGCTCGTTGGCAGAGCTTCTCTTCCATTACTACTGTGCGTGTTAAATTTTGGACAGTATACGAAGGGACCTACTTATTTTAGCCGGTTCCGAACCTCAGAATTCTTGCGACATCACTTTTTCTGAGCTTTGTCGCAGAGATCTTTTAGAAGCTTTTTCATGGCAAGTTGTTACTGTCGGAAGAATTGCCAATTGCTTGCGGACAGGAGGGTACCGTTCGAAAGAAAAATCTTTTCGATATAAAATTTGTTATGCTTCAGCCGCGGATTGAACCCACGACCTACAGATCAGAAGGCCAACACGCTAGCCACTGAGCCACGGCACCCACAAACAGTATGGCTTTACTAAAACAACCTCATTACACTGTGGAGCAGTAGGTTTAACTCGAACCAGACTCGGGTAGCACTGTTGTTTTTCAGATAGAACAGATGAGCCATAAAAAATTCAAACGAACATTTTCGTTTAGCCATTCGATCCGTTTCTTTGGTGCGATAAAAAAGAAAGGCTGAAAGAGGAGTTCAGTCAAGGTTCTATAGAGCTCTTAGTACGAAATGTGGGTGTATGTGTGTAATTAGATAAGGTTGCTGACGCTACCGAGTCTCTCTCTCTCTCTCTCTTAGCTTCACAGTCCAGGTATTCAGGTCTGCTTCCACATCGTTAAGCTATCTCTTTCTTGGCCGGCCCCTCTTTCTTCTACCAATCGGACGAAGTGCAAACACTTTCTTCTGGATTCTTTCAGCTGGCATGTTATACCTCATGTCCTATCTATCTAATTCGCTCTGCTATTATGAAACGTACGACATTTGCACCACCAATTAGGTTTTCAATTTCATGGATACCACGGATATGATAAGTGCCATCTATTATTTTAACAGGACCATAATTTTTTCGCATGATGCTCCTTTCAAATCGTAGCAGCTGACTTATATCATTTGTTTTCAGTGTACATATATTGGCTCCATAAGTAAGAACAAGACGTATTAATATCTTATACATTGTGATTTTATGCTTTCGAGACAATATTTTGGATCTGAACAATTTATTATTTACGTAGTATGCTTTATTAGCTGATTTAATTCTTTCATCGATTGCGATTCACGAGTCTTTGCTTGATAACAGGATAAAATATAAGGATTTAAACGGAAAACACCTTCAAAAACGCAGTTGTCTATTACCAGATATGTCTGTAGATTGTTGCTTGCTTAACGCAGCATATACTTAGTTTTCTCGGAATTGACTACAAGTCCTAGAATTTTTGCTTTTTCTTCTAACAACTTAAATATTCGAGTTAGCTTGTTCTTATTTTTGGACATGATGAGGACATCATCAGCGTACGCACAAATTTGGAAATCTTTGTCAAACAATGTTCCATTAGAATTAATGTCTTTTATAATGGTATGTAACATTAAATTGAAAATCAAAGCAGACAGCGAATCACCCTGTTTTATTCCGGACAACACCTGAAAAGGTTCTGTCATCTGACGCTACCGGCTACGTGATCAAATAAGCATTAGCTAAATGGCCGGTATATACAAATGAAGATCATCATTGTATAGAATAAAAAAAAAACTTGATATAAATATTTACACAGCTTTAGCGATACGAGTTTATCTCAATCATTTGTATATTAATACCTAAGTATGTATAGAAACTTTTTATATATCTAAAAACAAAGTATTTATGCAATATGTATATAGAAAACGATTTACGATAATTGCTATTAAATTTGCATTCATATTGTTGTGTTTTGTGCCCCAAAAAAAAGCGGTCACTAACAATAATTATGAATTCTACACCCGTTTCTATTTTAGATTCTATCAAAGTATTGCGGTGGAAGCAAGTTGGTTAATATTTTAGAAACTTTTTGTTATCAATTAAGATAACAAAACGCGCCTATTTCTTGTCGACAGCAAAGTAATTCATTTGTGTTGGAACAATGACGTGAATTTCAAGATAACCTAAAAGATTACTATTGCTAGCACATGCAACCTTGTGCTTTGTAAAACAAGTATCAGTGGAGTTCTCTATTGAATAATTAGAGCAAAACTGTGTTATAGTAATTGTCCTCCAAATATACGACGAAACTAAGAAGCACTTCACCTTTAAAGGTTCTTGGTAAACTGAAATCCACTGAAATAATTGCTGCAGCTACAAAAAAAGGGTGCTAATCGTACCCTGGTAATGAATGTCGACGATAAAGAGGATCCTAACCTCTAGTAGAAGCATAAAGTAGTGGATAGCAACTAGTATTTCATATTTCGTATTACTGACCGTCATCAGTGTTTCTGTTTTTATTTTTACACATGATGACTTCCATTTTCATAGCATATGTATGTATTATACATGCACTCAGATAGTTCTTGGATTCGGTCTTATTGTACGTGATATGCTCGCGTTTATTATAAAAAAATGCAAATAAAAAATGTGTGTATATGTGTTTTTTGTTTGTTTTGTTATCCAATCGTCATTCCCGTTGTTATTTTTATAAATTGCATGCAACTTACGAATAGCGCAATGAGTTTGCTATAAACATTTCAATTATACTGGTCTGACTTGGTGAATTGTCCATTGAACGCGCTCACGTAATACGCGTACGAATGTAGATTAGAAAGGGGCACATTTTTGCCCATAAATGACTGGATGGATGCAACAATCTACTGATTGATTCTAGCCTTCGCTTTTACAACATCCAGATTTTCAATTGTGGAAGATGACAGAGATGATTTCACTTGTTTTTTTGTTTCATTGATATCGTTGTTATTGTTATTGTTCAAGCCAAATTAAATTTAAATATATTTCATCAGTCAAAACAAAATACTTAACAATATTTATTTAATTTTATCATATTATATTATTCCAACGATTAATTATAATTTTTGTAACTGCTACGGAAATTGTTACACTTCTTTACGATACAATATGATATGATTGGATAATTTCGCCTTTTCCCCACTTTTCATATAATGTACTGAAGAATAGCAGCACTAAATATCTTTATTTGTGGAGGAAGTGAGAAAATATGTACTATATCTAGTGCAGCGTTTTTCATAAGAGCAAGGTTCCATTTTTTCCCCAAATATTTGTTTCCATTGCTATAATTACTTTGATCTAATTATTCTAAATTTTTGTAGTAAGAAAATCATTTAGATATTGCTGCTACATTGTGCTACAACTGTTAAAAATTGTGTTAAAAATTCCCAAAATTTATTTTAAAGAAACCGAGAGTTATTGAAAAGTTAGTTTCTTTTTAGAACACGAAAATCTTTGTGTTTTCGCTTATCTTTGTACAACAAATATACTTCTGGAAAGCATAACAAATTAATATGTTAATTATTTGATGAGATTTTTGCCACAATAGTTAGAAAATTTATGTGAAAAAACAATTAAAAACATCAAATGTTTTATGCTTGTCGTTTTCCAAAAAAAAATTTACATAGATGGCGCCATATGACAGTGGATCGTAACTACAATTGTAGTTGCACACTCCGCCAATCGTATACGTACAGATTTAGCACATTATATATAATAAGTACTGGCTAGCATCGAGTACAAGTGTGTGACGATATTGGAACAACACTACTCACTAATTTCTTGCTTTACCATGTACTCTCTTACAACCCACGCAATAATCACCACAATCTCCCTCATCGACTATATTATGAAGTTCATCTAACACTTAGCAATTTGTGTCTGATATTGTTGTTGTTTCGACATGGGAATTATTTCAAAAGCAAATTACACGAACTTTTGAATTTTTGTGCATGGCAATATGGAAATTCACATCGCACCAAAAATGAGACGATCGATTGTTTACTATGAGCAAAAACGAGAGTGAAAAAAATATAAATCGGCCACAAAAATTGTGTTTGATTTAATTAAATTATATTTGGTAGTTTTTTTTTTTCGAAAAAACATGAATGAAATGTGAAAATTATTGATATTGTGGTGTAAGTGTTTATAAATACAAGTGAGGCACACGATTATTAAGGAGATATCGAACGTCAACAAAGCTGGGAAAATAACTACGGTAACGATTGATAAAATGCAACTATAGACTATGTGGAAACTTAGGAAACCATTCTGCGTAGATGGAGCAGAAGTTTAACAAAGTTAGTACTTGATAATTTCTATTGGTTTTGGGCTACATTGTGCCTGAAGAAAGAAATGTGAAATTTTCAACAAATCACGTAGTTTTTTAAAAGTTTTCCCAAAAATCACCACAATTAGGCTGACTTCCTTCAATACAGTTTTAATACTAAATTTTAATGGATGCGCAGTTTGCATTTCTCTGCCTATCGATAACAACAGTGATGCATTTGTATTTGCATTTGGCTTTAGGAACAAGTGCAATGTATTATTGCAAAGCAACATGCGTTTAGGAAGTAACCCTTAATTAATTGTGAGTTTTTCTAAGTAATAGTGAAACGTTTCGATGGATTTTCGCCTTGGGTTACATTACGTTGGACGACCATAATGAAGAAATCCTCCAACGTTTTCCAGATATTGACCTTCACATGATAATATAATGTGAAAAAAAACTTGAAACGTTATCCTTGAAACTTGAAAGTCCAGAGATCGAACCAAGCAATTAAAATATAGATCAATAACTTGAGGTCTTTTGAACCCTGCCATTAAATATATTGTGTTATATGAAATTAAATATATGAAATTATTATATGAAATTATAATGGCTGCTTAATATGTATTTATTATCACCATCAAATTCTGTTATCACACACTCTAAAATAAATATTTAGTAGAAAAACTCTTTGTAAAAATACGCCTAGTACTTAATAGTTAATTATAAAACTCTTATCACAGAATGATTTGCATTAAATTGTTAATGAAAATTTATAATCTTTTTTAGAAGTTATTATTGTACACACATACCTACATCGGTTAATTGAATTCAACCTTTTCTTTCTCTATACTAATATTTGTGGGGAAAACGTATGTACTACTGGTTCTTCTAACTAACAATTAAAGTAGGAGCAGTGGCCTCCTTCTACAAGTCGATGCACTCTTAAGGGCACGAGTACGAGTAGTATTTTACTTACCGCAGCTACATTATTCTCCCATTTTTTGAAGTCACGCCAAACGTATTTATCCAAAGTGAGGTTTGGTGAAGGAATCGGCTCAAATGGTGAACTCTTATAGTAGCCTTCTTCATTGGAGTAGTGTAAACATTTATCCGATTGACTAATACTGGGCTCAGCAGTAACAGCATTGTTCTGTTGGCGTTCATTTGTCGATATGGATTTTTTTGATGGTGTCACAGTGTTTGTTGCAGGAATGCGCAACAGGTTTAAACTTTGCACTGCACTGCTGGTTAAACGTGCCGATGTTGTGCGTATCATTTTTTAAAAATTATTATTATTAGTTGGTGCAAGACAAACAAATACAATTAAAATCTTAAACGGTTTTTATGTTGAATCTTTCAGTTTGCAATGAAAACGAAACACGTCCACAATCGAGCAATGACGAGGTATAACTGTCGCAATGAGCTTGCGATTTGATTTGAGTAAACGCAACAACAGCTGCGAAATATCGTGGGCAGTGGGTAAGCGAATTGAATGGAAACGGAACAAAAAATGCTCACGGTTTTTTTTATAGATACTCGTAGTTGTTGCTATTATTTTACTTTTAGTTTTTTTTTTACTATATTTTTTATTTGATGCTTTTTCGTCTTGATGTTGTTGTTATTACTGTTGATATGTGATCAGTTTTGTTTTTATTATAATTTATATTATTATTGACGTTAATTTTTTTTGTGTTTTTTTTTTTGTTTGGCTTAGTTCAGCTTTCTGTTTAACTAGCTGCCTTATCATTAACCTGAAATTATACAAAACAGACAAGAAAAATATTTAATAACAAATGTTTTTCAAGCGCATGCAACACAGAATTTACATATGTATATATGTACATAATGAGAGATTAATGACACAATTTCATTGGAGATAGTATAGGGTGAGAAAGATAGTGGTTTCTTTCTTAATAAACGATTATTTTGACGCTTAGAATTCTTCCTTTCTCGCAATCTTGACTGTCAGTTGGTATCATAACTGCGCGGAGCGGAATAAATCGGTTGATCAACTCAGCACTAATTGCAATATTTCCCAAACACTGCGTATATTGAAAAAATATATTTTGGACAACTCACAGTTTGAGCAAAAGTTCAGAGCTAACGAACAACACGCACGGAGCTTCCATATAATCCTATTGAATTTTTTTTTTTGTGGAACACCGTAAATATCATATTAAATATTATCTGAAAGCGAATATCGTCCTAGTAATTTGAGAAATAGAGTCAAAAATCGCCAAGATGTTTGCAAATTTAAGTGGTAAATAATAAAGATTTTTATATTTTCTAATAAAACAATAATATACCGAAAAAAAAGTATTTTTGTTTATTTTATTGTATTTCGACCCTCCCTCAACATAAGCATTTGTGGCATCACAATTGGCCTATTTTGGCATAAGTGGATTCGCGCAAGCAGACAGTCGCCTAACCTTGGATCACCCTATATTTATGTGAGGATACCTTACGCTCCGTACAAAAAAATAAACGGTCGTTACAGTTGCCTATTATAAATAAACGCCTAAGCAATTTAGATTTTATATTTGCTGTCAGAGGCTGCGATCTACATAATGCGGTGATTTTCTCTGCATAATTTGTAGAGTTCGAATCAGAGTCGCGGCAAATTTGATCGGTATGAAGTAGTAAGTAGTCACCGTAACATTATCTTTATTGGAAAAAGTCGCGTTAAAAAACTTAATCGCGGGTAGGAGCAACAAGTACTGGACAACCTGTAAGCTATTGGTATGTTCAGCTGGTGACAGCGAGTGTAAAGTATTGATGAGTACTGGTCAACTGGTTTTGATTCCAAATCATTTAGCAAAAATTTTAACTACCGAAGATTCAAAGTATATTTGCTCAAGACAAAGAATAAAAAATCTATTAAAAATTTTAGCAATACATATTTGTTGAAATTTAGTGAAATTTAGTGAAGGTCAAAATTGGTTTTAGACCGATAGTCCCATGAGCAAATATGCTTAAAATTTACGGCAAACTAATTTTACCCAGCCTAATGTACGTCCATTGTGGCACTGTACATAATTAAAACAATCGCTGATATAATGTATGAAATAATCGATGCTATTAATTCAATTCTAAAGTATTTCTAACTCGCAATGGCCCATTTGGCATTTTTATTTTCTTCAGTAAAAGTAAAAGTGATCACACACATATTTGAAGAATGAACCATTACATAAAATTTGCATATAAATATTTTGGAATATTTGAAAATTATATGGATTTGAGTATCCTTTAGCTATGATACCGATCGGAATCTTAATTTTTAAATTAATTATTATTGGAGATTATAATTAGAAGCATTTTTGAAAAACGATATTAAGAATAATTTAAAGAAACTCAATTTCATTGAACGAATTCAGTTTAGAGCCCACCAAAATGTGTTTATTTATTAAAATTTTTTGGTACATTAGCCTATCAATCTGAGTTTGTCTGGCTTGTGTCACTTCATTGACGTCATGCAAATATTATTTTTATTTTATTTTTTTCAATTAAAATTAATAAAATGAAATCACAAAACAGAACGAATAAATAAATAGTAGAAAAAAATTGCATTTCATATCAGGAACGCAAAAACAAAAATAAAATTATACAATAAATGTTTATAATAAAAATTATTATGTAGGTACTCTTACAGTGGACTCAGTGCCGCTGATATTTAGAAGCAATAAATTCTAGTATATGATAAGAATGTCTACTATTCCAGCCAGTGGTTCATATTAAGTGATTATATATTCTATACTATGTTTAGAGTTTTTTTTTGAAAGATTTATAAACTTGAATAACCAATTTATATTTCTATCAAAAGATTAATTGTTTTCTATGATGTAAAAACATGTCTAACTAACCCTCAAAGTACTGTTTCAAATTTTTATAACAAAAGGTGCCTTTTATATTTAGAAATTGAAAAGAGATTACCTCATGTTATGTATTAAGCAAGAAAAATTACGCAACTAGGTTCTGAAGGCTTGTAAGATTTCTAAGGGCTCGAAGAGGAAGCGTAACAATTGATTGTAGAAAGCCCTTGGAAAACATATCGTTTTCCTATTTAACCTTCTTTAACAATACAAGGTATCTATGTATTGTAATTATGTTAATATTTTTACATCTCTTTGATTATTTGATTATTATTAATTGCTTGTTTTTTTATATTATTTATTGTTCTAAACAAAATTTTTCGATTGTCATTGTCAAACTTGTTTTTAATATTCTCTCATAATTGTTTTAAATTACTTCTCTTGTTAAGATATAATTATTAAAAAAAATAAATAAATAAATGACCCTACAGTCTGTCTAGGATGACTTATTTATACCACGCTCACGTACAGATAATGTAGGTATATAATAAAAATTCGGCTGAATACATCTGCCTTTTGAGAAGTAAATGTACTTTATATGAAATGTAGTTCGTGGTATTTCCTTTTGTCAGTAAATTTGACCTGCTTTTCGAAACAATTGGTGTTGAAAGCCTATTTCTTGCAATATTAATACCCTTTCAAATAATTATCCACATATTAAATTAGGTTATTTAGAAGCACTGATCAATATGTATACATTTCTATATTTTTGCAGCTTTTATAGCTTATAGCTAAGTGGTTACAAGCATCTGATGGAAATTAATATACTTTGCGCATCGGTGTAAGGCATAAGAAATTGTTGAGAACTAAACAAAAATTATTATAAACAAAAATTGGGAACAATACAATCACGCAACAGAACCAAAATGCAAAACATAATAATAATATAATAATTATTGGTTAATTGGCTTCAGTGGCCGATCCACAGAAATCCCACCAAATCACACAAATGTCATTTTTTCACAACAATCCTCTAAGATAGACGACACCGTATCTTGGTTGATCCATTAAGTTTTAATGTAATATTCAGTCCAATTTCTGAATTTGAAGACGAAGAATTGGAAGCATTACTTGACCAAGATTGTTGTCAAACGCATTTAAGTCTCGCAGAATCCTAGGAAGTGACTCAATCAATCATTTCCGACCGTTTAAAAACAGCAGAATTGATTCAAAAGTAAAGAAATTGGGTGCCACATGAACTGAAGTTAAGAGATGTTGAAAGCCGACTTTGGATGTCAGAAATACAAAAGCGAGCGATACAAAAAGAAGTCGTTCTTGCATCAGATTGTTACTGGTGGCAAAAAATGGATTCATTTCGACAACCCGAAGCACAAGAAATCGTATGTGAAGTACATCCAACTACCGAAATCGACGGCAAAGCAGAATATTCATAGCGCGAAGGTAATGCTCTGCATTTGGTGGGATCAGAAGGGAGTGTCGTATTATGAGATGTTGATATTGGGCCAGGCAATCACAGGGGAACTGTATCGAACACAATAGATTAGTTTCAAGAGAGCAATCGCCGAAAAACAACCAATATATGTGATTAGACACTTCATCATGACAACGCTTAGCCTCATGTTACAAGAACTATTAAAAATTATTTAGAAAACAGCAACTGGGAAGTTTTACCTCACCCGCTTAATAGCCCAAACAGTGCCCCGTCTGACTACCATTTGCTTCGATCGATTCAGAATGCCCTTACTGGAATACGCTTCAGTACAGGGTATCCGAAATTGGCTTGGTAGGAATTCTCTTGGGACATAATCCATAAGAAAGAAAGAAAGATGGAAGCAAGTCATAGCTAACGATGGCCAATACTTTGAATAATGTCTTCATACATTTTGTTATTGATATAAAGTTTATTTTTGCTAAAAAATCAATTCAAATTAATCGATTGTCCTAATACTAGTGACCTGAAAAACCGTCGTGAATCTAACAATTTCAAGCAGGGAAACTCTAATTCATATGCTTTTTCATTCAATGCACATATGGCCGGGAACACAAAAAATAGTGATATCAGCAAACAAATTGATTCCCCTCAGTTCCCCCTAAATTCTCTCTACAGCTAAGAATTCAATACATCGAAAAGTTCGTAAGACAAAACATATGGTTTTTTAGAAACTAAATCCTTCAACGTTTCATGACAATCATACCATTAGTTCAGAAGTTGCAGTGGTTTCAGTAATGCTACTTTTAGTGTTATTCGGACTCTGCTCCATCGAAACAAATAATAGGGGAGTGGTTTGCTGACTTTAAACGCGGCTATACCAACGCTCTGGTCGCCCAAAAAAAGTGGTGTATTTTGTTCATCGACTACCTTTTAAAAGGCCAGACCATCAGCAGCGATCGCTATATGGACCAAACTGTTGCATTGGAATGAGGAAAAAAGTGCTATTTCACCAAGACAACGCACCGTGTCACAAGTCGTTGGCTACGATGGTCAATTGCACAAATTACACTTTGAATTGGCTCCTAGCAATTTTTAACTGTTCGCTGACCTCAAATAAATGCTTGCCGGAAAGAGATTTGGTTGGCCTATTTTAAGGCCTCTGAGATGCGTTGAAATTATTGAATCGCTCTTGTTGATTGTTGATGAATAAACTTGAATTCTGCCAAAAAGTTGTTTTATTGGTTATTCTACGAACTTTTCAGCCGATATGTAATAATGGTAGATTAGAGACTTTTATTGCAGCTTGGCTGTCAACGAATATAACAATCTTATAGTTATCTTTGATTCAGTTTCCAATTAGTCGACATTTTTCTCTACTTGCCAGAATATCACTCTGAACGGTAGTGACCTCATTAGTTGACGAATGGGGTGGCTATGTCCGCGAGAAAAGCGTTCATTTTGGAACCAACGCTATAAATCGGGATATTATATTCCGTTTGAAAACTATTTCTTTTCCATTCGTTTCTCGTTGAAAATCTAGACTTAAAATCGTTATTAAAATGTACTTGAGAAATTGTGTAATCTGATCTCATCCCTAACGTATAATTGGAAACTGTGTCTAGTATTCTACTGTCCTCTTTTGTGCATTCCACCCAGTTACCGACTGCGTTAAACTTAACTACGCTATTGTAGGCGATTTTTTAATGTAAAAGTCAATAGGAGAGGTATCTGCCTGTAGTATTACGTTTAGAGCTTTCTTAGGGCACGACCGAAGAGCTCTTGTGACACCAACACAAGCCGTTCGTTGAACTCTATAGCGTTTTCGAGCGTTACGGTTCTATTTTTTAATATTGGTTGTCGTCTATATTCATTGAGTAATACAAGAACGAGGCCCAAACATACTGTTGCAGCAGTAAAATGTTTCACAGGTTTTTCTAAGCCACAACTAGATGTTGGACGTTGTATTTAGCTTTAAGTTTTGGAAAACACCTAAGAACATGGCTTTGTCTGAAAGATATAATCCATGCGCATTTAGGGTCGGGAGAGTGTGGGATGCAGTTTGGGCTATAGTGGATTGGAATTAATATTCAGTACTTTATTTTCTTCAGCTGTGCAAGGATGCTGAATACAAATCGCTGTTGTCAGGATGAATTTTATATCTATTTTTCTGAATCTATATTTACCTTCTATAACCACATTATGAACTTGATATTTACTTCTTTGTTCGTCAGATAGTTGATCAATATTGAATTTGACACAACTGATATTATTTATGCTGTGTCATTCTGGTTTATGCTTTGTCATTCTGTGATATATGAGATATTCTGATGATATTCATTATTTACCGTGTGCAATGGCGCCAAACTAACGCTCCAGCTAAGAAGGTGTCATATTCGGAACCCGCTGGAGGACGACGCAGAAGAGGAAGACCAAACCTTCGGTGAAAAGACCAAGTACTGGAGAACATGACGGCGCTTGGAATTTCTAACTGGCGCCAGCTAGCGAAGAACAGAGATGGCTGGCGAAGCATGTTATTTTCGCCCTAAATCGATATTCGGTTGTTATGGCCACATAAGAAGAAGAAGAAGAATGGCGCCAAACTTACTGAAGCATTGCAAGGTGCAATGAAAGAATCGATTTTATGGTACTTTAATATAAACACAGATTGAGCTGATGTTAAAAAGTGTTGCCTTAATGCGATTTGAAATGCACTCACTATCTTGACTATAATTAAGGTGGAAAGATGAAAACTTAAACATTACAACTTTAACAAACTAACATTTAATAATAATACCAAAACTTTACAAAGAAATACCCAAGGATTAAGATAATATTGTGTGTGTGTGTTTTTTTTTTATTACCCACATCACTCTCAGGAAATAGTATGCAAAAAGCAATAATAACCACTGTACCTTATTTTGTAAAGTATCTCTCTTTGGAATACTCGAACTATTTCAATTAAGCAGTTCTCGAATCAACACAAGAATATGATCAATACAATATCACAACACTATAACGCAACAACAACCGATTCAATCAACAGTCTGAATGAAACTAATTTTGATCAACATCAATGAGATACAAGTTACCAACGACGGTTTAGAATGGCTGCGGCATTTCTACTATGATCGTAAACACATCAATAAAGCGACCATAAATAACAACAAATGATAAATTGAAAACACAGGCAAATCGAAAAGAAAACAAATAATAGGTGCTTGCATTCGAGCAAAATGGATGAGTGAAGGAGAGTGAAAAAGGGTAAAACCCATACGATAAAACAAATGACATAAAACAAGCCTCCTGTTTCTCTCTGCCATTATGCATATTACTGATAATGCAGGTGTATTAACACATACACGCCGGAGAATGTGATCAGTTATCATTGTGAACTTGATATCAAAATTATTGATGAATTTATATTTATTACAAGACGAGTTATTTTCTAGAGCAAGGTATTGAAGTAACTATTAAAAATAATTATGTTAGATCCAATAATTAGAGTTCTTGCCCTTAATGGAATTCCTTAGATAGGAAAGTATTCGATTATTCGATTTGGGGTATTCAACTACTCGCTTAATCGTTTACCTTTGACTAGTTGGTTAACTGTTGGTTTCCGGTTAGTCGAATATTATTAACTTCGAATTGCAAAACGTATATATAGATGTCTATATAAATGAAAAAGCTATTTCTTAGCATCTATCGTAGTGTCAACTAAATATGATTGAGCTGGATACTGCCTCGGGTAGTGAACTTGATTTACACAATAATAAGAATGCTTCTGTGTTTTGGTCGCGACTAAAATCGTTCGAATGATCGGAAAAAATGATTTAAATATGGCACAAAACTTGATTTGTATTGATCACGCTGGGGCAATACGAATAACCCAGTGGAAGTATTAAAGACTGCTGGCGCCAGTTAGAAATTCCAAGCGCCGTCAGGTTGTCCAGTACTTGGTCTTTCCATCGGAGGTTAGGTCTTCCTCTTCTGCGTCATCCTCCAGCGGGTTCCGAATATAACACCTTCTTAGCTGGAGCGTGTTCTTCTGGTCGCTCGACATGACCTAGCTAGAGCAGCCGCTGGATTTTGATGCGCTTTACTATGTCAATATCGGCATTGTTGTACCTTATTCGGTACTCGCCACCAACGCAAATAGGTCCAAAGATTTTGCGTAGGACTTTTCTCTCGAAAACCTCAAGCATTCGCTCATCCAAGGTGGAAATTGTCCAGGCTTCCGCGCCATATAAGGACAGGCATGATGAGAGACTTGTAGAGTGTAGTTTTCGTTCTTCGAGAGAGGGCTCGACTTCTCAATTGCTTACTTAGCCGAAAGTTTGCAAAAGTGTTCCTTCGCAATATATCCTGGCTGACGTCATTACTGCTGTTAATGCTGGTTCCAAAATAGACAAAGTCCCTTACTACTTCAAAAGCGTAGTTGCCAACAGTAACGTGCTGTCCAAGACGCCGGGACTCTTTGTTTGTTGACACTAGATACTTCGTCTGCACTGACTGCTCGCGTGTTCATGCCAATTATGTCAATATCGTCGGCATACGCCAACAGCATGACACTTTTGTTGAAGATAGTGCCATTATGTCGTAGATCAGCAGCTCGTATTATTTTCTCCATAATAAGACTGAAGAAGTCGCACGATAACGAATCACCTTGTCTGAAACCCCGTTCGGTATTTAACGGTGCGGAGAGGTCCTTCCCAATTTTCACTGCACAATTGAAGTTATGTAGTGCTTTGCAGGAATACCGAAATCAGACATTGTTGCGTAGAGTTAATCCCTTACCGAACTGTAGAAAGCGGCTTTATAATCAACAAATAGGTGGTGTGTGTCGATCTGTTTTTCTTGGATCTTCTCCAGGATATGGCGCAGTGTGAAAATCTGGTCGATGGTAGATTTCTGATTTCCGATTCTGATAAAACTTCGACTCGGTGACTAATTTTTACTCTTCTTTCTAACAATATTTAAATCTGCTTAGAATTTAGACTTTTGCATAGGTCTTTGGGCATTTTAATGTTTTTTCTTCATTGATTGGCCCATAATAAAATGTACTATTTTTCATCTTTATATTAAAAACAATAATTGTGGTAAATTTTTAATATTTATTCATTAAGCACATCTAAACGGGTACAATAGCTCATCTACAGTTATGTTTTGTCTTGGCGTATAATTGAGACGCAAATTTGCGTTGAGCATTTCGAAAATTTCAGAGATTCCTTCTGCCTGATATAATATACGTAATATGCAAAAACCCAAAAATGTTCTTTAGAATGTATGAATATAAAGATATTAACATATGTTAATAGTCCCAATCAACTTAGAAGAAAATTGATGCCAATGTGAATTGATTTGATTTAAAATTTTTTATATATACATTATATATACAGTCTAGTTGAAAAAACACTGCAAATAATTTGATAAAAAAATAAGCAAAAAAATGGAATTTTCGTTTCCGCCTCTTAATTCATTTGAGGTTCCTCCACCTTAGTAATAGCATCTGTGAGTATCGCACATAATTGCATACCATCTCAAATAAGTACATTTCATCTCATTATTCAAATAAATAAGTAGCTATTCATGTTATTATTTTATAGAATTAAGTGTCTATTTTTGGACAAATTTTGATAACGAAATATACATATACAAGGTGAGACAATTATGTATTACGACTCGAACCATATCTCAGCTACCAAGCGCACCATCTATGTGTGAGGACATGCGTTTTGAAGCTTCAACATTCCTCTACTAACTGTCAAAATTTCATGGCATTTGGTTGACATTTAATGTTTATTGACATTCATTTTACAAAACACGTGTTCATTTGATGTTGAAATTTTAACATGGAGCAAAGAGAGAAAAAAGTCACACAGCAGTCATTGTTCGTCAATTTTTGGCTCGGAATCAGGTCTGTGTGTTGAGTCACCCGCCGTATTCACCTGACTTGGCACCGTGCGACGTCTTTTGGTTCCCAAAACTGAAATTGAAATTGAAAGGATGGTTTTTTGATGACATTCAGACCATACAACGGGCTTCGACGAGGGCACTGGAGGCAATTCCGAAAAATGAGCTGGAACACGCGTTTGAATCACTATTAAATCGATGTAACAAGTGTATTGAATCAAGAGGAGAATATTTCGAATAAATATACCGAAAAATTAGCAGATATCGTGTTTTAATTGTGTTTTCTAGAGGCAGTCTTAATACATAATTGTCACACACACAATTGTATGTTTGTGTGTATATGGGAATTTATGTAGTCACAATTGCAATAGACGATTCAGACAGATGTTTAATGCATAAATCCGTTCACAGACGTAAGCTTGTTTGACACTAAATAATTTAAAAATTTTATATCTGAGTATTACCACATTATTATATTATATTATTATTAATATTATTATTATTATTATTAATATTATTATTATTATTATTATTAATATTATTATTATTATTATTATTAAATTAAGCATTATATTAGCATACTATGTTGTTATATACTTGTAAAACAAGACACCCCTTTCAATGTTTTTACATATTGCTATACGTATTTTATAAATAATAAACAAAAATACGACGCTTTCACTTTCACTTTCAGATATACCACCAAAAATTCTACAATATTGTAATTACTGAGCAAATTTTCATGTTCATAATCACCACACATCCGCGTCACAAGTAAAATAATTACCTTTAAAATTATAGTCAAATGATTCTCTTATTTATTCAATAATGTTTATTAATTTAAAATTTAAAATATCGTTTAAAATATTACATATTTATTTAATTTTTATGTTTGTTTTGGTTTTTGTTAAACTGAAGCAAACTCAATGTTATTTATTTACATTTCAAATGAAACCTTCCAAATGGCGCAAAAGATGAAAAACCATTAAAACCATAATCAGAAAATCCCCATACAATGAAAAGTGGGTGATTGGTGAGTAGATACATACATATTTGTTGTCGTTTGAAATGCGCGTGTCAGTGAGTTGTTGATGGTGATGTTTTACTATGAATGAAAAATATTAGTGAAACTTACGAAGTAAATCATTAACTTAGAGGAAGTAGGAAGGAAAAGAGGCAGATTTGATGTAAACACATTGCTCTACATAAGCTCTACCGCTACACAAAACCCATCGAGTAGATCTAAGTAACTTAACACAATTAATTATGCTTTCAGTGCATAAGAAAAAGTTTAACTAAATTTATTTTTTACACAAAATAGTTGCTCATTTAAGTTATCCATGATTCCCAAACTTCGTACTCAACTTCACTACTTCACAATTCTGCAAATATTTATTAGCTAAAAACAATTTAATTACAAAAAATCCAATTTTTTTCAATAATAACATTTTTTAGTCAAACAAAATCATCTGTTTTGGTAGCTCTTTAGCAAATATGCTATATTACAGAAAAATTATCTCCATTATGGGTTTTGCTTGCTATTCAGTTCATAACCTGCTCTACTTCGTGAATAGCACTCTTCTCTCTTGGAAAATTTGACAAAACGAAACGAACAAATGTTTACGTTTCTATCAACCACCACTTTTTTCTTTAGTTTAATATTCTCTACTCATAATATGTAAAATGTCATCACAATTTGACAATGAAAATTGCAACTATCGGCCAATAGATGGCACTTTTGTTAAATTTATATGAAAAATTATATTTAATATTCTTTTGCATAATTATAGGCATTTTCTTAATGGCAGAATCTCCACCCACATCCTAATAAATTACTTAATCACTAAACGGTTACAATTATTTATTAGTATAATAAAAAAAAAAACAACAATTAACACTCGAAATTTTAATTCTATGTTAATTTACGTAAATTTAATATAAATTTGTATGTTAGGGCAAGGAGTAGATTAAAAATTTCTGATTTAAAATCCACTCCCTTTGAAATAATGTCAAAATATGTAATACGACGATTTGCATCCAATGCGAATCTAACCCTAAAAGAGTCCAGAAATGCAAAAAATAATCACATATTTTAAGCAAAATTCATTTTTGTTTTATTATTCGGCATTAACTGAAAAATGAGGTGAATATAGGCAGTAAGTGTATAATTTTAGGGTTTTTCTAATTCAAATAATTAAGGATGATGCACCCGATTTAGATTGCTTTCCTGGTTTTAGTGAAGAATTCTAGCAATGGTTTCAACTGGCTAAGTTTTACGAAAGAAAGCAATATGTGCTGCTTTAACTTATTTTATTGACATAAGCCTCGAACAAAAAGTTGTGCAGCCTTCGCGCCCCACTGAAACTTTGACAAACATTGCTGAGCTGCAATTCAAACAATTGTTAACTTGTTTGTATTAAATTTAATATAAAAATTACGACTATATTATCTTCAGCAACTGCAAATAAATCAGAACTTTCTAACTATTTATTTACTGCACATGATGTACGATTAACAATATGTAGATCTTAAAACACTGATGCTCTTCAGATTTTTTTGAAAATATGTAATTGCTTGCATCGCTTTGTAGGCCTTTAAGAAGAAAAGATCTTTAAATTAATTGATATAAATTTATGTGTTTATTTAACATAACATGATCTAAGTGCTGCAATAACACCTGTAGCGCAATGCAATAGTCCAAAAACAATTGTTATTCTCTGGGACCAAATTCTCTAGATATACAGCTTTGTTAATTAGAAAATGCTGTTTCGTTCCTTATGGTTCGGCTCACCAATGCATTTTCATCAAATGTAGAATATATAGAAATTCCATAACATTACATGTATGTATATCAAAGCCACTTGAATTACATATGGATATATAATGAATGATTTTCTTTGAAAGAATATTTATGATTATTATCTGAAGCCTTTGTCAACATGGTAGGCAAAATATTTATTCTGAAATTGTAATTCAATTCGTCATTATTCCCAATGGCGCGTCCATGCAGTTTTCTAAGCCAGAATATTCTCATTCTTCTTTCATCGTTGCATTCATCTTGTAGCGGCCTTGAGCACTGGAATATTTAAATTAATGGCCGGATTATGTGGTTGTTCTAAAATAATGTCCCACTGTTTTATTGATTTATTTCCAATATTACTATGCATTTCACTGTAATCGGATGTAGCACTATATTCTTCATTTCCATGACTTTCGGATATTTTCTAAATATATACCCATTGTTGATAAAAACCAACAAATTTTGTAATCCAGGGACCCGATTTATACTCACAGATGAATTATTATTTTACCGTATCCAAAATGATGTATTAACAATTGTCAACAGGAAAATGTTTGTGTATTTGATTTATGTGGCAGCAAATCTAAAAAAGAGAAGCGTAAAAATATTGCTGTCAATGTGTGATTTACATTTTTACATTGCAAGGCGCTGATATGTTTTTACTCCTTTAATGACAGAAATTTATAATGATATAAGCGAACAAACCAAAAATTAAACAGATGTTTGAATCTAAATGTGAATATTTTAGGTACATATACGACATCTCTAAGTTAGTACATTACAGAGTTGCAATAGCAACAATTTATTAAATAGAGAACAGTACTAAATAAGAGTATTACCAGCTTAGTATTTCTGCATGTAATTACAAACAAAACATCGCAGTGGCTACACTGCAAAAGCAACACAAAAAAATACTCTCAGACTTCTGCAATTTATCATGCTGGTTTTGCGAATAAATACACAATTATATAATTCTACCTCATCGCATCGCATGTTAGCAACTGTCAGCCTATGTATATATTAAAGAGCTGCGTGAATGTATTTGATTTTCGAATGATTCTCTTTACTCTCAAGCCATGAGCAATATTAGTAAAGTATATCTAAATATAATGAGAATGAGTGAGAGTGAAATATTAGGCAAATAGAACACTCCACTCATTTCTTGTACAAGAAATATCCAAATAGTTTTTTGTTTTGTTTTGAACATGCAAACGAATACATTCCTGCAGCACTCTAGTATACATGCTATACGAGTAGTGCATCTAATTGATTATCCATATTGTATCGAATAGTCAATTGAATATTTACGATACTTGCTATTCCTAATACTGATTTTTTGGCCCAATATGTGGTTTTGTATTTTCACATGGGTGAGTTTATGGGGTTTTTATATTTACAAACTATGTTGTGCGCAACTAGTTATTGAAATTTCATCTAGATAATTACAATTAGGAACTTACTACAAATCACATTTAATTACGCAAGTTGTCTAGAAGTAAATCACACAATAAAACATGAATAGCGCAGGGATGCATTTATAAAGATTTATAGCTTTTGATAATGGCTATGGAAATTGTACGATCAGTGTATATTTTAAAGAGATTTTAGTTTTCAAATAAGTATTTTCCGAAAATTTTACAATTATATTTGAAATAACGTATAACTTTAGAAAGCAAAATTAACATTTCAATAAAATTGAGTGTATCCGTTTATATGTTGTATGAGTATATCTAGTGGGGTTAATTGCCAGACAATAAAGCTGAAGCTCTATTCAGGCTTTGCGGCTTTCGAAGTCGTTAAGCCTTTACAGGCTTTTCAGGCGAGCAACTCCGCAACAAACTTCGTGCTTGACGTTTCTTCGAAGTTTTAACATTTCGCAGTTAATGCTTGTAAATTGTGTTTTCCTTATAAACATTATTCTTAATATTGAGGACAAATGAGATATCGACTAATAAATGTTAGTTCGAAAAAAGTGATATTTTACCATTTAATTTTAATGTATTCAATTATTTTGTTCACCTTTTTCATATTAATGTTGGTATAATAAAAATATTTTTTATTGTGTTTTATTGTCTTAAATTTCATTAACATTCTCTTAAAATATGGCAAGATATGATATCGATCACACCATTGTATCAGTAATGTTTGAATGAGTTAACTCTGAGACGACGCCTGATCAGCTTGCAGAACCTGAACGACTAGTGTGAATTTTGGCATATTTAGGTTGTGGAGTAGCTCCCATAAAATTGCACCGAATCGTATTTCAGGCTTGAGCGCCTATAGCCGCAACGTCTGAAAACCTGGCAATAAGCTTCAACTCAACATTCTGTATTGGCTTATATTGCCACAAATCAACTGTGCTTTAGTGATGTGAATTTATATTTTCATAGGACTATTCAAGTAGCGGAAAAGTGATATATGAGCCCATTCACACGAACATTTGAAATTTGTATGGCTTTGTATGTGGACCAAATTGAAGATCAAGCGAAGCAAAATATCAGAAATTGTCTTATAAATCCCCGTTTCACTTGTCTCTTGGAATTTGAGCTTTTTCCTGCGAAAATAAATTTTCTACCCAGGTCTGATCGCAGCCCATTTTACACAATTTTTTTCCTACTATTTACCATAATTTTTTCGAAGAAACTACAATCGGCTCTCTGTACCTGTTTGTAATTTCTTTGGGGTTGTCACTTAAAAAAGGTATTCTACATATACCGCAATACCGGAATAGAACCACGGTTACTACCATTAGCCTATTAATCCTAGAGAATAGAAATCGTAATGGTTTTGATAAAAAAGGTAGCTGCGGATTGTCACTGCGAAAAATGTAGTGAAACACTGCGAGTGTAGTGAAAATTTCAACACTGTTTTCATTCTAATATGTTCTCTGATTTATCTCTTTCACACCAGAACAACTTCAAATGAGAACAACTTATATATACAAATGCAGTCTCACACATAGTACATAATATAGGGAGAGAAGTGTGTCAAAAATCTATACAGCGCCTGGCCGGCGAATGAACGAACTACAATATCGTACTAAATAAATATACGTTCGTTCGTTAGTCGATATCGTAACACATTTGTAGTCTACATTTAGGTGCGTAACAAACCGAAACGTGTATATTATGAAGGCGCTTTCCGTTTGAGAGTGAATTCTAAAGAAGAAACGGTTCTTTATAAAATTTTTTCCTTAATACATATACTAAGTACATAGTATATTGTATGCATGTATGATTGTGTGTATGTGTGTGTTTGTGCTAGAAAACATAAACCTATGTATATATTTATATAATTATTTGAAGGAAATATTTAGAATAAAGAAAAGTTAAAATATTCAACAATATTTTGTTACTTACTCAAACAAAACAAAAAAAAAAAGGATAAAATATTTTATGATATTAAAAATACAGAAAATAGAAATATAGAAACTATTAATCACAAAAATCATATTGAAATTATATAGAATTAGATAAAAAAATCAAATTAAATAACAATGAAAAATATTGTGTAATCTAAGCAAGTGAAAATGATTAATTTTATAATGCTAAAGGATAATACACAGAGCACATACCTATACATATCTACATGTAAATACATACATATGCGCTCACACGCAATTTACTGCATTTTGTTCTTTGAGAGTTCAACCAAAGTGAAAACCAAAGAAGGAAAAAAAAAACATTAAAATGAAAATGAAAATAAAGTTCTACTTTGCTTCGGCTCTGCTTTGGTACTTTTGTTGTTGTTGTTGTTGGATCCTTTCGGTTTTAATATTTTGCTTTCGTTCAAAATAAGAGAAAGTACTCTGTGTGTGTGTGTGTGAATATGTGTAAATGTATAGGTGCATGTGTATGTGTCACACTTATTGGGTAATGGAACACTCAAAAGTTGTTTCGTTTAGTTTTCGGACATACTCGTACTCGTACTTGTCATCGTACTCGCAATACTTTGGCATATTGGAATTATTTTCTACGGATATTTAAATCTGTGAATTTATTTTATTATTTTTATTTTTTTGTGGATTAGATGAATTCGAGGAATAAAAAATAAATATATTGAAAAATTTTCCAATGTGAAAGGTGAACGCAATTTGTATAAATGGAAAAAATATCGATAATTTTTGAAAAAAAAACAGCTTGCACCTATTCCTATTTGAAATAGAAATGTGTGTAAAATGAAGAAAAAATTAAATAAAAATTAAGTTAAAATAATAAACTGATATATTTTTAAAACTTTCATCTCTTTGTTAAAAATGAAAAGAAAATTATTTTAATAATAAATTTACTTCATTAAATGTTTTAACTAAAAGTGCAGTGCCTGAAATTATGCTATAAAAATGAACAAAAATCCGAATTAATAATACGGTGCTAAGAAAGCAAAAAAAAAAATGTTTTTTTATAAACTTCTCAAGGGATTTAGTGAAGCTTCTAGGTCTTGTTGTGTATAAGAGAAAATCATATCTGGAATGTTTTAACACTATAATTAACTACGTCATTTAACAATCAATAAATCGGTCAATTTTTAACACGCTTCCGATTTATTGCTATTTAGGAAATGAAAGAAATATATTTTTCCGTTTGCTAAATGAAAATATTTCAAATTCTGGACCAGAATTGAAATTGGCAATTTTGTCAATTTTTTTAAATTTGTTTTTTTTTTTTTTAATTATAATGCTATGAAAAGACTAATAATTTATTGAAATTATAAATATTCGGAGTCATGACATCTGAGTTCCTGATTGCTAAAGAACGCAAATTATACGAAGTGGTTCAAAAGGGGATTATATTAAAAGTATTTTGAGTCACTAAGTGCAGTTTAAATATCACTGTAGCACCGTGTAATTTATTGCAAACAAATATTCCTAAAATTATGCTATAAATTTTCATAAAATAATTTTATTACTTTGTGATAGAAATTATTCAAAGTTTAAATTAAAATATAAAATAAAATAAAAATTACCGAAAAAGCATTAGCAGTAATACGGTAATGTTGAATAAAATTCAAAATATGTCGAAGCTTCCAAATTCTTTGATATTTGAAAACGAACTGTCGAAAATTGTATGGAATGCACTTTTGATGAACCTGGAGAGACTTCTAGCTATATGTTGATTTGACACAAAAGCGGCATTATTTAACGTTCTCTTTATGACAAAGGCCTTAAGGTTGTCAAGCATTTTAGTTTATGCGGTTCAAGGAATTCTCTATATCACAGTCTATAATGAGTTTATAATGATAATTTGAAAACCGGGGTATATTAAATTATTTGTTTCAGTATAAATTTCATTGATTATTGATCTAAGTATGATCAGAAGTAGCGTGTAGTAGTAGTATATCGATTACAAATCTAAATTAATTAATAATCTAAATATGACAAACAGTTTAGGAGAAAGAAACCACCAAATTTTTTAACTTAATGATTGAAATATCCAGATTAAAGCAATAATTCAAATCTACAATTTGCTCTCACGATTTACCAGTCAGGTTTCAAAAATTTGTAAAAGTATTCTATTTAAATATAATTCTTGGCAGACAAAGACTTAACATTTGGGTGGCATTGTCATGCCTCCACAAAGACTATGGAATAATAACTAAGTGTGTATGGCAGCAGCATGATTTCACTGACAGCGTAAAATTATGGTAACATGACTTGAAGCATTACTTGAAACTCAAGAATGATAGAATTAGAAGATTGCGCCCACCAGACGAGATTTGTGAGCGCTGTGACGTAATACTGGCCCAGTAGCGAGAGAAATTACAAAATGGCCAACAAAATGAAAATAAAAATGTAAACATTGCGGAATAATGAATGAATAAAGCAACCATTGGACCAGTGTGACGTCACATACCAGGCTGATTCTATTAATTCACTGAGAACCGATTAGCGATAGCGATTCTGTTATCCGTGATTAAAACTTAATATTAAAATGCTTACATTACGCCGATTTTTCAGTTTAAATTAACTGTATGTAATGCAATGTACAATGTATTTTTGAATTTTTCATTTAAAGAGATGAAAACATAATTTTGCCTTATTAAACGTAAGAATATTTAGAAAATATTCTTTGATAATTCAATACTTTTGAAATTCTATACTTTTGTCCTCTAATTATTAGAGTGATAGGAATAAAGTTTTAAATGATAACAACTTAGAACTTATCTTGCGGATTAAATTGCATATACTTATGTAGGTACATTAGGTTGGGTACTTGAAAAGCATTTTATTCATAATTTCTAATATTATTACCGATTGGCAAATAATATACATACATCATTGTAAAGGCCTCACTCGATATTTTCTTCTCAGATAACATTGATATACGAAGTCGTATTTTATTTCAAATTTTTTCGTTTATTGAAATTAAGCACTTTAAAATGTTTGAAATATTTGCTTTTGAAGTGATTCATTTGATTAATGAACATTAATTTCAGAGCAAATCAAATTTGCAGTCTAAATAACTTGTAAATTGCATATTACGAGTTTGACATCGGAGGTCGATGACACCTAAGGAGAAGATATGTAGTTCTCATCGAGATCTATCGAAATGGCTATCAAACTATCTACCATATTCAATCGTAAACAATTATTATAAAAGGAATTAAAGTTAAATAAAATAATGTGTAAAATACTTATTACGAGTATGCCTTCGGAGGTGAATGACACCTCAGAAAAAAATGTAGTGCTCATAGATACGATTTGAACGTTATATAATTTTTAAAAACGTCCATCAAACATCAAACACTATGATAAAGATACAACAAGTAGCATCAAAATGTTTTCAAGATAGTTTTCAATTAATCTATTTATCGACCCGCTCTAAGGTTAATATACAAGTTTCAGAATAAGAAGCATACTTTTCGGCACTACCCAGTTTACGTATTATAAATATAACACGAGAAGAAAATATGAATATTGTCCTAAATAACATGCAGAGTAGACGATTAAACAAAACAAACAATATTTTATAATTTGTTCTTTAAATGATAATCAGAGTATCATCATTACTGTTCCAAATTGAAAATATCCTTACACATAGTTACACATTTTAATAATGGAGAAAAAAAAATCTACATAATGCTGAAATGTTTCAAATCATCATTAATAAAAATAATTATTATAATAATTATAATAATGCTAATAAGAATGAAATATGGTATCTAAAATTATGATACTAAAGTTTTATCCGCGATTAATTCTTAATACTTTAATATGTAGATTAAAATCAAATGTACAGTATTTTTATTGTAACTACTCGTATAGGGACGTTGAGTAAGAGATTTAATAATAGTAATCATAACTACCACTACTGCTTATTTACTAGTATTGCTAGTACATAGTGAAATTATAACAAATTGCTATAAGTTCGTTTTGATATAGAAAGGCGGAATAATGCGCTTTAACTTGGACCAACAAACTATATAATACCATACCCTATCCTACTTGCATATTGGTTACTCCTATAATGTATAGTATATAGCTATACTTATACTTGTATAAAATGTGTATAGTAGCTCACATGTACGTGTACATATGTATGTGGTGCATTGATATCCACCCAAATACGATTCATTTGCTTTCTGGCTGACTAACTGCTTGGTTGGCGCTCATAAAAGTTGTTGATGTAAATTACAATTTTTATTTTGCGATTGAAATATTAAATATTCATTACTGTTCTTCTTTTCGTATATGTACGTGCATATACCTAGATATACATATATGTATGCATATGTCTATGTAGGGTATGTGGGTGCTTGGATGTAGTTATTAGTGTGGTTTATTCATGTATTTGTATTATATACAACTACGTCAATTTTTCATTTACTAGGTTACGAACTATTCGAACTTTCTACTCCATGCAACTCAATGTCGTACAATGACTTCATCATCATCATCATCATTGTCAACACTAACACCATCACACCATCACCATGCGGAGTCACTTATGTGCAATACTACATGCTACATAGTACATATGCTAGTTTATTTAAAAGAAAATTTTTTTGGTTCAATTACTTATTGTAGTTACATACACATGTGGGTGCCGTAGCTCAATGGTTAGTGTGCTGGCCTTCTGATCTGTAGGTCGCGGGTTCAATCCCCGGCTGAAGCATAACATATTGAATATCGAAAAGATTTTTCTTTCGAACGGTATCCACTTATATCCACTTTTAAAAACACTCTGTGACAAGGCTCAGAAAAAGTGATGTCGCGAGAGTTCTGCCGCGATATATATATATATATTTATATATATATATATATATATATATATATATATATATAAATATATATATATATATATTTATATATATATATATATATATTTATATATATATATATATATATATATATATTTATATATATATATATATATATATATATATATATATTTATATATATATATATATATATATATATATATATATATTTATATATATATATATATATATATATATATATATATATATATATATATAAAGGATATAAAGGATATATGTATATAAATATTCATATCCAGTTCGATAAAAAATATGAATATAATCCATACACCCGTTGGGTAATACATTTTGCCAAAAATTTCTTGGAATTTTTGGTGATATTTGTGTAGATTTGAAGGCGTGTTTATGTTCATTCTGTAGGTGAGCCCTCCTAATAAGTAAAGATGGGGAGTAAGTATGTTCAGAGAAATCTTAACTAAAAATTAATGGGGGTTGGCATTTGAATATTATATCGCTCTACGGACACTATCGGAGGCGATAAAAAAAACGCTAATTTAGTAGGGGAGCCCATTTATACGTGGTCTACCATACGTATCTCAGCTCAAAGAGCGATTCCTGGAAAATTATGGGGATTTTTTTTGTCGATTTTCAGATATTCTTAAGTGATTTTTGTACTGCAGCTTCCCTTAAAAGTAAAGATATAGAGTAAAAAAGGCTCAACCCACTAGGTCCACTCTAGGAGCCTTGGCAGTGAATTTTTATGACAAAAGTCAAATTTGTGCGAGAGCCCCTTTACGAGGTAAAAGGTAGGTACGCTTAGGGGAATATTGGTGCAGAAAAACTTACAGGAATCTATCATACATGCTATCGCTCTAGAGCTGATACCTCATGGCAATTGTGCAGTTATTTGTTGGTTTTCAGGTGCTTTTAAGTTATTCTTACTCAGTTGTCTCCCTAAGGAGTAAAGATAGGAAGTAAGTATGCTCCGGAAAAATATTAAGTACTAAAATCACATGAGGGTCAGTCATATATTTTATCCTCTATTCCCTGATAACGGTAGATACAATTAGTGTGTGATTCTGTGTATTTTAATTATTGTTTCATAATTTTTGTATTTAGGTTAGAAGCGTAATGCCAAACCCACATTCTTTTAGAACAGTTCATCTTATCTATAGTAAAATATCTCTATTATTTAGTGTGTCTGTAAACAGTATAAAATGAAAAGTTGGCAGAAATGGTTAAAATTTGAAAATAATTCATAGATTTGTATGAATTTTTTTTTTGTCATATTAAATAAATCGATGAAAATAATTCGAATATGGAGAAAAACACTAAGAGATCATATAGTTTTTATAGGAGATTGTGAATGTTCAATATTTAAGTAAAAATCTGTATGGAATTTGAATATCTTCAAACTGACGGTCTCTTCTTTGGCAACTTTTTTTCAGTATGAAAGAATTCCACATAAATACATAGTGTTCTTCTTTGTTAAGCATCAAGAAGGACTTTTTTCGTATGCCAGAAGGTACCTAATAGTTATAGCGTACCTAATAATACAATATATTCATTTAATAAAATGTCTCTTTTTCTTTTTCGACATTTTAAGTTACTGCTAAAACAATGGAACATATAAAAACTTTTTATTGAATATGAAGAAAAGCAAACATAAAAATAACCAACAAAATGAAAGCATGAGCAGTAAAAATTCTGCATTGCAATGTAAAATCATACATATACGCAAATATATGTGTATATGGAAAAGTCAAGCAAATAGCATACGTTAGTGAAATATAATATCTACCTATAAAATAAAATTGAATAAATCCAAAAAATAGAAAGAAGTTATAATAAAAATAATATTAAATGCACGCGAATTGCTTTAGTTGAATAGAAAATAATAGACTGCAGCTAATTAAAATAGTTAAATTCCATAATAAAAGCATAAAAAAAAATAATTAAAATAAAAAATCACAAGTTCACGCTAATGCAAAATAGAAATTTCGCTTATACTGTAATATGGTTATAAATGTGAGCGTTTGAAAATTTATGTATTTTTAAATAAAAGGTATAAATACGAAAAAAAATAAAAAACTAATAAAGAAATAAATAAACCACCAGAAACCACCCCAATATTATATATAATTATTAATGACCAAAAGAAATGCACTTGGCGTACTGACCATCCACTGATTTAGCAGATAGAAGAATCTAAAGGGATTATCTCGAATAGTAACTACCATTAAAAGTGTGCAACTATCTGCAAAAGATATTAATAAAGGTAAGACAATAGTTATTTCATTATTTTATTACGATATGCGTATTAAAAATCGAAAACAATATAAAAAAATGAATTTATTAATGCTTCATCTTGTGTTATACATATGTATTAAACGTTTTGTTCCAATGTGACAGATGTCAAATATCTGTTATTTTATATTAGCCGCCCGATTTTATACATTTTGATAAATATTCCTTATATTTTCTTCCCAAATATTTGAAACTTTGTGAATTTCTCACTTAGGCCAGGTCCATTACAATCGATGTAAAATGGCAACGTGTAGAGCGTTCCGTCAGTCGACTCTACTACTACGTGCTTACTGTCAATAATTGAAATTTTAAGTTCTCAATCCAGAATCCGGGCGATTGGTTCTCTCTATCCTTCAACGACCGCAACGAAGCATTTCCCTCGCCGATTCAACGCAGTTACTGGATATTAATGCACTCAAAGATGTTTTTGTCAGTGTAAAGCTCATGTTGTTCATAGTCATACGCTATTCAATACTCACCTTTACTACAAATAAGTCTAAAGATCTTGCATAGTATTCATGCAAAGAAAATATCAAAAAAATAAAGAATTGTGAACATTTTCACGTTTCAAATTATGACTATAGCGACTCTTGCTCTTATCACTTATGTCCCATACTAATTGGATTGATGCCCGTAGTAGTCAGGTAGAAAAAATATAGAAAAATGGATATGGGATCGTTGCCCACTTTTAAAATTTAGATATAGACGCTTGTCATATTTTCACAGCTGGTCTTTCAAAACACTTTACAACTGTCAGTGGTAGTTGTTTCAATTGAAAATTATACTCTTAATCTGTGTTTTTTCTTGCTAAGTATTAATTTGACAAACTATTTTTAAAAAGATTATTAAATTTTTAAATAAAATAAAGTGATTTGATTTTTTTCTGTTATATATAAAGCATGTCAATAAAAATTCGTATTCAATAACAGCTTTTTGATCGATTTTAGAACACTGTACACAATTGTGACATAAATTGATAAAATTTATTGTCAGAATAAATTATAGAAGGCACATAAGTGAAATATCATATATTGATTCATATGATTTTTAGTGTTTCGTATTCGCTTTTCTTTATTTGTATTTGGACACTTCAATCAGTTGAATAATATCTAAGCCTATCTAACTAATAAATGTTATATAAAAATTTACAATACTTTTTGAATAGCACAATCAGTGTAGTTAAATAATTTTAATTTTGATTTTAATCGATGGGAATTTATTAGACAGCCACCAGAAAAGAGAAAAATGTTTAGTTCAGTAGAGATAATATTTTCAATGTATACAATATTTATGGTTGTTCCATTTGAATCGGGAGTTAGTTTGATACAGTCTGCTCATATTTCGATAAAAGTTGAGGCATTTATTAAAATACTCAGAAGTGCCGAAAGTGTTGTAGTAAAATATATTAATTAAAATAAATATATTAATTAATTGATTTTCATAAAACTGAAAGAACATCAATTTTATAGTAGATGCCTCCTAAAAGGTGAGTGAGGGTAAGTAGAATTCGGGGAAATGTTGATGTAGAAATTGAAATGGATCTATCGCTCTAGGTGCAATATTTGGGCAATTATGGAGTTACTTGTTGATTTTAAGGTTCTTCAAAGATTTTGTTTTTGTAGAGAAGCTTACCTATAGAGTAAGGATAGAGAGTAAGAATGTTTCAAAAATGTTCAATATAAGGTGGGTGCGAAATTTATAAAAGCGTAATATGCAGGAGTGGAGAGAGTAAGTATGTTTAGAAAATAATTTAAAGAGTAAAAATCTATCCAATTTTAATCATAATCTTGAGTTTCCGAATTTAAATTCATCAATCCAAATTCGTAATGAATTTATTATCATATCTGCTGGACAAGAGCTTTTGCTCTTTTTAGTGTGGCTGCGTGTGTTATTACTCAAACACGATTTAGTCGTGTTTACTTAGTTAATTGACAATTATGTACATACAACTAAAATTCGATTTTGGCCGCGATTTGTATATACAGACATATTTCATAATTTCCTTTCTAATCTTTTGCTTTTTCCTGTCGCCGCCTAAATATGACAAAAGTTTTACATTGTTTGTGCAATGATTAAAAAATTCTTAACAATGACTTTTTATATGCATCATATTTCCTTATTCCGTATACTCTACATGTTGTATGTATTATACAATATATAGTTAGAGTGTCGCTTGCTTTAGCAGTCTGAGAATTTCGACACAACAATAAAAACAGCAACAAAAACAACCTCAATGTAAAGTCATAAATTTTGTAAACGATACAAATATATTCAAATATAAATACATATACATACATATTCATATACTTATATACATTGTAATGAAAACGAGTAAAAACTGTGTCGCCAGTATAGACGCCAGCCATTGTCGCTGTTAGTCGTCGTTGTCATTGTCGTTGGTGTTGTGTTTTCCAACATACACATGCACGGATCGAGTGAACAAATATACGAAATGAGGCCATCAAAATTGAACTGAATACTACTAGTAGGTATGTACCTACTGACTTCATATCAATGCATAAAGTGAAAAGACACAAAACCAAACAATAAAATGAAATTTAAATAGTAAAAGTAAAAATACACAAGACAATAAAAGAAGCAAATATTAAATATTGCAACAACAGCAATAGGAAATAAAAAAAAAAGAAAAATAAATAAAAATGAAATACAAGTAGGACAATTCTCAATTTCAATTCATATTGTTCTCTTTGGATATATTTTTTTTTACAGATAAATGTAAATGTCCGTACGTGTTTCCGTTGCTCTTTTTTGTGTGTATGTGTGTGCGTGGTATAGAGAACAACAAATTTTAAGTTTCCATAAAGTTGCAAAAAAATGATTCAATTTAATTGTAATCATTGAAATGACAGTTAATGAGAAAAAATTCTAGTTTAGTGTCCCTTTCGGAATCAGCAATTGGTTATTCATTTAGTAAAGTCGCATTTTGAGTTTCACGAATATAATATAATGTTTATTTTGAAGTTATAGTAATGAAAACTATACGCTATTAAAGTGAAGACTGCTTCCAAGTCACGTGAAATCATTTGAATTCAATTAAGATCAATTGTGTCTTCATAAAACGAGCTCAAATGACTTCGACTGACTTCGGGTGATTTCAGATGACCTCCAGTGACCCCAAAACAGTAATAATTCAGACTATCCTTTTGATTCTGGAGTTAAATATGTAATGAAATTATTGCGTAAATTGCATTGAGTTTTTGACTTAGAACCTCAAAACATTAGAGTCTGTTAAAAAAGTAAATATAAGGCACTTATAAGCCCCGAAGGGATTTTTGGCAGACCTTTTAGAAGCATTCCATGGCAAATTGTTACTGCCGGAAGAATTGCCAATTGCCACTTGACAATCGTGCATAATATTGATTTTTCTCTCTTTTGTTCATCTACTCAGTCATCCGTTTGAAATATGGTTGGATATTCATCCCTGGAATACATGTACCCACATTCGCTCCTTTGAGGAATGACCATCTAGGTAGGGTTTTGTGACGATGAGTTTTATTAGCATGAAGTTTGGAACCTGTGGGTGCCGTAGCTCAGAAGTTAGTGTGTTGGCCGTCTGATCTGTAGCGTTGTCTTTTGCATTAAAATGATAGAGCACCAATATTGATTCGACACCAGTAAAACTAAAAAACAATCAGTTTTGGAGCAACTGAGATAAATTTACTTATAAATATTAGCCGAATAAATGTTTTTCATTGAATTTTCTTTTATAAACCTTTTATTGCAAACAGGCGGCCTAATTAGAATTTCGATACTAAGCTTCCTTAGCAGATAAGGTATGTAAAGTAAAATGTGTGTAAAAATGTCACCTTCAATGGCACAACAATATAAAAAGTTTCTGTTCTGTGTCAAACCATATTTAGCGCAATTGATGACATCTCTTTTGGAACTGCCTTAGAATGAGATTATTTGACTGCAGTGTTTGATAAAATTATGTGTGTCGTTATGTTTGTGTTATTTCTGCCTTGTATTGGACTTTTTGTGTGTGTGTTTTTGTAGAAAGAAAAAACAGTCATACATACTAAAAAAGATATTGTTGTGTGGCTGACATGTTGGCTTGTTGGAGTCCCATTTGAAAGAAATAAGAAAACAAAAAAAACAGTAGCATTCATAACAATTAAAAGAAGAAAGTTTAAGTGCTTTACTTTCTCTCTTTTTGTTTCACATCATCATTTCATCTTTTTTGCGTTGGTAACGTCTACACACTGATAATTATACCGATCACACAAAACTTACAGAAGCAATAAGGTTGTGAGAGGTGGTGTGGAAGAATATAATGATAGAGAATGAATGGAAGAAAATCCTGAATTTTAATAGCTTGAAAAATGCTATTGAATGGGCAGCAGTAGCCTGCGGCAATGTTCTACGTTACATAATGGATGCTGATGGCATTCGTGCGGCTGTTGTGACAATAATGGTGAATGTTAACGTTCTTTTGTGGTTGCAGTGGCGACAATAACACGTCTAAGTACACACTAATAGTGATTATAATATGGCTATGGTACTCGGTTTGGTAGCTTATATGGTTTTTCATATGGTTGTGATAATGTTGATATTTAGTTGGTGTTGCTAATGTGAACAACTCAGTCTTCTCGGTAATTACCGCAAATAGCAAACTTTCACACTATGCATAGCATTTGATTCAGGATACTATCTCTTTGATTTGTTATTATTCTTGGCGCGAAGGAAGTAGAAAACTTTAAACTTTTAACACATGCAACACTGTTTGTAACAGTGATACCTATGCAAATAAGTATAAGCTTGCGAGATGATACATGCAGAATAATTCGGGTCAAATTTTGAAACGGGAATTAAGATTATTTCGAGCATTTATTTTCAAGAAAGCATAAAGAAATTCCTGATTTGGAACCGCCTAATTTTTAGTTTCAAAAACCACTATAAAATCATCAATTTTATAAGGGAACCCCTATAGGAAGTAGAGATGTGGAGAGAATATGTTCAGTAGAAAGATCAGGTCAGGCATACATTTCATTAGGCTCCATCATACATTCCATTGCTCTAGAGGCGATTCCTACTCACTTCTGTGGTTACTTGTCGACTTTCAGATGATTTTGTGTTTATTTTGTATGTGAGTTACCTGAAGGGTTGGGTATAGAGAATAAATTGGTAAAATTAATGGGAATTAATTTCATAAATCACTGTTCTAGAGACGAGTCCTGTTCAATTTTGCGATTATTTATCGTTTTTCAGAATTTCAGTTAATTTCATAGGGGAGTCATACATTTTACTAATTTAGCCTACTAATGATACCATCCTTAGTAGAGCTATCGGAATTTCTTAGTGCTTCTTTTATAGAAATTTTTGATTTTAACAAAAATATATGCAAGCTTTTTAGAAAATACAAATATGATTGTCATATTGTGAAATTTTATTCATACTTGGCATTCATTAATAATTTCCAAAAAACACTTGCTGTTGGATATATGTATGCGTGTATGTTTTGATTTTTTGCATATTGTCTTTGTGATAAAATATTTAATTTTTCATAAATCATAATTCATTTCACTTTTCAGAATTTTATCATCATCATTTCTGTTTGTTTGTTCAAGTCGACTTAAATATGCAGAATTTCTGTTTCAGTATTTCAATGAGAGTGTTTGTATTATTCAAAATATAATAAAAGCAGATGATATTTTTTTAATAAAATAAAATAACATTTTCATATCTTTCTTTGCACTTTGTAACTTTAACTCGTTTACTTGTTGTTGTTGTTGTTGTTGTTAGTGTATGGAAGATATTTAATAATTCATAAACTGACATAAATACAATACTGGCGCTGTAGATAAATGTGTCAAAATATGTTGACACTGGCTGCAAGATGATTTAATGTGCGTACGCATATATTTATGCGCACAACAAGGAATAATAAAATAAAAAATAAGTGTACGTAAGGTGGAAAAACAAAAAGGGAATATATCAAATGTGAAAAATTATACAATTCATAATATTTGACAAGAAATTTTTGAGTTCATTTGCAGATAATGAGAAGTTGTAGATGACATTTTGCAAACACGTTGATATTTTGAGAAGGAAATCCTGGCAAGGCAAAGCGAGATAGGGACATGGTGACAAGTACTTTATTACTACACGCATATTGATTAGTAGTAAAATAAGGTAGAGGTAAAATGTAAAGTGTAAATGAATTACTTTCCAGACTATTATACGAGAAGAAATTAGAAAGATCAAATGATTATTCGAGTATTCTCAAATCTTTTATAACTACTATGCAACTTATCTATATTCATACCATGTCGCCATACAAATGTAATGAATCAAAATACTTACATTGATTAAAAGGAATGTACGTATTTACATGGACGAATAGTCGAAGTGAATATTTATCTTTTGATTGCTTTATTACAATACAATGCTATCTACATAATTCTACGCCAGCTTAAATTCTTATAGATTAAGCAAACAGGCTCATATGTATAGTAATATAGCGAAAGCAGGAAATATCTAGTGATATACAATTGTATTAAAAACAAGCACGAACATGAATATCTGGGAGAAAACAAGGATAACGAATTGTATCCTATAAAGACAGGAAGAACAAATAGATACAAAATTAAAGTATACTTTTTAGATGTTGATATATACATACATACATCCGATAGCCAATTAAATTGCGGAAATCCTGATAGAAATAGAATAAATATATACACTGAATTATGATGAAAATTATATATGGCGATGAATAGAAGAATGGTGATGATGTTAATATTGATCATGATGATGATTCGAAACACATAATAAAATTGATAGTAAATGAAAATTAAAAGATTATAGAATTTAATTTACCTATATCCTAAAGGGATAATATGTCAAATTGAAATTGAATAGAAGTGAGGCTGACCAACATTCGTTTCTTCGTTCAACATGTTGAATAATGAAAAGGAAAAAACTATAAAAAAAACTGAGAAGCTTAATTTCATTAATAGCAAAGCCTAGATATAATACACCATGACAGATAGACACACATACTTTAGAGAAACAAAAAATACAAGTTTGTATGGGACTTAGGTGTAGACATTGGCGTATTTTACATCCGGCTACGCCTATTTCCTAATATGTATATCTATTCTATGATTAGATGAACTTTACGTAAGGATTTATAGTTCGATAGTTATATATTTTCATGCGTAACCTGTCAAAACATACATTCAACAAAATACACAAAATTTCATTTATCGTCATTCGATAAAATTTTCAGCTCATACATTAGCAAGTGTAAATATAATGACATAATTACAAAAGTAGCGAGTTTCAACTTAATAATTTAATATTTTCGCGTGCAAAGCGTGAAAGTGATCACCTACATACGGAAGCATAATTTATATGGGAGGTAGGCGTGGTAAATACTCGATTTAGTTCATACTCAAATATCTCATATTAAGAATGTGATCATATGTACTAAATCTCAGTTAGATACCCCAATATTTTCGTACGCAAAGTGTGAAATCACATATCCAACAAAATACTTTTGTATGGTGGGTATGCGTGGTTCCCATCAGATTACGCCTATTTTTATACCCTGCATAATGCAATATGCATGGTATATTCATTTCGGTCAGATGTTTGTGTCCACTTGAAGGAATCTCCGGAGATATAGACATGGATATATATTCGTGATCAGCGTCGATTAAATTTTCGATTTAACGATGTCCTTCCGTCCGTCCGTCCGTCTGTCTGTCACCTGGCTGGTTCGCACGATAACTTGAGTAAATATTGAGCTATTTCGATGAAATTTGGCACAAGTAATCTATGATCCAAGGGTACGGAGGGGATTGATATTGGGCATGATCGGTCAATAACCACGCCCACACCAAGCATTCAAAGCGACTAACCTCGAAATTTTCAAAATCTGTAACTTGCTATAACTCACACAATATACAGAGTTATATTATACTACTATATAACCTCACCAAAAGTGGATGAGCCACGCCTACTTTCTAGAGTAGCTCCCATACAAAGTGTCTGTACTTCTTTTAAATTGAAACTGCTGTAACTTCTACAATCTTCTGTCTAGAATAACCATAATTGACACTTAGATTAACACGGTAGTCGGAAATAATATGGTAGAAAATCAGTGTGCCACGCCCACTCCTTTTTGGGTCTCCCATACAAAGTTGCGGAAATTAAAAAAAATGTTACCGGTTATAACTTGCAAACTATTCAGCGTAGAATAACGAGATTTAAGGTGTGGATTAGTATTGCACCACGCCCAGTGTTTATCGTAGCCCCCATACAAATTTTAAATTGAAACAGCTGTAACTTCGGCAATCTTCTGTCTAGAATAACCATAATTGACACTTAAATTAATATCGTAGTCGGCAAAAATCTGGCAGAAAATCAGTGTGCCACGCCCACTCCTTCATGGGTCTCCCATACAAAGTCGAGTGAATTAAACTAAAATTTTAAGCTCCATAGCTTACAAACCATTTAGCCTAGGACAACGAGACTTAGGGTATGGATTAGTATTGTAAGAGCAACTAGGCTCACAGAAAATGGGCGCACCACGCCCAGTGTTTATCGTAGCCCCCATACAAATTTTAAATTAAAACAGCTGTAACTTAGGCAATCTTATGTCTACAATAACCATAATTGACACTTAAATTAATATCGTAGTCGGAAATAATCTGGCGAAAAATCAGCGTACCACGCCCACTTCTTATTGGGGCTCCCATACAAAGTTGAGGAAATTAAACAAAAATGTTAACCACCATAACTTAGAAACTATTCAACTTAGGACACCAAATTTAAGGTGTGGATTAACATTGAAAAATTAATTGGATTTACTAGAAAGTGGTAAGCCACGCCCACTTTTTATATAGATCCCATACTAAGCCTCGGAATTATCTTAAAATCCTTTTATTTCGTCAAAGTCAACCATATTTCGGGTGTAAATTAGTAGTATATGCAGAAATTGTTTCTCGAAAAGTGGAAATAAAAGAAAAGTTGGATATTCGAGTAAACTTTTTATATATAAATCTACATATGCAGGGTATAGTTTGGTCGGCCCCAGCCGACTGTAAGGAGATTTTTTAATATATCGATTGTGTGATGAGAATATCTTTATTTATCAAGGTTTAGTACGATAGCTTTATCTTTTCGCGCTTAAAGTGTGAAAACGTACATTCAACAACATAAATTTGTATGGGCGGTAGGGCAGATTTTCATCTAATATAATCGTACGTACCGATTTTCGGCGTTATTTTATTCTTCTTCTTCTTCTTATGTTACCATTACAAACGAAAATGGATTTAGGCCGAATCTAGAATGCCTCACCAGTCATCTCTTTCATTCGCTAGCTGGAGCCAGTTAGAAACCCCAAGCGCTGTCAAGTACTTCGGTACTTGGTCTTTCTACCGGTCTGCCTCTTCTCCGTCGCCCACCAGCGGATTGCAAAGATAACACATTCTAGTAGATATTTTATTCAATGATAAAAGCTTTTAAACTTTCAAATCGCCATATTAGAAATGACGAAGTGAAAATATTTGTGTAAGAAATGGGAATAACAAAGAATTTTGTTTTTTATATTAAAGGTTTTTGTGTACCATTGACTACGTTCGCTCAACTTAATATTATTTTGCTTCTCGATTTTCATTTTGTATATCTATAGAAAATCGATTTTTTTATGTGAACATCCTTGTGAATGGGAAAAATGTAAAAATATAAAGAATAAAACAACAAAAGATATACAAGGGGACACAAAAGCAGAATGTTATTTAGATCGAGGAAAAATTTAAATGATATTAAACTCAAAAGGCAAAAGCCAACAATAAAAATATACATGAACAATATTATGAAATGAATAGCAACAGCAGCAGCAGCAGCAGCAGCATCATCTTCGGAGCACTCAAGTGTTGACTCAATTTTTGTTTTATAGTGGCTATGTGGTATGGATGTATGGAACCCAAACAAAAAAGCAAGAGCCTTTCAGCACATTTTGTATTTTGTTTTTTAAACATTTTTATTTATTTATTTATTTATTTATTATATTGTAGGTGAATAATACTGTGTATTTATGTTTATTTATTTATTCACGGAGACAGGCAGGGAAAAGAAAACAGTTGACTGGCAAATAAGCTAAATTGAAATATAAATTTGATAAGTGGTATAGAAAATGTTTTTGCATTGGCACACAAGTCAGGCAGTGGACAAAAAGTGAAGCGTAAAATAAATTTTGTGTGACTTCAAGTGAAAATAACTGTTATAGAAAAATGTTAATGAAAATTTATAGTCGAAAATTGTGGCCAAGTAGTTGACAAATAAATTTCAGAAGCAATCACCTATGACAAGTTAACTACTTATACAACTGAGTGAGTAGTGTGCAGGAGGTTAGTTTATTTGAAAGATTTTTAACATATGTAAATAAATTTTCGACATTATTGCAAACAAATATCGAACATTAATTCAGTACATCATCTTTGGTTTCTGTAATATTTTATTTCAATCAATACTTTCAGTAAATAGCTTATCTGACTTAAAGAAACATTTCCATCCAGCTAAGATGACTGCTTGTACGAGTATATGAAGATGATATGGAAGTGTTCATAATCTGAATTACAGCTACGAAGGTTGGCATCCTTTTATCTTGCATATTTCAAATAATATATTATGCTTGCGATTCATCCTTTTATCTCATTTCTTGTCAATTAATGTCAATCGGAAGTTATTAGTTTTCTATATTTTTGTTGTACGATTTAATATGTTCTTCTTTGTCCTTCGTTACATTTTCAGAGTGCTGCATATCTCAATTTAAAAGGATACAATATAATAGTTAAATCTACACTCTGTAGATATTGGAATTCATAGATTTCCTCAAACTCAGTTGCTCAATTGTCCACAGATGCGTGGTTTTATGAATGTTAATCATTTCAGTTATAGGAAATATTTATTGCATCGCAAAATCACAATCGAAGAACCCCATAAGAGAACTGGACCTCCTCAGTGCAGCAACTGCCAAGAATATGGACATACTAAGACATATTGTACCCTGCCAGCTGTTTGTGTGATTTGTGGAGATCTCCATAAATCAAACATATGCCCAAAATCTAAAGGCGATGCTAGCATGAAAAAATGCAGCAATTGTGGAGGTAATCACACCGCAAATTATAGAGGTTGCCCAGTATATACAACCCTAAAGCTAAATTTCTCCGCTAGCAATCAACCTCTAAAACCAGTTGAGCAAACTCAGATAGCCAACTCAAGTAAGAGACAAAATATTGATGCAACACAATTCTTCTCTGCAATCCCAAACAAGAATCAAACCAATTCATACGCTAGCGTGTTAAAACAAAACCCACACCAACAAAGCAATGTAAATAATGAGCAGAAACACTCACTGCCCACCCAACAGCCAAGTTCCCTTGAACATTTGCTTCAAACATTGATTCAGAATATGAACCAATTCATGAACTCAATGCAAACAATGATGCAAGAAATGATGAAAAATCAATCGATGTTACTCCAAACATTGCTATCCAGACCATGAGTTGTCTCAAGATATGCCACTGGAACGCCAACGGCTTAAGCCAGCACCGTTTGGAGCTAATTCAATTCCTTGAATCCAGCCAAATCGACATAATGATGATATCTGAGACCCATTTCACTGACAAAAATTGCTACCAAATACCATATTACAAACTGTACACCACAAATCATCCGCATGGTAAGGCACGCGGAGGAACTGCCATATTGATAAAAAGCAGAATAAAACATCATGTTCTTGAAGATTTTAGTAGCGTCTACTTGCAAGCAACATCTATATGTCTGGAAGAATACATCTCTAAGCTAGTAATATCTGCGATATACTGTCCCCCAAGATACAGTATTACCGAACAGCAATATAAAGAATTTTTCTCAACTCTTGGTAGCAAATTCTTGGTTGCTGGTGATTTCAACGCCAAACACACTCACTGGGGCTCCCGATTAATAACTCCAAAAGGCAAAAGACTATGTTCAATCATCACTAACCACGGCTACGATGTTATTTCAAATGGTCAACCGACATATTGGCCGACGGACAAGAGGAAAATACCCGATCTCATAGACTTTGGAGTCGCCAAAGGTTTGCAGATGGAAAATATCTCCACAGAGTGTAATTATGATCTATCATCTGACCACTCACCCACGGTAATATCTATAAAATCACCAAGCCCCCAAAGCAATTGCGTTAGAAAGAAAATAGACTGGTTAAAATTCAAGAAATATATAAATTCCCATCTTCCTCTGAGTACTGTATTAAGAAATGGACACGATGTAGACTCAGCACTCGAAAAATTCAACCAGCTGCTCTCATTAGCTCTCAGCTCAGCCACCTGCACAAAGGTATGCAAGCAATCAAACTATAGCCCATACACACCAGCCGATATTGAATTGCTAGTAAGACAAAAAAGAAGACTCCGAAGACAATGGCAAGAATTCAGATCACCGAATCTGAAAACACAGCTACAGCACTGCACTCGAAAGTTAAAGCAAGCCTTAAAAAATAAAAACAACAAAGAGTTAGAAGAGCACATAGCGAAATTAACACCTGGTGAAGCGTCAGACTACTCTTTGTGGAAATCAGCAAAAAAATCAAATCGGCCAATTCTCACTGATTCCCTCATCCGTTTGAGTGACGGTAATTGGGCTAGAAGCAACTGTGAGAAGGGTTTGGCTTTTGCAAACCACCTAAAAAGTGTGTTTACACCCAATCCACCCTCTTCACAGTCCTCATTACCAATATTAACTTCTCAACCTTGCTCAATAACGCTCAAAATTAAAAAAAAGGACATATTCAAAGCAATTTATAAAGATTTAAACCCAAAAAAATCACCTGGTCCAGATAAAATTACCGGTAAAATGATAAAAGAGCTACCTCCGGCTTCAGTAATTCATCTGATGCACATTTTCAATGCTATCCTTCGTATTAAACACTATCCCAAATGCTGGAAAACTTCAAAAATTATTATGATAGCAAAACCAGGAAAAGACCCTACAAAAGTTGCATCGTACAGACCTATCAGCCTCCTGCCTCTACTTTCTAAAGTATTCGAAAAGCTACTTGTCATGAATATAACTCCATTTATTAATCTCAACCAACTGATTCCTCAACATCAGTTTGGATTTAGAAAACAGCACGGCACAATAGAACAAGTCCACCGCATTGTAACTCTGATAAGGAACACTTTTGAAGAAAAAAAGTATTGCTCAGCTGTCTTTCTTGATATCACTCAAGCTTTCGATAAAGTATGGCACGATGGCCTTATTTACAAACTCAAACTATTACTGCCTGCAAATGTCTCCTCATTGCTTAGTAGCTACCTCACGAAAAGACAATTTCTCGTACATCACAAGGATTACACAACAAATCCATTGGATATTCACGCTGGCGTTCCTCAAGGAAGCGTTTTGGGTCCCTTACTGTATCTCTTATACACTTCAGATATGCCCAACAATAACTATACATTCATATCGACCTTTGCTGATGATACGGCAATATTGTGCTCTCGCTCTAACCCCATAGAAGCTACTAAACTCCTGCAGACTCATGTCGATTCTCTCGAAATCTGGCTAGCAAAATGGCGTATAAAAGTCAATGAATCAAAGAGCGTACATGTAACCTTCACGCTAAGGCTAGATACATGTCCCCCACTTAAAATGAATGGCCAATCAGTTCCACAATGTTCCTCAACAAAGTACTTGGGTATTCACCTCGACAGAAGGCTGATATGGAAAAATCACATAGAGGCAAAGAAAACTCAGATCAAGCTTAAAATGAATCAGTTATGGTGGCTGTTACACAAAAGATCAAAGTTGAATCTTGAATACAAAGTGCTATTATATAAAGCAATCCTGAAACCAATCTGGACTTATGGTATTCAGTTTTGGGGCACCGCATCTCCCTCTAATATCGAAAAATTGCAGCGAATACAATCCAAGTGTCTGCGAATTATTGTAAACGCGCCTTGGTATATGAGGAACGTTAACATCCATCGAGATTTAAATGTATCCACAATTTCTGAGGAAGTTGCAATGTCCTGCAGAAGCTACATTCAAAAATTACACAATCATCCGTATCCCCTTGCTAGGCAATTGTTGCTGAGCAAGGGGCATCGTCGATTAAAAAGAAAAGACACACTGAATATGCTGTAAAATTGCTACATCTCGCGACTCACCAAATTGTGATGGAACGTAGGGGATATCACATAGTTTTATTTAGTTTGTAAGATTTTAATACTTATTGTTAGTTTCTTGTATTTAAGAAAGATTCAATAAAAAAAAAATAAGCTAACAAAAAAAAAAAAAAAAAAAGTTATAGGTGCCTTTGGATATTTTTTTTTCTTTCTTGCTGCAGTAGAATTGTATTTGTGCATATAACAAATAATAAGGAAATTATGTACTTTATTATTCACAAAGTAAAATAATACGATATATTAAAGCATTTGGATTGAGAACTTTTTTCCAGTCAAAGTTTCTTTAAAAAGCGAGTAAGAAAGTAAATTATGAAATTAAAGAATTCTATCTCATAAAAATGACTGACGCCAACATAAGCATGGGTATTTGCACAACAAGTCATATGAGTGCATGTATGTACATATGTATGGTTGTGATTATAGGATTCAGTGAATGCGTGTCCTTGAAGCATTTTAAATGCTACAATGCATGAAAATCAGTAGAAAATCGTAAATTTAAGAAAAAAAAAAAAACATTATACCGAAAAAGTATAAAAAAGGGGGAAAAAACCAATAGCAGTAACATAAAGTGATATCATCCAAGAATATATTATACATATAGTACTCATACATGCATAAGTATATGTAGGTATTCCTATGTGTAAAGATAATGTATATAGATAATAAAAAGAGCAGAAACAAAATATTGCACATAAAAATACATATAAGTATGTATTGTAATAACGAAAAATAAAAATTCAATGTAAAATGAATAAGAAACGAAATTAGAAGTAGAAAGAGAAAATTTATGAATAAAACGTGCTCAATACTCATACACACATATATATGCATACAATATTTATAAAGAATATTTATACTTGACTTATTCAGTATTCAGAGATATTGTTTAAAATTTCAAATCAAGAATATTTTGTTAGAACCTATAGAACGAATTGTCCAAGTATTTATGTATTTGATGTCTAATTTCTTCTACTGAAGATTCTATTATATCCAAATTAGGATTTTTGAGTTTTTAAGATGTGGTATATGAGAAGAATCAAATCTTACTAGATTAATTGAGGTTAGGTAGGGTAGCCCCTCCACTCGAGTGAAAGCTCACTTGGAGGAAAAATTCCCATTTCGATGCAAAGAGAATAGTTCTGTACTCTATTTGAGTATAGTATTCATTTTGTCATTTGAAATATAAAGTTAAAAAGAGACAAACTTGTACGAGGCGGATTGATGAAGAAGCTACCTAAGTACGAAAAAGGCGAATTTTGTGCAGTGATTAAACATTATTATTTGAAAGGGAAATTAAAAATTTGCCTAAACATTGGGAAGACATTGTAAATAATGCGGGAAAATATATTATTGATTAAAAAACACTGAAAACTTCTTTTCTATTAATTTTAAAACCACCTAATAAAAACGCACGAACTTATGGACTGACCTGATACAATGGACAAGCAGTCAGATAAAGTGATGTCGGAAGTTCGTAACCTGCTAATATAAGTAGGATATAAGTATGGCACTTATTGGCGCCTTTTGGGACCTGTAAGTGCCACATATTTATTTATAATAATAATAATTTTTTTTTTTTATTATAAGGGAACTTTGTGACATCACTTTTCCGAATCTTGTCGCAAAGCTCTTTTAGAAGCTTTTTCATGGAAAGTTGTTATTGCCGGAAGAATTGCCAATTGCTTGTCGACAGTTGGGTATCGTTCTAAAGAAAAATTTTTTCTATAAAAGGTTAAGCTCCATCTGTCGATTAAACCCACGACCTATAGATCAAAAGGCCAAAACACTAACCACTGAGCTACGGCTCTAAAGCTTGATGTATATTATGTTTTTTTCCCACAATCACACAAATTTGATTTTACAAATCACAAGTTCAACAGTCTAAGCAACTAAGAGTGGTCAAATATTTTATTGAAATATGAAAAGAAAAGGTAACAATAACGATAAAAATTTGTTATGGATAGGTTAGCTTAGTATATTTTTTTGTGGCTCTCGTGTGCAAATTGTACTCGCAGATCTGTCACCTACTCACAAGTCTAATGGACTCCTTTGTTTGTAAATCACCCAATGTATGGAATATCATATATGATAATTCTTCGAGTCTTCCAATATATTAAGTTCATCTTCACTGAGCTTCCGGCTAGTTACAGATCAGACATTTGACAGTGGAATTTCCTCCGCTACAGCTGTAGAAGTATTTGTAGGGGAACCGTAACTGACTGTCATTAATTGTGTAATATAATGACCTGCTAAGACTCCCACACTAGTTCTGAGTAATATTCAATTAAATATTAATTAGTTGGTATTTTCTTGTTTGAGGTATAATGCTTATAGAACTATGCTAGCTTCAGATTTCATTGTCATTTAGTATATGAGATATGTACTTCCATTCTGGTAAATGACATCACACGAAGGTTTGTAGAAGCATTAAGTTATGTGATTCAGACAGTTGTTACATTTCATTACATTCAGTTCTCAGTTTTGATCTTCGTATTTATGTACCTAAAAATATATTTCTGTACTTTCATAAACATTATATCGTAGTATGTAATGAATGTATTTCTATACTTTGAATACTCTGTTTCAATAAAACTTACTTGCCTTCAATCATTCAAACCTACATCTTTAAATGTAATGAAGAGACAATAAATAACCTCATGTTTTCGTGTAGGCCTCCACACCATTTAGTACATCTTTTTTAAAAATTGTTCTTTTTTTTTTTTTTTGAATAATGAACATCAATCGCTATATAAGCCTCTTTCTTTCATATATCTTCTTACAAAGAGCGCGAATATTTACACATACTTATATCAAGATTTAAAAAAATAATAGAAAAAAAAAAAAAATGAAATGAGGAAGAATTAATGAAGGCGCCAAAATGACGTACGACTAAATATTTTGACAAGAGACTTACACATTGTTAAAATATAAATGAGTTTGTTGTAGAATATGAAGAAGATGGTGTTTAACAAATGTATATACATAGAATAAGAGATCTCAATAATATTGTTATTATACAATAGATGAAATATAGATGTCATATAGTAAGTGAAAGCAAACGTGTAGTAGAATCATAAATACAAGTCATAAGAATTTATAAATGTATATACAATACATTGAATAGATTTACACGTATGTCTTTTCGTTAATATATATATATATATATATATATATATATATATATATATATATATATATATATATATATATATATATATATATATATATATATATATATATATATATATATATATATATATATATATATATTGTAAAGACATACTTACATGGTAGCATAACCATTTTGCAGATGTGATTTACACGATTTTTGGCAATGAATTACAAAAGTAATAAATAAGTAATATTTGCAAGAAAAGTTTTCATTGCTTTTCTCATAATAACGAACAAAAAATGTTTGACTTTGTTTTCAACTTTCAACATCAGGGAATTAATAAAATTATATTTCGCTACAGTGCGTAACAAATTTAGTTAGTTCGTACTATGCATACAGGTTATTTGTCATTTTTGTTGCCTTTTTAATTTTGGATTTATAAATCTACTGTCATTTGTATAAATGTTACTTATTATCTTTTCCTATTATATATTTTTCTATATCCTTGATGTTGAAATAATTTACATATTGTATAATTTATTTAGTGAAATTTAAACTACTCAGACATCAAAATGAATCAAAATGAAATTATAATAGTAGCTAATCAACATTAATGTATGTCAAAGGTGCCGAATTAAGGAGACGGTCAATGGGGGCTCATGGATGAATGACGAGATGAGAACGTCGACTTTTCAAAGATCATCAGAAAAGTTGCTAGTCTCAAAGCACCTAAAATTGATTACTTTAATAGTGCTTAAGATTCGTCAGACAGAAAACATTGAGAGTATTCTAGAGTGTCAATTGTATCGTAAAACAAAATTGTATGTCAATAAATTAAGATTAACTATATACATACATATAATAATAGACAATTGACCTCATACTCGTATTTAGTGTCATTACGTAGTACAAAAAGTCGTACATGCTAGAGAAGTGTGCAACACAAGGAATATATTGTTACAAAAATCGTCCATTGTCCATTATGTATATAAAAATTATGCAAAGACAAAATTCATTACATATAAAAGAAATTTGTTTTTCCATATTATTTTACCTTAATTTCTTAATTTCTTACACCAGTTTCGTTACACTTAGCCGTTCGAATTTCAGAAAAGTATAGTATTTATGTTAGAGCGGGTCAATGTTTTTGCTAAGAAATTCTACTGCAAAAAAAAAAAAAACAACTAAGACTGTATAATTATCTAAAAAAATATGGATTTAAAATAAATTTTGACTTCAAGCATTTTAGTAAATAAAATTTTTAAAAGTATAATTTTTATCAAATAATCCACACAAAAGTAGTTGCAAAATCTTTCATATATCAATACTTTTAATTAGCGATACTTATTAATAGATTTAATAATGTTAAACAACATGGCTATGTGATTCAATAGATGGAAATATTAAAAAAACATGTTTAATGAATTGTTAAACTGCAAAATTTTTTCTTATGAAAGATGGTACTAAATTTTTTTCATTTTGCCAAAATCTTGTAAGAGAAAAGTAACAATTACAATTAATAGTTTAGTTTAATAAGAAGAATTTTTAAGAATTTTTTTATTAAGGTTTCGCGTGCTAAATTTCGATAAAATGATAAAATGACAAATTACTAAAAACCATAATAGAACAGCAGAACTCTTGACGCCTCAATTGTCTAAAAATTTACTATGTTATCTAAAAATTGGGAGATTACATAAGAATATTAAGAAGAAGGGAATAAAAAAAAATGTCTAACATGCAAGTAATCCACTTCAAAGAGAATAAAAATCCTAAAATTTTGTGTGTAAAATGTATAGTATATAAATATGTGTGTATGTGGCATGTGTTTGTGTGCATAACTGAAAATACCATTAAAATAAAAATATGCTCTTTGTTATATGTATTCAACATGGCCACGAGTGTATAAATGTGTATTCATGGTGACAAATGTCGTGTCATAAGTGTATTCGAATGCACTAAAGTATTAAATTTGCACGTTTTGTCTCATCCACTTCTCTTTCTTTACGCTTTTTTCTCCAGCTGCGTCTTTTGTTGCTTAATTTTTTGGTTTCCTTTCTTTTTCTTGTTTTTTCACAATTTTCTTCTCGCTTTGTTTGTGTTGAATTAAATTTAATTGTATTTAAGTGGCAACTGCGTACATACAAACCACTGCTACAACCAATACCTTCATATAACGTTGCCATATATGTGCAAAACATCTAACTATTGTTATTCTCACTCATTGTAATAGTAGTAATGTGTTAGTAGTAGTTGTTTTTGTTGTTACAGCAATTGTACAACACAATTAGCCACGCTTACGGCATTCCATACATAGTACATAAATACTATATGTGTATGTGTGTATGTAGGTATATTGTATGTGCTCATACACACATGAGTACACGTGAGATGTGTTATGAACAAATGCCCATAAATAGGAAAAGTGGTGGTGGAAAAAGTAACTACTAAAAAGGGCCAAAATTAAAAGCAAATACCATACTTGTCAGAGCGCAAAAATATTGCATGAATTTCTAAGTTTTTAAATTATTAGGCAAATAACTAGTGAACCAATTCTTCGGTATCAGTAGCCTGTAATAAAGATATTTTGAAAGATAAAATATAAGACCTTGTATGATAGTGTGTGACGATCTCGTGAAAATGATTCAATCTTATTTGTGGCGGTTATAAGCGTGGATCGTTGGCACGGTTCGAGTCTTTTGAAGAGGTTGTGGCGACTGCAGTAAAGAAGAAAAGATCTCATAAAAATTGCTCCTTTTTATTGGCAAAACTTGACATGACTAATACATTGACATATTAGGTGTTTGCTTTGTTTCACTTGAAATTCGAAATGATTTAGCCTTCGCCGGGGCTGCCATGTAAATGCATATCAGAAATATTAAATGTGTGAGCAAAAATGATTAGGATTCATAGATGCCCCAGGCAGTTCGAAAACTGACTAGATATCTACGTGACTCTGCAAAGTATTTAACCCGATAAGAGTTGATATTATCCTCAAGCAGACTAATGTAAATTTTTTCCATAATTTGTTTCATTACACAGCACAGTAGCACATTAAAATTTCAATAAAATCTATTTCGAAAGCTTATTCATCGAGAATGCCTTTGAATGACGAATTTGCCGATTTGAATGAAATTTCCATATATAGATTGTGGTTTGCCACAGCGAATCATTCTGGCATTTATTGTTTTATTTTTGTCTTATTTTCAAAATATATTTGAATTTTTCATTTATGCAAACATTTTGTCGTACTGTGTTTCTTTGGGTGATGTAAAAAAAAATGAACATCAGGTTAAAACCTTATTTTGTTTTTGTTTGAAGAATGTTTAACATAATATAAAAGATAAATATGTGGCACTTATAAGCCCCGAAGGGCTTTTTGACCGAGCTTCTCTCCCATTTCTGTTGTGCGTGTTAAATTGTGGACAGTATTAGAAGGGACCTACTTATTTTCGCAAGTTCCGAACGGCAGAACTCTTGCGACATCGCTTTTTCTGAGCTTTTTCATAGAGTTCTTTTAGATGCTTTTCCATGGCACATTGTTACTGCCGGAATAATTGCCAATTGATTGCCGACAGGTGGATATCGTTCAAAATAAAAATCTCTTCGATATTAAATACCTACAGATCAGAAGGCCAATACACTAATCACTGAGCTACGGCACACACATGTTTAACAGCAAGTAGTAAAATTTAGAGAAGTTGTGTAATAAATAGGTACCTAATTTAAATTGCTACAATACAATATATTTTATTTAAAGTATTTTCCTTAGGAAGCTACAACTTTTTCCCATCTTTAAGGGAGCGCATGAATTCCATCCCAATGAAACCGCTCTTCTTTTGAGGCCAAGAACGTATCGAACAATATGGGATACCCTCGACTGAAGTGAAGCGTATTCCTGTCAGGGGAGTCTGCATTGATCGAAGCAAGTGGTAGTTAGAGAGGACAAAGTCTGAGCTATATGGCGGATGGGGTAATATGTGGTAAGGTTACGCAACATGTAATGCGAACATTCAATTTGATGAGTTGTTCTCGGTAGCGTTCTCCATTAATGGTTTCACCCGCTCATAATACATCATACCCTTCTGATCCCACCAAATACAAAGTATCACCTTCGAACTATTTGCCTTTTGTAGTTGGTTTGGCTGGTTGACCAGGTTTCACATATGATTTTTTGCATTTAGGCTCACGCTCTTTCCGCTTGTATCAAAATCTCAATTTTTTAGTTGTCTAAACTAACGTGAACCATGTGAAATTGATGGAGCATGTTCTCAATAAGCCATACACATCAATGGATATCTTTCCGCTGCGCTTGGTTCCAGATTACATCAAAAAAGCAAAGCTGCCCGCGAATGGCGTTTTGTAGACACAAGAATTGGCGTAACCGGAGCTAAAAGGAATGGGCTGTTTACACTTCGAAAGAATGACGCATACTGGTTTGTAAACCAAGCACCACTTTGTATTTTGTATGATTGGTTCGATGCTGCGAGGTTTTGAAATATTCATTTCGTTCAAGAAGACTTTGCCTCAATCATGTGTTTACATATAAAAAAGCACAAGTTAGCGGTAAAATTTTCTGCTGTCCGAAATTTGCTAAAATGCATTAATAACACAAATAGACTCCTTTTCGAAAAAATATTAAATGAGAGGAAAAAAAACAAAGGAAGAAAAATTCAAAATTACAACATTTAAAAAAACTATTTGGTAAGGCTTTTAAAATTTAAATATTATTTATGAAGCTCCATTGTGGTTTCTCAAAACAATCACTGTCCAACATATATGTCAATTATATTTATGGCAATAAGGTATAATATGATTATGTTAGAATTTTAATACAATATTTTCAATTTTCTACATTAAACAATTTACATTTGTGCACATTTCTATGTAGTACCTTATGCATATATGTATGCTATAAATCAAGTATGATAATATGCCTTTCATGCTTAGGTATCTATGTATGTAAAATAGAAATATTGCCATTGGCCAGATTTTAATTTAATTAACCATGGTTTCACTATTATTCCTGTTTTCTGTCTGTTACTAGTTTCATTGCAATTTCAATTTTTTCATGGCTCAAGTGGTATTCGCAATGCAATTTATATGGTAACAGAATTAAAGCTGTTGGAATAAAGCCTGAGCTTTGTGTCAGAAATGTCATATACATACATTTGTTCTAGTACAATACATTTCAGTCGTTCTCTTCTTTGTTATGTTTCACAGATATGAATGTGTACAAATGTATATTAGAACGATCCAATGTATTGAAACAATTCACTAAAGGCTTTGACAAAAATTATATCTAAAAGTTATTTTCAGTTTGTGGAATATCCGAAATGGGCTCTGAATTTTATTTCATGTCCCTCTGGAAACAAATCTCTAATATCAGGTAACCCAAGGAGCTCACCGGGCTAAACACAGCTCTGGTTCCACAGATGTTATTAAATCTTATGTAAGATTGCTTACAGGCTATTTACCACTTATAATTATATGCAGATATTTTGGCCCACCCTGTTGCAGACAGCTTTCACATATGGAATCATTTTCCATATCAATATGGATGTATTCGATTGTGGACAATTTTAAAAAACCAAACAAAACAAGATTTTGTGAAAATATACATTTCAATTGTGTGCACTTGTATGCGTTGTACTACAACAAAAAAACGGAATTATAAAGCAACATTTACTTCCATTGGCATATAATCTTTAGAGTGGCAGTGAATAACTAGCGAGAATGATAGCGAATTTTGAATAACAAATGAACACGCTGTAACACTGACAACACACATGTATGAACATCCGAAAGTACAAAATGGGATATTAGATCCTAATCTCATATGTTTTAAGCTACTTTTTATAATTCTTTTAGTGACAGATGATAAATCTGTAAGACAAAATTTAGCTTAACTGGTTTATATGAGAAAATAAAATTAAATCGATGGCACGATTATTCTTTTATTTTATTTTTTACTTACAGTATTTTAACTCAGAGGGTAAAATTTCTGCAGAAAAATAAATCATTTTTCAGTTATATAACTTTCTAGAAGGGGTTCCCTAAGTAGCAGATAGAGGTGATAAGTATCATATAATATGCATCATATCACTTTAAATGTGATTTTTGGTTGGAAAAGAGGTTATTCGTCAATTTGCTGGTATTTTAAGGCTCGTTTCGTAGGGAAAGCCTCCTTAAAAAATTGTAAAAAGAGGATGTATGTTTTGAAAAAATGTTGAATAGCAAAAATTAATGAAGTACTACGTTTTATAGAATAGTCAAGTTTGCTTGTGAGCTCACCAAAGAATTGGAGATAGAGTGTTAGTACATTTCGAAAAAATGTTATGAAGGAAAACCTAATTAAAGTCGGTTATTAATTTTACCGTTCTAAGGTCTAACGATCTTGTGGGTGCCGTAGCTCAGTGGTTAATGCGTTGGCCTTCTGATCTCTAGGGCGTGGGTTCAATCCCCGGCTAAAGCATAACAATATTTGATATCGAAAAGATTTTTCTTTCGAACGGTACCCAACTGCCGGCAGTAACAATTCGCCAAAAATGCTTCTTAAAAGAGCTCTGTGACAAAACTAAGTTAAAGTGATGTCACAAGGGCTCTCCCGTTCTTAACCGGCTAATATATGTAGGTCCCTTTTAATGATGTCCAAATTTAACACGCACAACAGTATTGGAAGAGAGCTTGTTACTTGCGGAAGAATTGCCAATTGCTTGCCGACAGGTTTGTACTGTTCGACAGAAAAATCTTTTCGATTTTAAATTTGTGCTTTATGCAGATGAGAAGGCCAACGCACTTCACTGAGCTACGGCACCCGCCAAATGGCAGGCTAAACTTAATTTGCGTTTCACAGAAACAAGATTGGTTTCAGTATGAAAGTAATTTAAGATGTGAGCGTACCGGGACACTCTCGGCATCCATTGCTGTAGTTTTCGGTCTAGTATTACTATTAGATAACGAATTTCCTAGCTCAGAGCATATGAAACGCCATTCAGACTGAGTGCAGTTATTACCGGCGATCTATGATTTTTGCAGAATCCAGTTTTTGCGGTTTCGCATTTAAAGCGCTTTCTTTCACTCATCTTGATAAAGTAATGAGATTTAGCTCGATTACATCTCTGAGGGCTTTCGGAAATCTACCAGTTGCAATCACATCATCAGCATGGGCTATCACCCTGGACTCCTCCCTTTCTATTTCCTTTCGTAGTCCATTCACTATTGCGTTCCATAGAACAGGTGAGAGGACACCTAATGAATTATACATAATTTGCTATAAAAATTAATGTACAAATACTTTCTTGTCGAACATTAAATAGTACATAATATTTCAATACGTAGGAAGATGTGGTTTATGTCTCAAAAAAAATTTTGTCTTTTTCCTTTAATGTCTAATGCAAATTTTGAAAAAAAAAATTGAATATAACTAAAAAATCGATATCCTTTAGTTTTGTATTTGCATTTTTGCCACTGTGTCGCCAACTGATGCTTACACTTGTCCCATATATTTATGTGCTTATATACAACTATAAATATGTATGTGTGAATTGCATTCTTTATAATACATATGCTTGTTATAACTGTGGTATAAATGTGGATTTGAGTGTGTAGTACTTGTTACAAATAATTATATGCTACATATTCATATGTTTTAATACATTTACACATATCTGTATGATTGTTATTGCAGCTATTACCACTACCGTTGTTGTTAAACTTTATTCGTTTCGATTTGAAACAAAATTTTAAATGCAAATTTCTACTGCTCTACTAATATCCGTGTATAGTACTCGTATATTATATGAGTAGATATTAACTATGGTACTTTACTCTTGTATTTTCTATATGAAATCGTGCACATGATGGCACTGTGAATAGAAGGTAATAATAAGTTGAACTTTTTTCGAATTAATATACAACTTTTATAATATTAGTTTATTTTTTACTTATTTATTATTACTAAATGCATTCTTTTTGTACATCCTGTAAAATGTTGAAATTAGCACTTATAACATTTTGATCGCAATGTCTTCACTTATATTTATTATTGTAATAACTATCTACTATGATTCTTGTTATTTCAAATAATGTAATGTTAACTCATTGTGCTCATTTATTTTGAGTATTAAGAGTAATGTAATTTAAAATAAAGCATTTTCAAAAATTATATTGCTATGGAATTAGCAATATAATTTTCTTTCACGAAAATAGTAAGAAGGTAATAAATATTATATTTGCTATTTACTCTTGATATATGATCTTTAATTTGTGTTTGTGCCATTGCGATTAGTCCATTGGATTTCACGTTTCAGATCATTCTAATCTGATCATAAAATGACATAATTGAAGTTAAGTTTAGTTTAAGTTTAAGTTATTATATTCAAATTGTTATGAAAATTTGGAACCACCAAGCCAAATTATACAGCTAACTCACGAAATCATATTTTGGGAGCATGCGATAAAATATCATCATTGTTCGATAATTTCTTCGGTAACCATATCTTTTGCACAACATTCAGGCTTGACAGTGTTTGTGTTCGTATGACCACATTGAAACTCCTAATTTCATTTTTCAATCTTTTCTTTCTATAATATTTATAAAAAAAAAAACTTTAATTTCCATGATAAATATTTTTTATGAAAAGCTAATATATTGTAAGTAGGTCCCTTTTAATGCTGTTCAAAATTTAACAAACACAAAAGTAGTGGAAGTGAAGCTCGGCCAAAGGGGCTTTCAAGGCTTACAAGTGCCACATATTTATTTATTTTATTGATTATTAATTAACACTGAAAAAACAGAAGTTACACGTCGATTTGGCTCAAATTATGGCAAAAACCCACGAAGATTTGTAGTTAATGAAAAGCAACAATTTTCGAATTATTAATTAAACATTGTCTCCCACGATCGTTTACGTCATTATTGATTCGAGAATAATTTGTTTTTTGTATACACTTCGAAGAGCAATTTTGATTAATGTTTGCTACCAATCATACTTAATTACATGTGAAATTAAGTAAGAGTATGTATGTATACGTTAAAAAAATGATAGCATAGGATAATCTATAAAAATATAACATTTGACTTTAGGCGTACGTCTATAAAAATATTGCTCATTGTGAAAATAAAAGTATTTTCTATTTAACGTTGTCCAATTCAAAAAGCAGTAAAAATAATAAATCGAAAAATAATAAAGTATATTTTATGGATGATAAAAATATAAACATTTTTATGTATTAATTTGTATAAAGGGCAAATTAACATTTATGTAATGTTTGTGTTTCGTGTTGAATACAAATGCGCTGAACAGAAGAAATTTGGAATAAAAATAACTTGATACTTATTAAAGCATATTTTCAGAGGAACAATAAAATTTTTGTCTATTTATGAAATACTTATTTTGAATGTAAATATGATTGTTTAACGAAATGTACTATTACATGGGACGACGGAAAATTTCGTTGGTTTTAAGCTATTATATGACAATTATGTTTGACTAAGTAAACGCTTGAAAATATGCTTTTTAATTGTTAATATACATGCACATGTGTAAGTATTTATTTACATGCATACATATATACGTACTAATACGACTGAGCTGCTTATATTAGTACATCCCATCTACAACACATAAAATCGTATTTATATATATGAAACGTGTAATCAGTCATCATGCGCTTGATAAGTATTACACAACGCGAAATACGAAAATGTGGATAATCTTTATTATTTAAGCTTTTATAAATGTATTCATTTCTGTGAGCCTGTATGTGTTGCAATCATTCCATCACTATATTGGGTCAGTAGTTTTTTGTATACATGCCAGTGGCAAAGCCCGTTCATTGCTTGCCTCGATACAGAGGAAATACTGTTGATTGCCAGCCAGAGGCATCGAAATGTGCGAAACATGTACAATGTATGTACGTAAAACAATGTGCCGCCATTACTTGTTTGACGCTGCTGCACATGGCGTCAATATGTCCTGTTTTGTGTATCGTGTTGGCGTCGAATGAAACGAAAACAACAAAAAAATCTAGTGCTTTTTGCTGTCGTCTCTTGGTTTATCCTCATAGCATTTTTCTGTGTATTTTTTGTGTTTTTTTGTCTTCCGTAATAGCAACAATTGTAAAAGCAACTGCAACAACAACGGCAACGAGAACGACCAGGCGAGCAATAGTGTGTATCGTATATGTAGAGCATCAAGAGTAAAAGTAACAATACGATTAAGTAGCAACAATACAATATCCTGAACATAGCATAGCGAAAGTACTGCCAATCGATTCATATATTCTTATATGCACGCATATATATGCGCGCCATATTGGTGAGTTAGAACTGTGAATTTACGAAACAGAATACTTTCTTTTGTTTTTTACAATAAACTATTTCATGAAAAATGCTTTCGAAACAGAAAAGAATAATGAAATTTCGTTATAGTGCTAGAAAAAATTAAATTTTTGGCAAAACAAATTGTTAATTAAATTTTATGATTATGCAAAAATTTTTTTGCAGTTGAAACCAGTAACAATAATTTAAATTTTCTCATATTATTAATTTAATTTAATTTAATTTAATTTGATTATCAAACTCAATTTGATAATCAAATTCTGTGAATGAGGTTCAAATAAATTTCGGTATTTAATATGAATTTAATTGAGATAAAGAAATACTGTATGTTTATGGCTACACTTCATAATAATTTAATTTAACGATTAGAACTTGGACAACAATGTTACTTTGAGGAGTTGTAAGATAGTTTAATTTTCACCATTTTGATATATTTCGTCTATAAATAACATGGTCTCCCAATAATCAAAGTTTTTGGGTAACATTCATTCAATTTGATTAAATCGAAAATTTGAACATGGTTCTATGTTGTACCAGATCAAAATTAATACCAAGGTCCCTTGAAAAGTACATAGTCACCCCGATTTCATTATTATATGACAGGCTGGTGCCTACCTACTAAAATAGGTAGGCACCAGTAAATAGTAGCTGCTAAAGTACCACCAACCGAATTTAACACCAATATACTAAGTAGTGCGAATTTCGGTTCATTCAACAAACGTTGTTTGAGTCCCACTTGTTTTGACCCTGGCAGACCTCCCTCAGCGTTACCTCAGCTGAGGAAAACAAGATGCGCGCGTTACAAATTCAAATGAATGGACTTAGTATTAACAAAAGCTGTCATGATTCACGTTAGTCTGTATTTTGGTCAAACGGAGAACGTTGGTCAAATCTAACGACCCCCCACTCCCCAGGCAACAGTAGATTATACACCTAAATATTACCAGTTCAATGAAAATGAAAATCTTTTGGATATAAAAGTTGTGCTTCAGCTAGGGATTGAGACCACGACCTACATACGAGAAGATCAATGTATTAACCACTGAGCTACGGCACCTAGAGAAAAAAATATGTTTTACTGGTTCCAGTGATGTACTCGGCTGTGATATCCGATATTTAGAACATATAGATTTATTAAATTGAATTTAAAAAAAAATAAATATTCGCAACCATATGAGAAACATGGGGACAATCACACACATGACATGCACATCTTGTCTTGTCGTCGTTCGTAAGGGTAACATTCCATCTATTGGAAGATCTTGGATATGATCAGTATACCACCTCTAACCATGCAAGCTCATGAGCTTCCCTAAAGAAACAAAGAAATTTGAGTGATAGTAGTTTTGAAACTATCATCATATTTTCTTTTCAGGAAAAGGCTATGTTTTCATTTGAATTGGTTTCAACTAAATTCAATTTAGTCAAAACTTTCAAGTGGCGCATTTTATGTTCCTTTGCAAATGCGCAAAAGGGAAAGAAATACCATCAAATTAAAAATTAAAAGATAAAAGTTCAGTCAAATTTTCAATTAGGAATTGTAATTAAAAGAAGATTATCTAATATACTTAACAAAATAATTCTTACACATTTGCCAATACTTATTACGCTTGCACGACAATTTCAATTAACAGCAACACAAACGAAAAGCAAAAAAAAAAGAAAAAATCCATGTATTTAATTCATTTTCAGTTAAAACATTTTTGTCAACACCCAACACCCAACATCCAATATATCTTCAAGCACCCACACCAATATCTATTTCACATTAGACGTATTATTATTATTATTATTATTATTTTGCGTTCTTTGTTTTGTTTTGCGTTTATGGTTGTGAAAAGACAAACTCGAAAGAAAGAAAAGACAAACAAAGAAAGAAAGAAAATCAATACACAACCTTTCGACTTATTTACCGCCATTCTTTGATTTTCTTACATTTCTTGTATATGGATAAATATATTTCTATGTGTGTGTATATGTGTATGTGTTGACATGTATTTTGCTTTGCTTGCCATTTTTATTATGTACATACTTACTTACTTACTTATGTGGCCATAACAACCGAATATCGATTTAGGCCGAAAATAACATGCTTCGCCAGCCATCTCTGTTCTTCGCTAGCTGGCGCCAGTTAGAAATTCCAAGCGCCGTCAGGTTCTCCAGTACTTGGTCTTTCCACCGGAGGTTTGGTCTTCCTCTTTTGCGTCGTCCTCCAGCGGGTTCCGAATATAACACCTTCTTAGCTGGAGCGTGTTCTTCCATTCGCTCGACATGACCTAGCCAGCGCAGCCGCTGGATTTTGATGCGCTTTACTATGTCAATATCGGCATACAGCTCGTACAGCTCATGGTTGTACCTTATTCGGTACTCGCCACCAACGCAAATAGGTCCAAAGATCTTGCGTAGGACTTTTCTCTCGAAAACTCCAAGTATTCGCTCATCCGAGGTGGAAATTGTCCAGGCTTCAGCGCCATATGTTAGGACAGGCATGATGAGAGACTTGTAGAGTGTAGTTTTCGTTCTTCGAGAGAGGGCTCGACTTCTCAATTGCTTACTCAGCCCAAAGTAACACCTGTTAGCAAGAGTTATCCTACGCATGATCTCCAAGCTGACGTCATTACTGCTGTTAATGCTGGTTCCAAGATAGACAAAGTCCCTTACTACTTCAAAAGCGTAGTTGTCAACAGTGACGTGCTGTCCAAGACGCCGGGACTCTTTGTTTGTTGACACTAGATACTTCGTCTTGCCCTCGTTCACCGTGAGACCCATCCGACGCGACTCTCTTTCCAACTCTGAGAATGCTGCACTGACTGCTCGCGTGTTCATGCCGATTATGTCAATATCGTCGGCATACGCTAACAGCATGACACTTTTGTTGAAGATAGTGCCATTATGTCCATTATGTACATACATATACATATTATATGCTTCTTTCATTCATTCGTTCGCCATTCCTTCTTATTACTTTACCTTCATTTCAATTGCTTCACACCATCAACCTTCGTTCAATGAATAGTTCTATGTATGTATATTGTACAATATTTACAATATTTGAGTATGTACATTCATATGTGCACTCATATATTGTTGCTCAATATTTGCTCATACAAAATGTTACCATAACAACAACCCGTATATTCGTGCATATACTCGTATATATATATTTGTATACGAGTATTAAATAAATGTGAAAGCAACAAGAAAATACAAAGTATTTTTCAAATAATGCTGTATAAACTTAAATTCTACTTACACTTGTACACACATTTATATATATAGTATACACGTTTGTATATGCTAGCAAGTATTTTCCTGTGGTAAAATATACCAATACATGCTCATACAAATATTATAAATACAGTTCAGCAAGGGTTAATTGTATACGTATGTATGTACGTGTATTGAATGAATGTGCATGACCTCTAGGAAAAATTTTAATATCAGAGAGGAACTAATGCTTTCCGTAGATATATGGAATGAATTCGTTTTCTCTGGGGATATGTTATACTGCCTTTCTTTGATATACATTATTTTTATACTTTGGTGGCAGTAGGAGCGAATTTGATAAAAAGTATCTAGAGTTTCAGGGTCTCAATTCTACCAATTAAAAATAGTTAAAAAAGAATCATACATTAACTAAGAACAAACACTTGTTATGGAGCAAAAGCGGTCTACATATTTTTCATGGGAAGGCATCTGTTTCCTTTCTTCCTCGAGGGTGACTACTTTTATATGTACCAAAACCTAAGGCTAAAGGAAAAACAAACACAAAAAAAGGTTGAATGAAGCAAGAAGATACGAGAAAAATAACAAGGGAAAAGTCACAAAAGTTAAAAATCGATTTTCAAGGTAATATCACCTTTTTTCTTTTCAAATTTTCGCAATTCGGTGTAATTTTCAAATTAGTTTCATTACATATTTATTACAAAACAATTTAAAAGCGCAAGAAAATGAAACAGTGTATTAAGTTGACATGCAGTATTTTTTTTTTTTTAATCGGTAGCCACTATATTGGAAGAAGTAAGGCAGTGTAATTTATTGCTTAATCAACTATGAGCTCTTTCTTTATCATTTACATTAATTTTGAAAGATAGAATTGGAGTGAAAATATCGAATATATTTATGTATTGTTGTATTAGTAACTTTGAAAAGACGTTCATTTGTTTTTGTTAGAAAATATGATGAACTCTTTGGCGCAAAATTGTACGCTGATTAATTTTATTTCTGATTAATTGAATAACTTGTATTATAAGTTAATCATAATACTGTTAAATCGATGCGATAAATTCAGAAGATAATTATTATTGTTTATGATTTATTATTCTTTTTATTTCCATCTGCCATTAGGCTTGTGCCAGTTCGAAGTCAGTCATTTTGAATTACTTACAGTTCCTGAGTATGTTACACTGGTCACCAAAGATTAAATTATGAGCCCCAATGGGCCCAAACATGGTCAGCAAGGGCTGAAATTATACAAATTTAACTTAAAAGTGTATAGCAGACATGAACTTGGTAAAATATTGTGCTAGATATATGAAATAATGCTCGCCAATAGATTAAAATGTGGGCATCATTGGGTGAAATCATTAACATTAGCTTAGTTAGTTCGGTGTTAGATAAATTTCTTGAATTGATTTAATTATGGGCATCGGTGGGCTAAAACATGGGCTTATATGGGTTAAAAAATAAATATGTACTGAAAAATATAGCTGAGGGACGTATTTGAGATAAGAAACTGTTTTCGGAATTTTGATAAATCACACATAGAAGATGGGAGCACTGTGCGTATGGGTAATTCTATATTATAAATTACACTACTCGACAGAAAAAAAGTACCTAAAAAATTTAGTTTTCTAGCTTAAGCTAGCTAAATGACATCCATTTATTTTTCCAAAGAACCGCTTCAGGGATGGCTAAAATCTCTAAAACGATTTATTCATATAATATGATTTGCACACCATTCGCTATAAAATTATCTTTAATCTACAATCTAAAATTATGTGAAATAATGTTTTTTCCATGTATAGACATGGGAAAAACATGGACCGACTGAAAATTAATAATTTTCAAAAGAGGTGAAAAACGTCTAATTTTGTCGAATTTCATCGCATATAACTCAGTCAAATTTAATCCAATCGACAAAAAATGAAGTTTTCGCGAATATCTCGAAAATGGTTCTTTGGAGAAGTGAATGAAGGCAAGTTTCTTTTCCAGTATCTTAAGGTTAATGCAGAAAATTTACTTTTCTTGAAGTACTCGAAAAAATAAAAAATATGTCTGTCGAGTAGTGTTATGGGCCCCAATTGACCAAAACATGATCAGCAAGGGCTGAAATCATAAAGTTCTACCTAAAATGTATAGGAGACCCGAACTTGCCGAAAGATTGTGTTAGGTATATGTAATAATGAAATAATTATAGACACCAATGGGTTAAAACATGGTCTTATATGGGTCAAAAAATAAATATTTAATGAAAAATATAGATGAGAGCCGTATTCGAGGGAATAAACTGTTTTTAGGATTTTCAGAAATCACACATAACAGATGAGGGTACGGTGCGTATGGATAATTCTAAAGTATAAATTACTCATACGTCATGGTGATAAGAACTAAGAACTAAGAACTAAGAGCACTTGAATACGAATTTATGCATTGTTTAACAGTATGTTCATATAGAATATACTATTAAACATATGTATTAAACATATGTATAATATAGTTACATATGTATGTATTTACCCAAGTGCACAGCGTAAATCATAAATTCTGCGCCTAATAACGAGCTATAAATATTTATTTCTATATTAAACTATATAATTTGTAATACCTTATATATTCACGTGCATAGAAATAAGTATATACAAATATAGAAATATTGAAATACATAAAGAAGCGATTCCAACAACATAGGGCAATGTAAAGATGATTGTGGCATCAAGAATTAAAAATGTTTATGACAATTTATTTCAAAACCGTCTATTCGTTGATACTACACATGCTGTGCGTTGTGTATTGAGCTGTGCGCACATTCATATTTCAAAATGAAGCAAAAGGCAGAGATTCTTATGTTTTGCTCTGTATAGCTTTATAAAAAAATCCAAAAAATTTTTTTTTTCTTATAACGTGTATGAATATATATATTTGCATAACTGCGTGTGTTTGATACACACACACATACAAATGTTTTATTATAAAGCATAAGTTTTGATGAATACATTTTTTAAAGACATGCTCTAGTGCGTATACATGAGAATTATCAAATGCATGAGTGTTGAGTTTGGTGACATTTACATACCATTCGAGTGTTATTTTGTTGGTTTTTCATACAATTACAAATATATATGTATGTATGTATAGTATGTATGTATAGACTTATGTAAACATTATATTATAGTATATTAACAATATGCATACAGACTCTGGGTGATATGAGATTTTATACATATTTCAAATATATAGTACTTATATAGGTGCCAGCGATCTTATGTAGATGCTGATATTCTTGTATTTAGTTATGAATGTGAATAGAATATGATTGTATGTAACCTATATGCCCTCATATTCACATTTCAATTCACTCAAGCATGTACATATACTCTCAGAGATATATAGCAATGTCAGTATACGAAATGATGACGTCATTATTATATATATATATATGATGTGCATTAGTTACTGCCGACAATCTTAAGCAAATATATACATATATAACATACATTCTTACATATGCAAGTATATATAAGTTCGAATATTCGCACATCTAGTACATATAAGTATAAATATTCGCACACATAATATATATTTTATATAGCAGCTATAGCAAAGTGCTGTCAACCATACGCATGAGATGATTATGCTTTAATTGTGAAGAAGATAAGTTTATCTGAACAGTTTTTACTTATGTATTTGTATACAATACTTTTGTTTACAATTTGTGTATCTATATGTCATATACAAATATTTGTATAGTAAAAAAATATATTTCAATATATTTTTTTGCAAATAGTTTTTGAATGAAGTAGGTCTTAGAATATTATTGTGTGAATTATTATTCACAGGGTGGGTTAGAAATTTGAAAATTATGAAAATTTTCAATTAATTTTTTTTTAACAAATGTTAAATTGAATTAATCATATTCAGAAAAACAAATAGTAAAATTTAATAATAAAAGCCTAGGCCGTATTATCATGAGAGCTGCTGTCAGTACATGCTTGTCCGTGTATTATTCTGTTACGATAGATATGCACGTTTCACTAATAGGTCTACAATAATATTTAAAGGGATTTAATAAATTTTATTTTGCTTACTTTTTTCTGTCTCTTAATATTGCCATAAGATCAATATTTTGAGACTTTCTACTAAATTTTCTTATGCAGTTTATCCGGAAGTGCTTACATGCTCTACTTTTTCACTCTTTAGCTTCCACTGATAACTCACATATATGGGAAAACAATTTATATTTTATTATATTTTTCCCATGAACCAACACTTTATGAACGTTTCAGTAAATTCTCTCTCAATTTTCGCTGTTGTAGTTATACATATTATTGAAGAAGCGGCTAGTCGTATTGCCATCATTTCTGTTGCCGCAGCCTGACTTGGGATAGATAGTTTATAAGCAAATCAGTTTAATTTTTAAATGCATTCTGAATTCATGATACTTCCTTTTCCCTGATATTCTTCTTGATTTTTCTTTTTCTTTTAAGAACTTATTTTTAAAGTCTTTAGAATCGAGAGCACCGAGTTGAGATTTCAAGTTATATGCTGCTTTAGGGCAACCCTTCATAAATCTAATTCTTGAATGCAGATTCCAGATTCGTAATGTTTTATTGTTATTTAGCAATTTTGTTATATATGTTTTTTTAATTAACTATAAATGCTCCACTTTAACTTAACTTTAGCGGAAAAAAAAAATTGTGATAGCGTTCACATGTCACGATGTTAAAACACAATGTAAAGTCAAATATTCAAAGAAAAAGTGGTCATATTTTCATACATTCACAGAAAGTATTAACTACTCTCAAAATCCATTAGTATTTATTTAATCTCATTTAAAATAAAACAAATGCAACTTGCCGTCACACATCAGATAATCCAGTGGAGTGTATTTAGGAAAAGTTTCCAAAAAGAAAAATAATTTCGAAAGAGACGCATAATTGATATGCGATTTACCTTGCTTACTTTTGGACACATTTCCCTTACTTACAATATTCCCTGTTCAAAACTATTACGTATAACATGTCATATTCAACGTTAGTGGTGGTCCCACAAACAACTTTGTTGTTAATATTTAATGCTTACATAAATGTACTCATATGTAAATATGAAATATATTACAGTGTGACCAAAATGTCGTTAAACAAAACTGCTAATTTTAAATCTAAAAAGTACTATACACTATACAGCTATAGATAAGGGTTAAGTATATTCAGAAAAAATGTCGCACAGAAAAAGTATTGTAATTTAGGCTGCTCTGTCATTGAATGCTTAAAATTTTGTTATTAGTGATGAAATGAAAACGTTTTTAATACTAAAAATACTTTGGTCGTACACTGTATAGTGACTAGAGAATAATCAGTTTTGTCCAAACCATCCATTTTAAATTAAATTTTGTTGTTTCGTTGAGGTGGGACTTCTTTTCAAAATAAGCTGTCCATTACATATTAATGATGTTTGTAGTTATTGGTGGCCGAAGTTGTTGTTATGGTTTCCTGTGTTTTGGGTCTATGCTGTAGCTTACAAGGTATGAGTGCTCATACGTTAGGATGCGGTTGCACGTATTGGAAGTCGGCGATTGGGATGGGTTATTGCATCCTGAAAATTTGTTTCAGAGAAGTTATAATTTTCATTACGTGCAGAAGCAGAGCAAACTGAAATTCGGGAAAGATGGTGGCATATAGTGATATACCGTGAATTTCCATTTGTTCATGCTAATCAATTAACACTTTCAATCGGTTGCCAGGATGTTAATGGCCAGGTTGTCAATATGATCTGTTATTCGAAGTCAAAATAAAATAATTTAAGCTGCCATCTTTAGTAGTTCATTAGGAAATTTATTAATTACAATCAATTAAATTGAATTCTGAATACTTTAATGTATATAAAATAATGTGCATACATGTCTGAACAGGTATGCATTTCAGCTATACACAAGTAAGGAAATTATATATTATATATTCAGTAAGTATGATAATTATATTTATAAATATACAAGCACTCAATATATAAATAATACCCAAGAATAGAAAAATTAAAGAAATAATTAACAGCACGTCTGCATATAAATATATATCAAAGAATATTAGAAAACTAGGAAACATAAATTTATGTTTCACTTATTGTCTCTCTTTTCCACTAACTGTGTTGTTCTGCGTTTCTTCCACTTTGAAAGATCTTTCAACAGGCGGAACGCTAGACTGGAAGGCAAAAAAAAAAACAGTTCCTTAACTCTTACAAGGTGATTCAGTAAAACCAGCACTTTGTTATGCATACCGGAGTTCTTTATTAACCTTATGTGTGAGTGCTGGGCACTTAATCTATGTCTATGTAGTCTGCCTTAATATTAGTAATGAAAGCACAGCATTTTGGGTACCCTACGACTGTAATAGATAGATTAGTATGATGGTGTGCTGCGTAAGAGTGGTGAGTTCGATTTCCGACTAACAAAAATTTAGTAGAAAAATGAATGAAAACGAATTATTTGTTTATACTGCAAGCAAATATTAATTCTTCCAATAACATCAGCTTGTCATGTAGAACAACTTTTGAAAGAGTCCAATACAAGTCGGTGCTTCCAATGCTGTTCAAACTTAAAACACATAGCAGTACTGGAAGAGCAGCTGGAAAGGTCATTCGGGCCCTATAAATGCCATATACTATAGATTTCAGACTTAATAATCCATGATTCCTTTATTTTGCCAATAATGAAGCATAAATTCCGTGGAATATAATTTAATATGGCTGAAGATATGAAAGAGTGCAAGAAGTTGATTTATAGAATTATTATATGCCCGAATAAATGGAGAATATATTGAAAAACAGAATAGGCTATAAACATGTGTAAATTTTTTTTTCCAATTGACCCAAAGGAAAATATAAATAACGTTTAACAGTTGTACATGTATGTGTTCTTTACACGATTCATTTAAAAATTAAATATTAAATACTCACATGTGTATAATTTTATTGAGTAAATTTTAAATAAGATGCCAAAATGTCACTGAAAATGAGCCGGGATGCACGTATGTGTGTGTTTAATAGGGCGCTCAGGAGGAAAATAGTAATAATAGCCTAAAAAAATAATAGTAATAGTAATGTATCACAGTAAAGCTTAGATGCGTTTTTTCTTTTAGCCAGCAATTAATTCGCGTTTTTTTTATCACATTTTGTGCCAAATAATTAATAAATCAACGTCCAGAAAAGTGTTCATTGCAGGTTCTTGAAAAAAATTCAGTATATTTTTTTAAATTTCACCTTATCACAGACTTTACGAGTACTATATATTAACTTTTGATAGATGATATCATCAGTATTTCGACCCAAGACTCCACCGTACAATTTTTAGGTATATTTTTTGATCTCCAAAAAAATTGATCCGCCTTAGCAACATATTGTACATATGTAAGATATGCAAACGGAATATCATTAAGCAAAAATCATCGACATAAACAGCGAAAACTACAAACCAAAAAATAAAAGCCACAATAAAAATGAAAATACCAACAACAACAAAAATAACTTGTACTATGTAAAATAAAAAAAATAAAGTAACGCTCAGTACTATGTACTGAGCGTTAAAATCAACAACAACAGTACTTAAAAACCATCATTAACAATGATTGATGTATGTGTTATTTATAAATTTTGTTGTGGTTGTTGGCTTTGAATAGTAGCTGTATGCAGTTGTTCTCATTGTTTTGGTAATCACCGTTATTATCTCCATGATATTAATTCAAAAAGCAGTGTCACTTTAGCCATTAATATATTGAAGGTGAACTAGCTTGATATGAATGTGTTAATATAACTCATACTACATCTACATATACTGGGTGGACCATTTAGTGGTTTGCATATGTTATGTTATGTTACAGTGACAGATTTTTCCCACTAGAATTCTTGACTAGAAGTCAGTATCATATCTCCACGGAACGAAATTAATCGTTCATAAACGAAGTCGTGTTCCATAAATAATGGGAATGTTTGCTTTTTCGAATAAAATAAAATATTATTTCCCTACGAAATTTATGTTTTCATGAAAATTATATCCACCACACCAGAGCAACTAGGGCCGTAAAGCATAGGACCAACATCCATTTTCTCACATACCTACTTCATAACTTTACTTGTTAGTGGAACTTCCATCCAAAATAATCGTAAAACCATCTGAGAATTGATATTCAACTATGTAGCTGTCCAGGAATTTTCTCTAGAGGGCTGAACTTTAAGATAGATCTGCATTAATTTCAACTTTCGAAATATGCATATCTTAGCCTGGCCCTCTAAAGTGACTGCCTGACAAAGGTACCCCAAAATATCAATACATAAGTCAAATATATCACTAACTTTATTCATTTTTGCTCCCCAACATGGTTTCTATAAATACTTTGTTTGTATGAACAGGGGTATGAACAGGGGCAACATTTTTACGTTTGTAACACAAATAACACAAAATTGTCAACATTTCTCGAACCATTTTCACCAAGATATCTAAGCAATTGAGACTCGATATAAAGGAAATACATTCGTCGTGATACAGCCTTCTATATGAATCTTGAATCCGTCAATCATCAGAATATCCGTCCAAAATGTATAATAATATCATATAGTTGTTATAACAAATTTCTAATAATTTTATTTTGTCAGATTACTTTGGATTCAGCAGGCAAAAGAAAAAAAATATTTGTTATAAAAAAAAGTAGTATGAATTGGTCTAGAAAAATGGTTAGATACATGTATCTGGTTTTCAGATCTACTTTCAGAATATATAGGTCTTACTCATGTGTGCAAACAAATGGCTGACTGTATGATCTCAAAGGTCTCTATATGACAATATCGTATTTTCATTCTCGCTTTGCTGATATTTCTCCAAATTACGATTGGTAACTTTGTTAAAAGATGGGGTGTAATCTAAATATCGTTCACACTCCGCTTTAGAAGTTATAATTGGCAATACATAAATCTGAGGTTGTGTAAAACATTCTCACATTTCAATGAATGAATGATTCAATAGAATTGTTGGTGAAATCAAACTATCTAAAGTTGTCAATCGTAATACAAAAATAACATTGAGTTGCCAATTCAGTTTGGTTGTGAGACCATAAGATACATACTTCATATGGTTTTCGTTCAATGTCATTCGGTGCCATTGGATATGAATTTGTGCTCTTCAGAAAGTAGTCATGTAATTAAAGGATTCTATGACATGGATTGAGTGTCCGGTGTAGGTTTAGGCTATTCTAAAGAGAATTTTTGCAGTAGAATGATTCAAATTTTATGAATTACATTTAGAGACGTTTCATAAACGTAATCGTTCATATGGAAAATTTGAATAACAATACCAGGTATATCTGAATTGGACTTATTCCTCCGAAATAAGAGACGATAGAGCAATTTTATTAAGAAATTAATCTTCTAGGCAAAAAAGTCCCACAACGAAAAGGAACTTTTTATGGTTAAGTGCAATTAAATCTTCAAATTCCGCAATCTACGGTAGTCACATAACATAGTTTAATTAATTTTGATCTTCCTGATATTTTCTTTTTGTACAAAATTGTATGATTTTAATATGTATATCTAAATATAGTAGTAATAATAGAAGAAGAAAATTGTAATTTAATTTTTCGGTTTTTATTTCTCTTTCTTTTCAGTTGGACAATTAAATTCGCAGGCTATTTGAAAGGCAGCAGAAATGCAAGGACAATGTAAAGCATTTTGATGTGTCGATGTCCATATATAGTAGGACTATAAAATGTGCTTTGCATATCGTAAAGAGTGAATGCAACGGAAGCAAACAAAAAAAAAAAAAAATTGCAAATGAATTGTGAAAAAAGTGCATGCAAATTATATCAAATTTTTTACAAAATGTCGTAAATGACACTAGAGTGGACTATAATAATGTGTGAAGCTACAGCGAGTAGTCGAAAATTGCGATGAGATGATGGTAATGGCCATCATGTCAGGCGCCGCCATTATATAGGTATAATTTCTGCAATAAAAACGGAAAGACGAAATTGAAAAACAAAATTGCACAAAACAAAATGATGAAATAAGAGTGGAACTAGGAAAAGGAATAAAAATTGAAAAAAGAACACTCAATTGAGGAAGATAAATTTAGTTACGATATAAAAAAAAAGAATATACGGGTAGCAAAATGTTATACAAATTGTAGAGAGAAATAAAAAATAAAAAATTGTTAAATTATACAAAAAATACAAAATGTAGCTAATAAATTAAGTATATGTATATATAATTACAGTAAAAAAAAATGCGAAAAATCTTATTATAACAATAAAAACAAATACTTACTAAAAAACATACATAAATCATGAAAAAGTATAATTAGTAATTGACGGCCATACAAAGAAAAAAAAAGGAAAATGCGTTCCCATCGTCAAATCATTTGCCTGTGTATGCTTACGTACAAGAGCAGCATCAGCACCAGCATCATTAGTAGCGAGTACGCTTTCACCAATAAAAATAAATATTTGCAGCGCTTTACAAGAGCTATCACTCAATTTAGAAGCTTTTGATAAATCACAAAAAATATTGCAAATATAATAACAAAGCGTTAGCATACAAGTGGATACCTTTTTATACAATACATACCTACTACTACATAAATATATTCAGAAATAAATTTTAAATACATAAATATCATGCACACCCACTTGTAAATAATATAACGTATTACTGAAAACACTACTAATAATAAATAATAATAATAAATAGTACTTAATATAAGCAACAAAAAAGAAAAAAACAAAAAAAAAATTCCCTAAAAAATCATAATATAAAATTTTATCAAAATTACTACGAAAAGCCGAAAAATAGGTAAATCAAACAAAATGCCTGGTGGACGTAGAGGACTTGTTGCTCCGCAAAATACATTCCTGGAAAATATTATTAGGCGTTCAAATTCACAACGTAAGTATATTTATTTCTTCTAATTTATACATATTATATCAACTCGTTAGTCTATCGACTATATATTAAATTATCTATACAAAAAGAACGCTGTTCTATGTTCTAACAGTTCAAGGTCTGTTAAATTAAATGCTTAAATTATAACTCCCATCTGTCATGCATATATGTACGATATGTTGCATCGGCAGCTAGAAATATTGTACACATTGCCATTAGAATCCTAATACATTCCTTATCGAAAAGAGGTCGCAACATTGCGCCATTTCTTGGTAGCTCAGCCAGGGCCTCATTACGTTATATATCCCTGTATCATGGCTCCAATGTGAAGTGAATATTGAACATGTTGGATAAAATTCAAGTCCAAAATTCGTGCAATGTCCACTGGTACGCCCAATTTGGAGCCGTCGGTGAAGGAATGCATTTATTTATAGAAAGGGAATAGAATAAAGAAGTTAATACAATATTAGAAGAGGCTTTATGATTGCACTTATCGACAATTTACAATTTTTCTTTTCAAAATAACAAGATTCAGGCAACGGTTTTTGATAGAAAGGGCTAAAAAAATGTAAAAATGTATCGGCGTTTGAAAATTTTACATCATAATCATAAACTCAAACTTTTTCCCCATATTAATCTTCTACCTTCCCCATATATGGGTCATTTTGGCGCCTATTTGAAAAAGTCGTAAAAAAACATCCATAAAACATGGAAATAACGGTTAAAAATGCGCCACAAAAATATTGCTCATAAAATTTGATCATAGGCCTCTGAACCTTCAAACTCAATACAAATTCCTACGTAAAATTAGCTTTTGTGGGAAAATGATTTCGATGTAAACTTTCAAAACGCCGATACACGAATAGTTTATTTTATTTAGCTCTCTCTAGCAGAATCCGTTGTCAGAATCTTCTTATTTGTTTTAGTGCGTTTCTCATCCAATTATGTTCTTCTCCCGTCTTTAAGAATATCTAAATCTTCCTCAGAGCTAATGAAGCAATACTTTAGAGTAGAACGTTGGATAGTCGTTACCATTCCATATTGCTATAGCATCCAAGCTTTCCTCATTACTGACCATTTACTCAAATGTCTTTTACTTTTGTAGCTCTTTTCTTCATCTTCCATAATTCAATATTCGTGGCTCACGGTTACCATTAAAATATTTGACTATATTTTACTTCCTTAAAATCGAACAGAATTTATCACTGGCATATTACTGTTTTCCATAAATGAACTCCTTGAAACAGTGATTTGTGCTGCTTTGGTATCTGCTTGCTAGATGCAGTGCATAAATTTAGAGTCAGATCTCTACTAAAAGTACTTCGCAATCTACTTCGTACATATTGCTTCTTCGAAGACTTTCAATTCTAAAATTATATGTCTTTTCAGTCTCAAACATTAAGCGGTTATCATCTAAATAATTGGGCTCTTGTTCTCAGTGGAAACTTTTACGCGACAATTACGACCGATGCATCCTCTATTTCCAATATTTCATCATACTTTACATTCCAGTCTGCCACATATTAAATCAATTTTATGAAACATAAAATATTTATCATCGTCAAGCTTTAGAAAAATGAATTTGAATCAAGCTCAGTTTAGATTAACTTCGTATTTGGGCTTGGTTGAACAAGCTTCTCGATAATATCGGTTAGAAAGTTTAATGTTCTTTACTTCATGAATGCATCCTATGTGCACTGTGGTACATTGAAGTTGTATTTTATCATGAAGAATTTTTTCATCCCAAAAATACATTTACACCTACAAGTTTTATATACATAACTTTAGGTGAGCCTTTATATGCTATGCCATTTACTCTATCTACAAATTTCAATTATCTGTTTAGAAAGGTTACCATAGTATTGCAAAAAGTTGTCAAAAGATTTGATCCCTGTCTTACACTTGTTTGAATTGTTGTTACTGAAACTTATATTTAAATTGCATACTATCTTATTTAATGTCTTTACCCACACTCTTGTGAAAATATTTACTTTATACGGATGAATCATTTCGAATTTAGCCTTCAAACTGATTCTATTCTAGAAATATCTGAGTGTATACAATAATCATAATAATGTTGGTTGATGATGATGGCGATGATGATGATGATGATGATAATGATTTTGAATATCATTCTGATGACGTTGTTAACGTTAATGACCACTTGAGTGAGTGAGTATTGTCAAGTGAAAAAAAATATAGAAATGTTATCTATATGGAATAGTCAGTCATGGCACAATTTAATGCTAAATTATATATAGCTTGGGCGTTTGAAAGATTTACATATTATATGTTATGTTTATACATACGTTCATAAATTGAGTGAATGATGAAATTTGTATATTTCATGGGCAGAATGATGAATAACAGCTGCTTTCTGTATTCGTACAAAGTGATATCAATAAATCAAAAGAAATAGACCAAGAAATGAAATAGTATAAATATGTGAATTTGGTATGTTTTGTACTCCATGAGAATTTGCATTGCATTCCTATTTATTTAAAATAATTTTTTTTTTCTCAACAATTTATCCATCATTTAAATGAGATGAGCTGAAATCTTTATTTATTTGCTATTCAAGTTTTCAAGTTTTTGAATTGTCTTTTTTTACAAACTTTCCCTATTAAGTTTACCTTTACAAGGATCATAGTATCCATATCTATATCTTACCATCATTGTTTGACAGGTGTAGCATTGGTTTTTGATAAGTTCACTGATACTTTCTTTCTTTAAAGTTTTACAATTTATTCATTTCTAATTGGCTTCGTCTTCTGTTCTTATTGCTTTTTATTTTTCGTTCATCTGGTAGTATGGATTTCTATTTACCTATCAAAACTTAAAGAAAATTGGAAGACAATTTCTTGTAGTATGACGCAATTAGTGTAATGACATCTGTAGATGTATAATTTTGTACAATTAGTATTGAGGTAATCTGTTTTAGTCCTTTTGGTAGTTATTTTGTTGTATATTGGCATGGTATAATTTATAAACACAACAACAAAGGCCTTATACTGAACAACAACAACTGGTGGACGACCATCACGGAATTCGTCACTGTTAAAATTCTACAAAACTAGTCATATGTTGTGGTTTCGGATTGTGTCGATCGATGTATTGTTGTTTAACTAGGTCAATTTCAAAATCATAAAAATTCTTTCCCCGAAAATCGCCATAGAATTTTTCTTTTCTATTTTTACCCATTGAAGGGACAATAGAAACAAATAAATTTGATCGTCTTAAATTAAAATAAGTTTTTGTTGTTCAAAGATAACATTTTTTATTAGTTTTTTTTGTGGTAATTTTACAATTAAGACCACATTTTAAAGAAAATTATCAATGTGGATGAAAATAATTCAACCATAAATGTTGCTTAAATCAATTCAATGGTTTACTATCAATAGACCACAATAAGAAAATATCTAAATAAATATCTAAGTAAATATCTAAGTTATGAGCAATTATGAGAAAGTATCGAAACTTAAATTTTTTACGCCTTTGAAACAAATCGAATTCAAGCTTAAATTATGTGGGTGTACGTATATGCGACCTTTCTATTTTGTGAGGTTTTATAAAAAATATTAGAGAAATCGTGTAAATATGTTCATAGCTTTTCAAAAGTTAACCCGAGGTAAGTAGGATGCTGGACTGGTAATATTTCTTTCATAGCATTTCTTCAGCACCAGCTTAACCGTTGTTTCCAAATTTTCTGAGGGGCTCCACTAAAATTGAATTTTCTATTAAATTTGTTTCCACCGATTTCACAGTGTCTATTTAAAGTTAAGTTATATAACCAATTCTAATTGATTTTTCCAGCATGACATTTGCTCCAAAAATATTTGCTCCGTATCTCTGCTCCTTAAGGGGCTCCCCTACTCTATTTACACACGGACCTACATTAGTTTTTTCTGTTCAATATTTTAACGGAACATACTTATAAAATTTGTTCTCTCTTTCAGGAGTTTGTACTACAAATCTGGTTAAGTCACACTCTGTCGGTATTTCAATTTATCTATTTTGTTTCAGAATTATGATGGTATTTTATAATATGCTGTTATAGTAAAATAACATTTCATATAAAAGAATTTGTCGGCAAGCAATTGGCAATTCTTTCGGCAGTAACAATTTGGCATGGAAAGCTTCTAAAAAGAACTCGGTGACAAAGCTCAGAAAAAGTTATATCGCAAGAGTTCTGCACAACAAAGAGCCCTTCGGGGATTATAAGTGCCACATATTTACTTATTTTTTTAATATTACAATAACCAATATTAATATAACTTCTGATAGCATTAATACTTTTGTCTACACATATTTAAATTTCATTTTAAACTTTTCACATATTACAAAGTATGTGGCTTACATAACTGATTATACAAAAGTAAAGACTTCCCTCTATGTTTGGCTCTTGGCGTCTAACATCGTGGGTGTTTGCTTGTGTGTTTGATGTGATTACATTATATCTATTATATAGTATGTAGTAGCTCGACTAAATAAATACATAGACGATTAAGTGTATTGGCATACGCACATATGCATATTTACTAGAATGCCATGGTGTTTATTGTGTGATATATAATTGTAGCGAGCTATTTTATGTAGAAACAATGCAATGAATTACAATTGTACTTGCTACTTGCACTTGCACAGCGTATCAAAATATGATTAAATCCATAGCGTGCATGGGCGGGATTTACTCGTTGCTGCTGTATGTAGTCGATATTGTTTTATAACTAAGTGATTTGTACACAACTCTACTCATATATAATTTATAATCGCTATTTACTACCACTACTACTGCTACTGCTACTACTACTACTACTGCAACAACTACAAGTGCCACTGCTACTACTACCAGTACAAGTATTTACTACTAATACTATAAATAAATGTGCACATATGAAAGCAAGAATATGTGTTATAGTATTGTAAATTACCATTTGATTCAAATCGCATGTAAATATGTAAATATTGATTTAGATTACATTATCTCTTCATATACGAAGCAACTGGATTATGATATCTACGTGTAAATAAATGATTAATTTGGCACTACACACATATTTTCAAATACCATACGTATAGATTATACTTTGTTCCTCAAGTAACCTAATAAGAGGTTACTTGATGTTATGTCCCACAGTACGTATGAGCAACATTATTATCTTAATATTGCCATTTAGAGCAACTTTAAAATTTTATATTAAGTATTTTATATTCTCATATTACGAAAAAGCTGTATAAATTTAATTTTTATGTGATTTTTCCATTATATTTTATATTGATGTTTGTTTATTAATACATAAATATACACGCGGGATATTGTTTCTTTTGTACACAAAAATATAAAATTGTGCTTCAAAGCATTAAATTACAAATATGCTCCTCCCTATATTTATTGCTATTGAAATTATTCTTGGCTTTTTGATATAGTGAAAATTTATGGAAAATACATATATAAATTTATTAAGGTACATCAAATTCCAAATGAAATTATATAAAATGAAATTGAGGTCTTCGGATAGTCCGAATTTGTGGATTTTTTCCTATTTCCACTTTTATTATAAAAAAAAATATGATATCATTTATGTAATTGAAACATTCTCAAAACATTAATTTAACTTAAGACTTATTTTATTCCGAATTTTTAATGAATATCATCCGTAATTATTGCTTTTGCAAAATTTTGATAAATTGTTTCCAACGATATGATCTGCTCTACTGTACATGTATTTATAAATACATATTATTTTACGCTTGTTATTTCACGGCTACAACTTTTATGCGTGTTCTTCATAATGTTTGGAATATGCATATACTAGTTATGAGTTGCTATGCTAATGAGCGATGCTAAAAGAAAGCTGGAAATTATGTTGGCTTCATATTTGGATAGGAAAGCGTAAAGATGCGTACATATTTGTTTTATTTTACAATTTAAATGAATGTGAAGAATAATAAGCAAACATTTTCTATGATTTTCATTGACCATCGACGTTTGCTATTTTCGAGATAATACCAAAATACAGTCACTGTATGACGTTTGAACGATGGACTTTAATAGGCTGTTTTTAGACATTACTTTTGTATATAAAACTTGGAATAGAAAGATCTCAAAATTGCTTTATGTGTCTTTTGAATGTTGGAATTGTTTCCTAGAAACAGTGAAACATGCTCGGTCTAGGATTGCCTGTAAACACCTGTAGTGATGTCATTATAGGAGTTTGGGTAAGATATATTAAATTTGAACAGGAGGGCTGTATATAGTGTGATAATGCCTAGTAATATGCTTTTGTTATAGGTCCCAAGAAGCTGAAGTGGTTTGTGTATTAGCGATATTTATGATTTTTGAAAATGATTTAACTAAGTATCAGATAGCATGTTAAATAGCATCGATTATTTATTAATTAGCATATATTTGGTATCAGGTATCAGACATTGATATCTGATCAAATCTTCCTTAATAAGATATGGGGTGATTTGTTTGTAGAAAATATTAAGGTGGAAAAATTGATAAAGGCTAGTCATACATTTCACCGACCTAGAAGTAATTCCTGTGGGATATTTGGAAAGAAATGCTTGAAATGATACAAATTTTATGTTTTTCGCTGAGCTAGGTAGTCCAAATTTTGATCCATATTATTTAATTTACCTTAGATTAATAATATAATACTTTACTCTTACTTATGCCGGAATTCTATGTGTATGAATATCAGCAACCCTAATCAATCCTCCTCGTACTCCTTAATCGCACAATTTTGGCGAAAGACTTTTGAGAATGCCATGATTCTAGCCATAGGTTCTTGAATGACAGGCGTCACGTCACGCCAAACATTATGTTGTTATTTGAAGAAAATAAAACTGCCTCAGAAAGTGTCATTCATTCTGATCTCAATGGCATGACATACCGATGTCATTGTGCACGGCATATACGTATCATTCTAAACTCAGGCAGTTAAGGCAGATCACTGAAGGAACTTCTAAAACTACTAAAGAAATAATCTTTAAGCTATACAGAAATAACTACAAGTGCTTCCGGCTAATAACTTTGGTGTTAAAACAGCATCTAATGTTAATTGATTGATACAGTAGTATCTCTTTGGATCAGTCACTGCAGCCAGCCGCCAGATGCGATCAAAATTGAAAATTTTTTAATATTTCTACATCACAGTAATTAGGTCATGCTATTTTGTTATAACTTGGAACAGATACCTTTCTACATGTGCTCCTTTCTGTAGTTCAACAACTGTAACCCAACCTATCCTCACCTATTTTTGCCACCTAACTGGTTCGCACGATAACTTAAAACAATATTAAAACGAAATTAAAAGTACGAATGCTACTTTAATGAATTTCAATTTCTTAGTTTGCTATAAACTTAATTTTATTTATTAAAAGTTGTATGGCATTTAAGTAAATTTTTTATTATTTTCAATTTGCTTTATATTTTCTTTTATATATCAGCATATTTTCAAGCTTGACTCGGTAGCATTATTGCACTGCAGCGCTAATTGAATATGTCCTTCAAACTCTTTGTACTACTATGTATTTTACATAGGTAACTACGTGCTGCACTATTTTGTTTTTCGCAGTTACGATACAAAGTTCGTTATTAATTGCATAAAAGAAGAGTAAGTAGCAAAATAAAAAGAAGAGGAATGTAATTAAATAGCCATATTTACCACTAACATTGTACACCAGCAGCACCATAATTTGTGCACAAATTTATTGTGGCAATTTTATAATAAAAGTCGCATCAAGGGAGAGAGACAAAATGAGAAAGAGAGAGAGGGAGATAAATTTAGTGAGTGGAACCATAAGAATATACAATATTATATAATAAAGAACCAAGTCAAATTAAAACAAAATCTGCTTCCTTTTTGTGGTGACATTGCTGCGTAATTAGGTAAGAAAGTCTTGGTGAAATAAATACGTAAGCTATGTATTTTTAAAATTACTCTCTGGCAATTTTGTAGTAAATTGTAGTTATTTCTATTTGATAATCTAAAAATATATCTAATGACTCTTTTATACAATTTTTGTAACAAAGTTGTAATAATTGAATTATAATTTACTACACACTACAATACAATACAGTATTTAACAAATAGTCGTAAGATATCTCTGGAAAAAAAAATTCCACAAATTTAGCAAAACACGAAATATCGCAATAATAGCTTGACACATGTTTCCGTCAGAACACACCAAATAAAAGAAATTAATGCGGCAGTTATAATTTTTTCAATTTGAAGTTCGTTTGTGTAGAACATTCCTACAGCATACATACAGTGACGTACATGGCATACAATGTGCTTTCAAATACCATTTTTCATTCAAAAGAAATTTATGGGCATTCTTTAAGAAGATACTTAATAAAATTGAGTGAAAAAATTTGCAAAAAATGTTTAAACGTTTCCTATTCTGTTTTCAATTCTCAATTGAAAAGTACTAAGTATAAGTATTAAACCTTTTATGTATTTGTAGCCACTAAAGTAGCCAGGGTTTGACTCGGTCAAGTCGCATTTCATAACTAACCTCAAAAACAAATTATGAAAATTGAAATATTTATTAAAATACCATGCATCGCTTCTAAATGGGCATCATCGGCCTCCATTAATTTTTTAATTTCTGAATATACCTATTCTATATCTCTATCTCTTAGAGGCTTCCGCAGAAAATGTAAGAATTTATACATTTCATATTCATCGTTCCTAGATTGTATGTAGAAGAGTAAACTCTATGTTAATCTGTCTTTATCAGAACATACTTATTCCCAATTTATAAAAATTGTGGGAACTCCCATAAAAAACCCCATAGGCGACAAAAACCGGTAAACAACTGTCGATCATGAGTCTACTTAGTAGAATACAATAATTCACTTATCGTTTTTTATAGCGGCACCTAAAGCTTTCAAAATTCAGCAAATACTTCAGACTACTATGAAATAACAAAGTTGTTGATTATTAGAATGAATGAAAATCTACAATGAAGTAGACCACGAAATGATTAAAGGCTAGGTTAGAGTATTGTAACCAGATTAAAGGTCTTATTAGTATATACGATTAGAAATGGTCTATGGTGATTTTGATATCTGCCTCTGAAACATAAGTCTTCGGAGCAGACAAATTTAGCTATCTCCCTACACCATAATTCTCTGAAAATCTACAATCTATAAACATTTAATAAAAATCGAATTTTTCTAACACGTATTCAGAAAGTTACAAAAATAGTTTTACGTGCATGTCCTTGCATTACATTCACACACAAATTATTGTAACTTTAACATAACACGAGCACAAGTATAAATAATATGGTCTCGCTTTCTTCGCCTCTACGAACATAAACGATGTTACAAGTATGTGAAAATTCTTCTAAATCCACTTCATCATCGTCATTTCATCGCTGACATTTTAATTTAAGCAGCAACAACAATAATTCGCCATACACAATATAGTGCTTGACTATATAATATATGTACTTTCTTCATATAAATATTTTTTGAGGAAAATAAGAAGCATACTCGTGCCACTGTATGCCCACAGTATTACTGCAGTGGCGTCTCTAGGGTATTAGCGCCTACTTAGGCAAATGCGATAAAATGCGTACACGAATTCAAATGTAAATGTTGAAGTAATTATTGTTGGACGAGCAGAAATTATTGTATTATACATTCGGTGTAATGAGAATATAAATATGATCAGCTCTTATGCCAGCATACAACTGAGTAAGTGTTAAGTGCTTTTATACCATCACCATGTACACTCCGACGAAGAAATAAGAGGAGCATATAAAAGAAAAAGGAAAAAAAAAGAAAACAAATAAAAACAACAATATATGGGTAATTTTTAATCAAGTTAAATTGATTTATTTCTTCGTTAGCAACCAGAAATATTATTCTCATATTTTAACTTTTTCATGTTATACTTTCGTTTTCTTCTTACTAAAATTTTCTTTTTCTGCACGTTTATAAAGTTGTATTAAATACAATAAGTGTTATGTGAAAAATAAGAGCAAACTTTTTTCTTCACTCACATACATTTGAATGCTTTTTGGTTATCATCAAGTTTTTGCACTTGAATTTATTTCACTCCAGTCAGTATTAATGACTTTTAAGTTATCACATTAAGAAAGGACATATTATAAATTCTATGGTGCTTGGATAGGAAGGGAAGTAACATGATTTTTTATTTTTTCTATTAAAAGTGAAATGTTGCTTTAAATGTGAGGCATTGCTTCTAGCAAGAAATATGAAATTGCAAACAAAAACTTTTGATCGCTCAACAAATGTTCTTCCCACAGAGATAAACATGATTTTTTATTACTTGGTTTCATTCCGATACTCGATATTCTTCACTTCAAATCTCCCTTATCTTCTCGATATTAAATTTTGTTACTGTTCCCAGAAATGGAAATGATTCCGAAGGAAGATGGAAGATGACATGATGTGAGAATTGAAGGAAAGATAAGATAGAAGTACGTATAACCCTTGATAATTCATTTACGAAACACTTAGATTGTTCGGTCGTTAAGGAATGACCGGAACTGACCTGCTTGCGACAAGCATGATTCGGATATTGACAGTGAAAATTTAAGCCACAAAATTGATTAGCTTCTATAATTGAAACTTGTTTAGATTTTAAAATTACATCCGCGATGATTCCATAGATGAAATCTTTACTTTGACACTTGCATACTTCGAAATTATCATAGATTCCGAACTCTCATGGGAGACAATCTTGTTTAGTAGTTTTATAGGTATAATAGAATTTGTTAATAAAAATCATATATTATATGGAATACAAATGGCGGGTATCATTAAACTACGGTGGTGAATGCTGTGACTGGTGTGGTGGACTGTTTCGAACACTATGTTTTTAGTAGGCAAACTGAGTAAAGTATAAAGATTAGCCTGTAGTAGGATTGGAGATGCAAGATATAGAAACGTTTTTCATATCTATACGTTGAGGAATGTAAGAATCAGTACGCTCGATCCATTAATAAATGATTATATTCTACCGGCAAATGTGCTAGACAGTTTTGTGCGTGCCGTAGCTCAATGATCACGGGTCGCGGGTTAACTCTTTGGCTGAAGCACAATTTTAATATCGACAAGATTTTCCTTTCGAACGGTACTCACCTGTCGGAAAGCAATTGACAATTCTACCGGCAATAACAATTTGCCATGAAGAAACTTCTAAAGAGATCTGTGACTGAGCTCAGAAAAAGTGATGTCACAAGTATTCTGACGTTCGGAAGCGTTTAATATAAGTAGGTCCCTTCTAATGTAGTCAAAATATCACACGCACAACAGTACTGGAAGAGAAGCTCGGACAAAGGGCACTTCGAGGTCTATAAGTGCCACATGTTAATTTTTTTGTTTATATTTATAGAAAATCGAATTGATATTACAATAAAAAACAAAGCAACATAAGATAGAGCTAAAACTTAAAGAGAAGATCGGCGAACTCTTAGATAAACGTCTACTAGATATTGCACAATAGGTTTAATGGCCGTTAGATATGAGGAAGAGAAGAAAAATCATAATATATCTTCTTTGATACATTACCGATGTGGACGTTTCCCTCTGGACTCATGCAACTAACGCAGATGGAACTATCTGTTAGTCTCAATTTATATCGGGATTTTCCCATATAAAAGGACTACAACTTCGAGTTATAGATCAATTGATTGTATGGAAAGTAGGATCGAAAGTAATAAGTTATGTAAGATGTTTCATGAGCAACAGGAAAACATTAGTAATAATAGGAAACTACGTAGCCTTTTGGAGTCTCCACTTTCAATGATACCCTTTCCAATAGCCTGGAATAAATTAAGCCATATCATGGCTCTTCGAAAAGAAATCGACTATTGTGCTTATAGTGACAATTTCAACATTATAATACATTACATTACAAATTGCAAACTGATGTGAATACTTAGGGCTCTACCCTTTTTGCTAAAAAAGAAAGAAATATGTGGCACTTATATGCCCCGAAGAGCCTACTCATATTGCCGTCCTTGTGACATCACTTTTTCTGAGCTATGTCAGTGAGCTCTTCTGAAGCGTTTTCATTGCAAATTTTTACTGCCGGAAGAATTCCCTGCACCCGGCAAACATGTATACTCCACCAAATTATTGCTTTTATAATGTCTGTTAAAAAGCAAGAGTTCGCGGGTAAAAATCAATTACTTCTTTTTTCTTTCTTGGCAAAAAATACTTGAAATTATCAGAATTTTATGTTTTTCGACAAGCCAAGCTAATTTAGGAATCACATTAACATACATACACAATATGTGTAATATCATATAAGAAAACATTGAATATGCCAAAATAGCTAAAATTATTGCTAAAGCATTGAAAATTATATGTAGTAAATTCATATTTCACTAAAATTGATAACAATCGCAAAAAAAACCCACATTATTGATTTGCAAAAGGATAATGAAAAAAAACACAGCAACAACAACAACACACATCGAATGAGATGACAAAGTGTACTACTAAGCAAACCCTCTCGAATCGTGGATAGGTACTGAACACTTGGTTAGCTTATTGTACATATACATAATAGTACTCAAGTAAGTGAGTGAGACTCTTAAGTATCTAGTATGGCATATAAAAACAATAACATTAAGAAAGAAATGAGCGGGTAAGCCATCTTATATAGTGATTAAAACGAGAGGGCGATATATTCCATGCATGTTGAAGAAGGGTGACTAGTACAGAACACATACTACAGAATCAGTAGCAATATACTTAGTCATTAAAAGTGTCTTTGAGAGGATCATGATGAAGTGGAATAGCATACCTCATACTACTATATATAGACGGGTACCAATAAATGAAATTAAATATCTATGTACGATTATATGTACACGAATGCTAATAATATACTAACGATTATCGCAAGAGAACTCAAAATGGCTAAGTATAAACAAACGCCCATAAGCAAGTCAGCAGTTTATTAAGAAACTAAACAAAAAAGAAAATGGCTATGTACTACTGTCAACATCATAATCATCATCGTGCCACAAAAAAAAAAGAAAAAAATAATAATAATCCGCAAAAAAAAGGGGGGAAAATAATAAATATATACATATATATTGTATATCGATATATGTAAAGTCGACAATCAATATGTACAAATGTGCTGGCGTTGCAGAAAGTATATTCTTACTAAAGCGGAATAAATTTATGTGCGCTTACAAACTTATATTCGTCATTATAAATGATTTGAATTAAATTATAAGCATTTATTTTGATTTAAGAGTAAAAACATACATATATAACGTACCCTTAAGTTATTGTATATGGGTGTATGGTACATGATCATAAATATAGCCACTGTCAATGAAACTGTGTTTCAATTAATTATTACTAAATTGTTAAAGAGCTTCAGTCCCATTAAAATCCATAAAAGTCTGCTATTATTATTGAAGATCTATATAATATTGTCAAAGTACCTACTTATGAAAATGGAAAAGCATTTGTTTACGTGTGAGCAAGTAGTAAATATATACGCAAAGAACCTTTTTACACATTGTCTTCTTTAACTTTTGCCTTTTATTTTAACATCCTAAGAACAAATGTAAACAAGAAAAAATAAGATTTTAGTCCATTAGTCGGTCTGTAGTCAGTATGTCGTGTATACATAGATTTGTGTATTTCAATTATGTGCACATTTGCCCCACGATAATGATTAATTGTCATGTCAATAAATTTTGCACTTGTTCTTTGTCTTTCACCAGCCGAAAGCTGTTTTAGTTATTTGATTTTATTTTCGACAAAAAATCACTTCTGTGACTGACAAAGTGTTTCTCTGTGACGTTGAAAGTGTTGGTACTAGAACATTTTTCTGAACATTGATTACTCTAATGCTTCTTCATCTTGTTATTAATGCTTTGCTTAATTTACAATATTGAATTGAATGAAGTATGGCTACTTTTAATGCAACTACCGATATAAATAACAAGTTATTCATGATATTTCCAAATCCGTAGCTTCATGTAAATAATTAGTTTTCTTTGAGACGTAACACTATTCTCCTATCGCAAATATAGATCATAAGAATTTCACTTTGAAAATACGCCTAATTAAGACGTTTAGGCGTGAAATTTGTTTACAATTTAATTTCTAATATTCAAATTTTGGAATAGAATTTGTGTCGAAATAAAAATTTCCCAAAAATTATTAGCAATTGCGATTATTTTAGCTTCAGGGGCCTATTTTTCACCAGATAGAAATTATGATAAACTTCTGACATTACTGAAATCATTGTGTGAACTTAATACTCATTTGGTGAATACCTATACAAAAAATCCCGATGATTCAATACTAAGTACTTACTTACTTACTTATGTGGCCATAACAACCGAATATCGATTTAGGCCGAATATAACATGCTTCGCCAGCCATCTCTGTTATTCGCTAGCTGGTGCCAGTTAGAAACTTACTTAATCCAAAGTAGCACCTCTTTGCAAGAGTGATCCTTCGCAATATCTCCAGGCTGGCGTCATTACTGCTGTTAATGCTGGCTCCAAGATAGACAAAGTCGCTTACTACTTCAAAAGCGTAGTTGTCAACAGTGACGTGCTGTCCAAGACACCGGGACCCTTTATTTGTTGACACTAGATACTTCGTCTTGCCCTCGTTCACCGTAAGACCCATCCGACGCGACTCTCTTTCCAACTCTGGGAATGCTGCACTGACTGCTCGCGTGTTCATGCCGATTATGTCAATATCACCGGCATACGCCAACAGCATGACACTTTTGTGGAAGATAGTGCCATTATGTCGTATATCAGCAGCTCGTATTATTTTCTCCATAATAAGATTGAAGAAGTGGCACGATAACGAATCACCTTGTCTGAAACCCCGTTCGGTAATAAAAGGTGAGGAGAGGTCCTTTCCAATTTTCAGTGCACAACTGGAGTTATGCAGTGTCCAGAAATACCGAACTCAGACATTGTTGGGTAGAGGTAATCCCTTACCGGACTGTTAAAAGCGGCTTTATAATCAACAAATAGGTGGTGTGTGTCGATCTGTTTTTCTTGGGTCTTCTGTAGGATTCGGCGCAGTGTGAAAATCTGGCCGATGGTAGATTTACCAGATCTGAAGCCACACTGATAATGTCCAATCAAGTTGTTGAGCACGGGCTTCAATCTTTCACACAATATGCATGATAAGACTGATGTTGCACTGCCTAATACCTTTACGAGAAATGGGTGAGCCATGCTCACTGTTGCTACTAGCTTCCATACAAAGTGCCGGAATATCTTTTAAACTTAATCCGCTGCAACTTTGGCAGTCTTCTGCCTAAAAAAACCATATTTAACGCTTTATTATAGTCGGAAATTATCTGGCATGGAATCTGCAACGTATGCCCATTTGAAGCATTGAATTTGATTTTGGCTAATTCTTACTAAAATGCAGCAATGTTCATAGACCTTCTATTGGAAGAATTTTTTATAATTTCCTCTAATTGTTCTTTTGTTATGCATTTTTTCACTTTTTTAAGAGTTTTTTTTTTAATGTTATGAAATATGTAACATGAAAAAAATTTTCAAATTTTCTAGTATTTTATTTAAATACTTACATACATATTTTGCCAATAATGTTTCGTTATCGTAGCAGTTAAGAGACTGTCCAATTTTTGACAATAACCGATCACAAAACGACAAAAATCACAACGATGATTGTGAAATGACATTGTGGAATGTAAGCAAGATGTGCTTGTAGGGTGGATGTGTTATTGGATGACAGGCGTCGAATTGATTTAATAATAAGAAAATCTGATAAATTTTCTGTTGCGCAAATACAAGAATACAATAATCAATGCCTATAACAAGATTTGGCTCTATCAATGAGATTTTTGAGATTGTAATATAAAATTTCGCAAGAACCTTGAACTAAGTTTGTATGTATGTATAACAAAAAGAATGCTATGTTGGAACAAAACACTATGAGATTTCATACACATTTCCATATCGTTAGTTAAAATCGCTATTCAGTAATGACTACTTGCCCAACGGTTCTTCAATTATTCACGCTAATTTGCACGCACTTTAATATCTGTGCCTTTATGGTTTCAATAGTACCTACGTTACATAAAATATATGTATAAAACAGGCAAAGGTCATCTTCGTAGCTTTAATGAGTTAAATATTGTTAACGATGAATAAATGTTAAACTATTCTTTGATAATTTCCTTTAAAATGCTTTTGTTTATTGCTCATAAAGTGATTTTCATTCACTTTGAGCTCTTTGAGTTTATTTTTATGCAGTAAACAAGGAAAACGAAACTTTTAGTTGAGGTTAAAGACAAAAGAGTCCAAAAAATATCTTCTGTTTATTAATTTAGAGATTAAAAAGATGATAGATGATAGTATTTATTATCTTTAAGCATTATATTCACATATGTACCTTTATAATTACTTAACATTACTTCACAAAGTTATTTTAGAGGCCAGCCAAACAAATATTGCAAATTGGTTGTAGTACATTAGAGTCTTCGAAATTGTGTGTATTACTCATTTAAGAATGATGCTTCTAAATGCTCATGGCCTACATATACAGTGGCTCACAGCTTATTTCGTACAGTGTATATATTTTTATGTACATGGCTGTAACATCGAAACTAAAAAACTTATCGATAAGTTTTGAATGTAGACGTCTGTGTATGTGTTTAATAAACCTAATAAGAAAACGGGGAACCCCAAAAATTTTTCTTTTTGTTATGCAAGAGAGAAAAACTATTGATCAGCTGATTTTCAGCTCACATCTTATTTCGTACACAAACTTCAATGTAAGTAAGTTTCATTCTGCCGCGCAGTTACAAAGTTTTTTTGAATTGTATGAGTTTTTGGACCTTTTTAACTATTATAACAATTTTTATTATTATTATTTTAAATAGTTAAAGTGCTGTAAATTAAACATTTAGCTTTATGGGTCATCGTACAACGATGGAACAGCGTAAACTGGTAATTAACCATTTTAGGAAAGGTCAGAGTGTGCGAAAAATTGCTGAAATGACAAATTTAAGTGCCTCAACTGTCCAATACATCATTCAACGCTTCGTTCGCGAAAATCGGTTGGAGAACAAGGGCAGAGAAGCACCTAATAAGATTTTCAACGCATCAGACGAGCGTTATATTGTACGAAAAATTAAGAAAAATCCAAAGTTATCCGCTCCGAAGTTGGCTGCAGAGGTTCAGCGTGAAATAGGAAAATCATCCAGTGCTGAAACTGTCCGACGTGTGCTGCGCAATCATGACTTGAACGGTCGAGTAGCCCGAAAGAAACCATTCATTTCGAAAATGAATATACAACGCCGACTTGACTTCGCCAAAGAGCATATTATTAATACTCCTGCGTTCTGGAATACCGTTATTTTCGCGGATGAGTCTAAGTTTAATATTTTTGGCTCGGACGGAATGTCATATGTTTGGCGTAAAGCTAATACCGAGCTAAACAAGGAGAACCTTAAGCCCACAGTGAAGCATGGTGGCGGTAGCGTGATGGTTTGGGCCTGTATGTCAGCAGCCGGAGTAGGTGAATTGGTTTTTATTGAGGGAACAATGGACAAAATGAAGTACCTCGAGATTCTGAAAAACAATTTACTTCAAAGTGCAGACAAACTGGGTTTGCGGGAAGAATTTCGGTATTACCAAGATAATGACCCAAAACATAAATCTGGGATTGTGCAATCTTGGCTTATTTGAACTGCTCACACTTGATGTCTCCACCACCACAGTCACCTGACATGAATGTGATTGAAAATCTTTAGTCTATTTTGGACAATAAAATAAGAACACACAAGATTTCTAATAAGCAAGACCTAAAGAAGGTACTGATGGAGGAATGGAAAAAAATCACACCAGACATCACTCAAAAATTGGTGGATTCAATGCCAAGTAGACTCCAGGCTGTCATTAACGCTAAGGGATGTCATACTAAATATTAAAATCAACATACTTTGTTTTTAGTTTGAACTTAAAGAGACTGTACGAAATAAGCTGTGACATGAATTTTCCTATTTTTTTCTTATTTTATTTTTTTATAGTGTCAAACACTAAAAATTTGAAAAAGTAAATTTTGGAAAATAAAAAACAAACCTTCCTTTCAAAAATGGCATTTATATTTGTTATTTGTACGAAATAAGCTGGGAGCCACTGTACATACATATGTATGCAATAATGGCCTAGTTTAATTTTCAGCTAAATTATGTCCACAAAAAATATATGTAAGAAGTTACAGTATGATCTGGTTCTTTGGAAATGTAAATGTTGAATGAAATATCAAAGTTCGAGGGAATGTAATAACAAAATGAACATCAGCGTTGGTATAGCAACAAAGTATTATTGTTATACCATGTGGAATAAAGTCACATTTTTACAGGCCATTGAACACAATCCAACATACGTACACAAGTGCAAATACGCGTAGGTACTGGCATAATCGTATGCGTGTAGGTGGCTATAGTTGAACAAAAATATTTGCGCTATAAAAAGTGAATAAAAGCATGTGATACATAATAACAAGGAAAGTATGTGTGTTTTTGGTTTTTGGCAACAAAGTAAAAAAAAAAAAAATAATGCGAATTGTCCAACATAATGCGCTACGTCCCGCAGGCAGACAAAAGTCACCCAATCAAGACAGAGCACATATGATAGAACAAATGTAAGGGCATGAAAGTAAAAGTCATTAATGACATAGAGGTTAACACATGAATGAATAGGCGGATTTAAGCTACGTACTAAAAGATACCTACAGTTTTATGATCATCTATATAATGATAATGTTTTTGTTTGTGAGCCATTAATACGTATATATTTACAAGCATATTGCTTATTTCGCTACTTGCGAATATTTAACATTTCTTCTTCAATGGCTGTCAAGATGTCAATGACATTTTTAGAGAGCATGGGGTATAATGTGTGCTCATTGTTGTGACATGAAATTGAAGTTCATTTCGGTTCGATTCTATTGACAATAAAAGCAATTTTCTATATAGATGAGTAGACATATTGGCACCACAGCACGATATTTACATCAACAACAGCAATAACTAGCACAGCAATGATAATGAGAATAATATTGAATGAATATTGAGACTGCTATTGAATGGGCACGGAACACAGAGAAAATGTAATAGTAGGTTTAATAGTGGCAGCACCAACAACATTAATATCGGTAACAATAACCACAAAACGAGTAGATAGTCCTACAACCGTTGCTTCTAGAGATATAGAGTAAGACCACTAAGAACGGTACACAATATACCTCTGCTGGCTAAAAATGGTACAAAATAAATGTTATGCAGATAGGCAGATATGCTTTCGAAAAGAAATATTTTGTATTGAATATGGGCTTGGTTTTTAACTAATAGCGCCCATTTCTAAATATACTCGTACGTTGGTAAAAACAATTATATGTGCAGAGCTTTAGTCCTATTGCTCTATATGTTCGTGCGTAATTTACAGTCTACAACATACATTCGTATGCGTTTATAGGGGAAAGTTAATTTTAATAAAGTACTCATCTTTCCAAATTTGATTGAAATCGCAGAACGCTTACAATTTTTGACCACAGCTTATATTAAAAGGCGACACTGTGCGACAACTGGATATCACTAGTTGGGAGTTAATTCACATACAATGCTACTAAACCTTTTCTAATTTCACCACCTAACTATATCAACACATACTCACACTCACATACACACAACACATACACATATAATACAGCAACTTGCATATGCATGAAGTTTCTTTGGACATAAATTACACACGTCGTAGTTTTCGTTTTTTGCCACTAGCCCTTTTTTTCTTTTGGGTAAAAAACAAGTACTACCTACTTATAGTTGCATGAAGTAAGTTTCCATATATAGAATTTTCTCTTCTACTTGGAGCATGAATATTTAATGTAAACTAGAAGGGTTTTAAATTTTCTTGCATCGAAGAATATGGATTTGATTTGAGTGCGAGTATGTGAGTGAGCATGTGGGTGTGTGTGTGCCATTTTAAATTTTCAGAAGAAATCATCAAAATAGAGAAAATACTCACTTAAAGATTGTGTTGAAATTATAAGATGAGTGAGATTCATTCATTTTAGCTCACTTTAGCTTATTTTGTGTTCTCAAATCCAATAATTTACAATTTTAAACATATTTTTTAAAAATGTAAACAATTTTAAAATATTACACAAGTACTTAGAACTAAATAAGTTCTTATTGCTTGTCGGCCGAATAAATTATTTTTTTTTAAAAACTAAGAATTTATTGAATTTTTCTACCATTCGTAGAAACTCACAAAAAGTATTCAAATCTTACAAACTAACTTAAAATTATGTGATATTCCCGTTGTTCAATTACAATTTGTGGAGTCGCGAGGTTTAGCAATTACACAGCGTATTCAATGTGTCATTCGATGGCCTGTGCTCAGCAACAATTGCCTAGCAAGGGGATTCGGATGGTTGTGTAATTGAATGTAGCTTCTGCAGGACTTTGCAACTTCCTCAGAAATTGTGGGTACATTCAAATCTCGATGGATGTTAACGCTCCTCATATACCAAGGCGCGTTTACAATAATTCACAGGCACTTGGATTGTATTCGCTGCAATTTTTCGATATTTGAGGGAGATGCGGTGCCCCATAACTGAATACCATAAGTCCAGATTGGTTTCAGGATTGCTTTATATAATAGCACTTTGTATTCAAGATTCAACTTTGATCTTTTGTGTAACAGCCACCATAACTGATTAATTTTAAGCTTGATCGGAGTTTTCTTTGCCTCATTGATTTTTCCAGGTCAGCCTTCTGTCGAGGTGAATACCCAAGTACTTTGTTGAGGAACATTGTGAAACTGATTGGGCATTTATTTTAAGTGGGGGATATGTATCTAGCCTTAGCGTAAAGGTTATATGTACGCTCTTTGATTCATTGACTTTTATGCGACATTTTGCTAGCCAGATTTCGAGAGAATCGACATGAGTCTGCAGGAATTTAGTAGCTTCTATGGGGTTAGAGCAAGAGCACCATATTGCCGTATCATCAGCAAATGTCGATATGAATGTATAGTTATTGTTGGGCATATCTGAAGTGTATAAGAGATACAATAAGGGGCCCAAAATGCTTCCTTGAGGAACGCCAGAGTGAACATCCAATGGATTTGTTGTGTAATCCTTGTGATGTACGAGAAATTGTCTTTTCGTGAGATAGCGAGTAAGTAATGAGGAGACATTTGCAGGCAGTAATAGTTTGAGTTTGTAAATAAGGCCATCGTGCCATACTTTATCGAAAGCTTGAGTGATATCAAGAAAGACAGCTGAGCAATACTTTTTTTCTTCAAAAGTGTTCCTTATCAGAGTTACAATGCGATGGACTTGCTCTATTGTTAATAATTAGAAATTACAATAATTACAATAATTTCAAATTTCGCTCGTTTTCGAAGTGTAATTCCAAATAATATTGGCCTGTCTAAACCTCATACTCATAAACCTATATCTAGTCATCAGTTATGAGGTCTTTTATGTCTGTAAAATCATTCCTTTTGTCAAAAGCACTCACGTTTTGTCGTCTGGATTTCGCAGTACTGTCTCTGTGGCACCTGTCAAATAGAACTGTCATCCGAGGCATTATAACTTTAATTTAAGGTTTTAAAATTGTGAAACTTACTACAAATATAGTGATTCTGAGGTAAGTACATTTCGTATCGAATTTTCTTCAACGACGAAGCTTATTTTTCACTCGATGGGTATGTTAGTAAGCAGAACTGCTGACGCCATTACATCTGTAAAAAGTCAGCGCATGGTGTGCCGCTATAGCCAATTACCGATTTTGTTTTTCATAAAATTAAAGTTATGTACCTGAAGGTGACATGGTTCGAACATGATAGTGCCACGAGCCACACAACATGACCCGTTTTGGCTTTATTGCAAGATAAATTTCCAGGAAGTGTAATTTTTCGTATATCACGCTAAAAATATGTCATGCCATTTATTCGATTCATTCTTATTCGGGATTAGCTAAATAGTGTCCCTTTTCTGTGAATGATTGCGAACAGCATCACCCATAAATTACATTCTTTGTGCTTCATCGTCTAGGTATTTGAAACGGCATTGGAGATAATATCTTTGGAGTCGATATCTCAAATGCCTTCAGTGAGGGGTTCCTCCAATTTTTAATGCTTATCGGTTGAACTACAAATAGGACCTTCGTATTAAATTTATAAATAACATTTTGTTACCTTTTCTAATATAAATTTTTTATCAATCAATCAAAAATAAGTAGAATGCTTCCTCTGACTGACCTCTTCTCATACACTTTTCTATTACTTATATTCATATTCAATATTTAAGACGATTGGATAGAACAAAAAAAAATAATGTGTTTGTACAAATTGGATTAAATTTGTTGTATTTACAAATATTGTATGTATGTAAAGAATAGTTGTTGGTTTTGCTTGATGGTGATGGTTGAGCAAATTAAATGTTTGTGGTGAAATTTGCCATAGGATTTATAAATACCATATTACAATACACTTGATTAGAATGAATTAGATATGAAGCCAAATAAACTGCTAATATTGAGCTTGTAACATGTAAGTATAAATTGAATTGATTTTTGTTATCGTATTTGTCAATTGTTGCACCCTTTGTTTGTTCATTTCGTTTTTATTATTTATTTTTTTTTTCTTCTTTCTTGTTTTACGTATGTAATTTCTTTTTTTGTTTTTTTGTTGACGTTTATTTATATAACTTTTATATTATTGTATGGTGGTTGGTATCACCAAATATACAAAAAACTTGTATTTTAAGTGAGAGTGTAGTAAAGGGTGGTTTTTTAAGTAAACTTTTTTTTTTTTTAATTTTAATTTGTATATGAAATGAAATGTGAATAAAACATCACCTCAATTTTGTTCACTGATGGAATCTGACGAAAAACTTTATGCATGGAGATATAAAACTATAGGACTTCAACTGGTCACACAATTTTATTTTGACCAATAGATGGTTATATTAACATTGAATGATATCGGCTGAAAAACAGGCGTATGTGTTATAAGATATTCTGTTTTGGTATAGAAGCTGCGGTGTTACAAAAGTTAATTGCTTTTCAATTATTTTAGTGAAAAACTTTTAAAGTTGCATAATTTTTAACAGTTACACTTACGGCAACATGCTTTACTGCAAAATACATACTACCCGTATATCGAATTACAAATATACATACATACTTATGTTATATATAGAGTAGAGCATATATTTACGTAATGCTTACATATATGCAAATATGGAAATACAAACAGAAGTGCTACATATGAAGAAAATTTCATATATATATATGTACTTATTAGTATATAGTTACATTTATATATATTTCATGTACTAGCACAAATCAAGGACATTGGTTTTTGGTTACCTCGCGTGTATAGTAAATTAAACTTAACCCCATTTCTTTTGCCGTCGTCAACGTCGTCATGAAATTATGTAGGTATTCGTACGTACATGCTGAAAACGAAGCAATGGTCTGAAATTTCAATGCACTTTTGCAACTGTACGTTCTCGTATGTGTTTGTGGATGTGTGTACGTATACGTGCTACATCCATGATTGTACTGCATATCGTAAATTAGAGTAAACGTAGTGTAACATAGTTGATGGTTGTGAATATGAAACTTTAAAGTTTGATATGACTACATGTCTATAGCGTTCATACACTCTCAAAAACGTATATTTATTTCTTCGTATGACAGGCAGAAACAAAAAATATGGGACTAGCAAAATATGAACTAAAAAATACTCTACTTGAGTGAATAAAAAAAAGAAATAATGACATTCGGAGTAGTTGGTAAAAGTGACACTATTCGCTTTTCACCTTTGTAGGATGATTGCAAGATTGATAGCAACAAGTCACCCATGTATGTAAGGAACATTAAGCTGGTCATTAATTATGGCCGTTCCCTAGCTCTCAAAGGCTAAAAATATTCGATTTGATGTAAAACTACAAAATAGAAAGTTTCATCATGTGTGATGAAATTTTATTGAAATCATTCACGAGCTCTAAAGTTGGAAAAGGTGATTTTTAATCTTATTGCAAGGCCACCTCAATTTTATCGCCTTTGGAGTTGTTTGGTGGCAAATTTTATGAATATGTTAATTTTGTAGGCGAGCTCCAAGCTAACGGTTGGAGATACAGGGTAGATAATTGTGGGAGCCTTACATTTGATTTCTGTAGAGGCAATTCCTGCACAGTTATGCGGAATTATTGATCGATTTTCAGACTTCAGATTTCAATCAAATTTTGTATGGACGAACCTTTAAAGCCGAAAGATAGGAGAAAATGTGTTGTGAGAAAATGCATACCGGTCTTACCTCTTACCCTTTAGTGGCACTCTGGTAGTGGTGGAAGCCTATTTAATAAAAAGTTGATATTTTGTAGGGCAACACCCATTAAGGGGGGAATAAGGGATGATTTGAAATAAATAACACTTTTTTCGCTGATTTTTTACGGAGATACAGCTTAAGTAAATTTATTCAAACTTTTTTTTAATTATAAAGCATCATCTAGAAAATATTTAGTTAATTTTATAACAAGAAAATATGTTTCGAGTTTGAAAAGAATCGGTCCAGTAGATTTTGCAGAATCGTGTTCACGGACTTCGAAAAATTGGTTTTCAGAAAAACACGTTTGAAGTTTTTTTTTTCTCAAAAAGTCAGAAAAAATTTTTTTTTTGTAACTTACACTGAATCATCTATCCCAGGTCCATAAAGTATGTTCCCGACAGCAATCTCGTTGTCTTGGAAAATGAAAAAAAAAATCGATTTTCCGAATCTGTTTATCCCTCACCCAACTTGAATTTTGACAAATAAAAAGGTACAGTAAAAAAGAAATTTGATCTTTCACGGCAGATAAGATAAACATTTCCTTGCATATTTGGAGTTGCTGAATTCGAAACCATATTTGGTTTGGTTCGATGAGGTTACATTGAGTGACTGACTCAATGTCTATTCCCCTTAAAATTACTTATTCCCAATTTCTACCACTTGAGTGGACTCCTGTACAAAACTGAAGTTCTTTCAATCTTATACAACTATCAATTCTATAATTAAGCTCTACTAAAATTTTTCTACTAGGAGGCTTGTTCGTATACATATGTGCTACTTACGAGTATGTGTATGTACTCGCATGTCGAATATGTTTACACAATGTGTACTCATGCGTGAACTTATAGAAAAGAGAATCACGTAACACCGCAATTTGTTGTTCTTCATTATTTAGCTCGTATTTGTAGTCTCTTGGATGTTAATTTCACACTTTTTGTGGTTTTACTTATTAATTTGAGGGTATTTACCACCCTTTAACTGAAAACTTTGCAAATAAACTGGTTAATACTCGTAAACAAAAATATACCATTTGCTTTACAATATCTAAAGAGAAGTACTTATTTGTTCTGCGGTAGTGCTCATGTTCTTCTGTAAAGTATTTTAATCATCTTAATTAAGGTTGAAAATTCTACTTTATCATATTCCCGAATGTGCACTTCATTCAAGTAAAAAGGCAAACATATACCCTAATCCATCTTTATTGCACTAGTGAAGGTATTTGATTAATATTCTATTATTATTAAATTTTTTGTATAATTTTTTGTGATTACTTTTTAAAGAATTTTCAAAAACATATCATTAAAAATTTTTTTGGCAAAAAACTAATTTCTTTGTTTATTTTTTAGTGTTATTAAAATTAACACAAACAAAAAATGTATTTTTAAAAATGAAAATATATGGTAAATTTTGAAATAATTTTGATCTTGTAAATACAACATTGAACGCACGCTGGCCCGGGAAATGAATGTCTCGCAAAAGACCATGACACGAATCATCAAAAAAGAATTGGGACTTGGGGTTTTCAAACACCTTATCAGACATTTGTTGACTGCAGTTTTGAAAAAAAAATGTACGATGAAGCACGCTGACAATTTGCAAAAACATTTCATTTAAAATTTTTTTCCAATTTATTTTCATTTACCGTGTAGGAAAAATTTAACGGAAAGATAATCTTAGCTCAAACGACCTAAACCTATCTCCAATACAATTTATCGGCATACATTTCCTCTGAAGAATTGCCATCTGGCGGTGGACAATTTTACAAGACATGGTTTGCCAAAAAAGATACCCCAACATTGATTCTCTTAAGGCAATTTTGATTCATGTTGTGGCCAATTTTCCAATGGACGTGGTATAAGCGATTATTGATGATTGTATACTCCGACTGAAGGCATGCGTAGGGCCAAATGCGGACATTTCGAATAAAATATATATCAATAAATATGTACAAAGAAATTGGTACAAAACATTCATTATTTTTAATCTTATAGCATGAAATATGTGAAACAACCTGTTGAGCGCCGCTACTGAAGCGGAATAATCTTGCGGAGACCTTCTCTTTGAGGGTTCATGCCTGCGACGACCTATTTGCAGGTATGAAAAGTAGTCGACTGGAAGTGTACTCGTCTACACAAGTACTCATTTTGCAAACTCCAACCGGAGTCAGGAGCAACTAGCTCTAGCATTGGTGTCTCTTTTATTCTTATTTCTTCCCCAGGGTTGCGTTGGAATTAATACGATCATTTAGATTTAGCTTAACACTTTACTCTTGTAGTAGTAACACTGAAGTGTACTATTCGAGCCGAACACTCCAGTGTTGGTAATATTACTACCAATTTGGCAGTGGGTGTGTAATTTGGCTATCCCATAACAACTATTTTTGCGGTTCTCTTGTCAACCCCGTCCGGCTGAATGTCATCCCAGCTGGAAACAAATTTAAGGTTTACTAGTGCAACAGTTTATGGTAAGAGGAAATGGACAAGTCATACCTAACTACTACTTCATAGAGCTCCAATGCAAAGTCACTGCTGTGATCAGCTCAAAAATGTTGCAATATTCCCCTTAAAAATTACTTTGAGTCAAACATATTCAATATGTAGTTGTATATTTTAGAGGGTAGAATTCTGCTGGAAAATGGGTTTACCACGCCAACTATTTCATAGAGCTTCCATAGATTACATATGTCCTTATATACATCTAATACAGAATTACTTTCTTGACCCACTTAATGACGTCAATACATTTTGTTTAAAAGTGCTAAGGGACAGTCATATTAAGTATATTTTTGGAGTTCATACTTTACTGTAAAATGGGTGTGACACGTCTACTAGTTTACATTCCTCCCATATAGAATTACTCTTTTGATCCGCTCAATTGCGCCGCTATATTTTGTTTAAAAGTGACTGTGTCACGATCATGTTTAATGTATGAGCCACGCTTTCTATTTGATAAATCTTTCATACAAAATATTTTAATTATTTATTAAGTTAACTTTCAACCTTTCTGGTCGATACTTATGTAGCATAGCCTAATGTACTTGTATTCATAAGGTGGACTTGACTTTCAATATAACACATTTCTCTCGACATAGTAGAATTGCATTTATCTTTTGCTTCAATAACGCATATGAAAAGTCTGATTTTATGATTTTCTTATACTCGTATATACAAGTACTTGTACCAAGTAATTTAATTCTGAAGCACTGAAGCTCATTGTAATAATAAGTACATGCAATATAGCATGCCTATTAATAACTAAGAAATGCATGTAATAAGATATTCACACATGGTACACATAAACACTCAGATACCATAATATGTACATTTAACATATGCACTCTTATATGTTTACGGTTCGCCAATGTTGTTATGCTCGTACGTGTACATTGTAATCATAGCATTAATAGCAATAACAAATACGATATGTTCGTAATCATTTAAGGTACAAGGTAAAATGTATGAGCAGGAGAAATAACAGTATACTCGCACGCACACACATACGTAGTTATTCTTAAACACATCCAAGTACCTATGAATATACATATGTATGCTATGTTTGTGTGCTGACAGACGTGTGGCGAACAAAAGCTTCTACTATCCTCTTATTATTTTATACATGCTTATTGAATACCATAATAAACTTATTTCACACATACACAATTGAGCATATATACTCGTATATACGGCAACAACAGAATGAGGTTTATTGATTGCATTAATGCATAGGAATGCAGCAGCGTAATAAAGGAAAATAGAGTTGTTATGAGTTTACTCACAATATTTTCCGTTTGTATTTCATCTTTTGTACATCGTATGTAGTAAATTTTATTATGAACTGAATGAAATTGGATTACATCAGCATATTAAGTGAAAAAACAAAAGGAAAAACAATACCAACGCATAATGATTCATATGATATAATAAAGCTTTACTGCCAACAGAAATATTGCACTCAAGCTTTTGCTTCTGATGGAAGACATATGTGTTTCCTTGTCGAAATTAACTAGATGGTAACCATGCCCATTCTCATATAAATTGGACAAAATTGTTCGAAAATTATGAAAGAAATTGTAGTAGTGATATTGGATTGCTAATGCATTTCTATGAGGGGTATAACAAAAGCTCGGCCCAGGCTCTTCGCAGACTTTAGTCGTAAATATTAGAGATTCGTTTTTATGTCTAATGCATTTTACTAACATTTTCTATAAAAATGAATATTATAAATAATATATTGTAAGTAAGGGTGGTTTAACTCAAATGGGAAAATTTTTTCGTTATAAAATTAATTATATTTTTATACTGACCATGCGCTCGAAATAATGGCAGAAATAATTCACTATTGTATCTTCGTGGTACCAAGCGGAGAGCTTTGCTTTCCAACAACGCAATTTGATATATCGAGACTTATTTCCGAAAAATATGAAACCTCGGCGATCAAAATTGTATAAAATTTTCAAAGAAATTTCTGCCGAAAGAATACAAAGTGTACAAAATACTTTTGTACAGAGTGTTTTTTAAGAGGTGTCTTTTACTTCTAATCCCCCCACAAATCACACCAAACAATGCCTTTTTCGGAGTACGTCTGGATTTTATGCGAAACCGATGGAATTTTGTTTATTCACATAACCTCAAAGTCAGAAGTCAGAACACAATTTGATGGTAAAACTGCCAATTGCATGTAAGCCAAGAAGCTTGTACAAAATCTTCCACAAAGTCGCTGCACATAGGTCAAGTTCTTACACACACGTGGAATCGATGAATGAGAATAATGCTAAACGCTGGCCTCAATAGCGAGGTTTTCTTTCAGTGCGCAATCTACATAATTTCGTAGGCATATGGAAGACCAAACAAGTAAATTGAGCGCTGAAGTTTTGCAAACAGTATTGTGAATAGTCGCCTCATTTGGTCGATGGCGTGTGATGTAAATTAACTGAAGCGCCCTGAGGATATTTCTTAGTGGAAACTAACTTTGAAAATGCATTAGTACAATTTGTAAGAGTTGTCAGGGTATCGGTTTCTGCATGATTAAAAACAAATTTGAATAAAATGGCAACGTGCAGACTCATTAAATGAACTCCCATAATGACAGGGTTACTCTAGATTAAAAAAAAAAAATTCTAACAACCCACTGTACAGGAATTTCTGAATAAAGTTCATGAATTGGACATTAATGATATTTAATTAATTACAAGAATGAACATTCTCAACAAATGAAGAAAAACTGTTATTCGCTTCTCTAAATCGTCACTTAATGAGCTTTGGAAAGCATAAAATGTGGTAATATTTATAAATAAAGTCCTGAGGCTTAAGGGCTTAAGTAAATAAATAAAATTGCTATTCAAATTACAGAAAACTCATAGAGTAGCGAGTTTCCTGAATGTGATACTAGAGATTTTTGGGAGGCCTATATTTTTATACAAATTCTCAATTCTTTAGCAAAATATTTTTTTTCAGGATCAATTTAAATTCTTTTAGTTGGTTGGTCGGTTAAAGTGGCAGTTATTTTACTGTACATTACTTCTTAACACCACTGTCTTCGCTAGAACCATCAAGATGCATGACAGAATAACAAATGCCGTCTAGTTGATGTAATGTTCGGACTAACTTATAACAGACAAACATATGTCTACAATATTGCGTATGGTATAGCATTTTCAGAAATTATACCAAGCTGTCCGATGCGATTCAATATTCAAAATAAAACTTAAAGAGAAGCACGGTTGAGGCTCTTTGGAGCTGTAAGAAAGAAATCTCTTATGGCAAGACTTTTTCGAATCTTGCATCTATCTCTCGCAATAGCTTTTGCTGTGCAAATTTTTACTCTCCTAGTAATTGTCTACCTCTCAATTATTGATAAAAATAATATAGCGCCATTGTTGCACTTGAATTATGCCACTTTCATATATACGATACAATAACTAATTGTGTGAGCATGTCAAACATATTCAAAGTCACTTGCCATAAAAACGGACACACTTATATAGTATGTCTGTTTACCATTATCGTACACTTATATGTACAGTAGATGTTTGTTATATGTTATATGTTATATGCTAGATATACTTATATACCGTATATTTATGCATGTAACTGCTAATGTACTTAAAATACATATGCATATGGTTTTGTTTGCTCTCATTTCATATTAAAATTTGATTTGCGTATTTTATTGCTGCTGCTGACGTCATTGCATATATAATATGTACGAATATACCTGAGTATAGTATACATATACATGTATATATTGTACATGTACATGTATGTATACTGACATAAACCAATATCTGTTCATAGATACATGTACATACTATGTATGTGTCCATTGTGGCATTGTTTTAAGTAAATGAAATGGTTTTGTTTTATTTTTGCCATAAATATGCATGTCATATGATTAGTAAAATTGATATATTCATTTTATTACAACATGCAATCTATGTATGTATATAGTTAAATATATTATACAATACATGGCATGCAAGATAAAATGCTATATCGAAATTAATAGAATTATGTGATTCAAATACTTGGAAAGCAATTTTACTAATATAATTTAGGTTATATTTACTAGAAGGAGTGAATAATTCTTATGTTATACAATATACATACATTATTGTTCTTGGCATATATGTATGTACATTTGACAATGCCCAAAACAATATTCTATACGAAATCAATATAAGATTTCTTTAGATACGATACCTGTACGCATTGATTGCAATGACTGTTTCAGAAAGATGGATGATTATTATATCTTACTATGAAATTGTGGTTCGACAAGCATAACAATTTTACTAAGTCAATTATCGATATGTTGTATTTAAGTTGCCAATGCTTAGCTTATGCTATCAAATACTTTGCAGTTTTGAGAAAACTTGTCACTTCCCATATAAATAAAAATATTTTCAAATGTATCTCAGAACTGCTTATGTAATTTCTTGCCAGTGTCCATATATTTATTCAATTAAGAAGTCTAAGCATAATTGAAAAGGTTGGCATGATCATAGACGTAGAAGAGCCCCTGTAAGAGATAGGGCGTAAGTGCAGTTTTTCGATTCATTTATCGAACTAACGGCAATAGTTTCTGTTATTTCACATTTTTCAGTATGAAAGTTAGCAAGCAGGCTATTTTGCGAAAAAAGTTAGATATTATTTTGTTTCTTTTTTGTTCCCAGATTACGACATATGCCAGAAATCATATTCAAACGCTAATTGCATAAAATTATCCTTTCAATGTAGCCAATTTTTAATTCAAAATATTACATTTTCTATCTTTTTTTCCAAATTTTCTAATTTTATGAATTTATTAGATTAGAATAATAAATTTGCCAAATGGGTTCAATATCGCTAGAAACATTGGAGTGATCGAAACTTTACAGCTTTTGTAACGATGTTTCTTGGTAAATGATCGATTTAAGTACCCACATAAGATAATATTTAATCTGAAATTGAATGGAGATTTTGAAGAAATGATAGATTACAATATTTACATATTTCACTAGGTAATACAATGTGTGTTGCTTAATATGTTCGCAGAACAATTTAATTTGTAAAACTGCTATTTCAATGATTTCGTTAAATCGATGAGGTCGAAATGTCCTCACGAGGGTTTTCTCCATAACGAGCATTACTCTTTCCGTCTGCATTTTTTCTTTAAGACAAGTAGCCTCTATACTTAAACATTCATTCAATTATACGGTTGATGATACAAATAATATTGTGTTAATTTATGAATAAATATAAAATACAAGGTGCGAAACTTATGTATTAAGACTGCCTCTAGAAAACACAATTAAAACACGATATCTGCTAATTTTTCGGTATATTTGTCGAAATATTTTCCTCCTGATTTAATACACTTGTTACATCGATTTAATAGCGATTGAAACGCGTGTTCCAGTTCATTTTTCGGAATTGCCTCCAGTGCCCTCGTCGAAGCCCGTTGTATGGTCTGAATGTCATCAAAAAAGCATCCTTTCAACTTCAATTTCAGTTTTGGGAACAAAAAGAAGTCGAACGGTGCCAAATCAGGTGATTCAACACACAGACCTGATTCCGAGCCAAAAATTGATGAACAATGAGTAATGTGTGACTCGGTGCATTATCGTGCAACAGAGACCAATTTTTTGGATCGCGGTATTCTGGTCGAACACGACGGATTCTGGACATTAAACGCTTCAGTAACTGTTTGACCAGTTCGAACAAATTCTTTGTGGATAATTCCTTTGCTATCGAAGAATGTGATGAGCATTGTTTTGATTTTTGATGGAACTTTTCGTGTTTTTTTTTTGGCTTGTGGTGAGTTTTTTGATTTCCATTCCGCACTTTCACGTTTGGTTTCTGGATCGTATTGGAAACACCATGTTTCACCACCCGTAACAATTGTTTTCAGGAAGTTTAGATCATTTTTTGCAGCTGCAACCATGTCTCTAGAATGACTCTCACTAATTTTTGGCCTCGGTCAATGTGTGTGGAACAAATCTCGCGTAGACCTTTGTTTTGCCCAAATCCTCGTGAAGATAGTTTCTCTGTTGATGTTTAAGGCCTCTTCCATCATTTTCACTGAAGCATTGCGGTCTTCTGTAATAAAATCACGAACTATCTGGTTCACTTCCGGCGTCCGCACTGCAATTGGTCTTCCTTCTTTTATTTCATCTTCCAGCGACTCTCTGCCATCCACAAACCGTTTATGCCATATAAAAACATTTGATCTTGATAAACAAGCATCGCTTGCTGCATCATTCCGAATGTTTCTGATGCTCTTTGCTCCATGTGAAAATTTCAACATCAAACAAACACGTGTTTTGTAAAATGAATGTCAATAAACATTAAATGTCAACCAGATGCCTTGAAATTTTGACAATTTGCTGAGATATGGGTCGCACCTTGTAGGTCCTTTATTTTTACATCTAATTAAAGGCTTTACTTCTAAAATATCCATCATAAATATTTGTATCCATACATGTGTCTGTCAGTAATATAGTAATATAAAAAGCAACTTATATGCTTACAAGAGCTAACCAATATAATCAATCAATCAATCAAACCATCTATCATTCAATCAGAAAATGGAAACAAACAAGTTGGGTATTATTATTGTCATTTCAAAATTAAATTATCCTGCATTACTAATTACTATCATATAACTTTATTATGAACACACATATTTATGTATGGTGTACGTACGTTAAGTAAGAGAAAATCTATTGAGAAATACTCGTATACATAAATGCAATGAATTAAATCAATTGTAATGTAAAATAAATATATAGAAAGAACATACCATTTTAATGGTCGACACCCAACAATTTGGACGTTTAAAGCTGTCTGAATTTTGTTGAAAAGTTGTCTCATTGAAGAAATCATTTTCACGGGTTTTACTCTATTACGATCTCACTTGTAAATATAGTTACTGTTGAACAACAATAATTTTTGTTGTCGACAACGAAATTTATTGTCTCACACCAGCTGTGGTTTTTTAACAATTAAATTTAATATCATATTTCAATTTCATAAGAGCATACAAGTCAACGGTTTACACAGTTGTATCAATATGTATGTATGTACTAAATAGAGATGAATTCATAGTTACTCTATTGCAATAGTAATATAATATAATTCACAATAATAATATAATTAGATACTTATAATAATATAACTTCATTATAACTTATATATAGGTATATGGCCAAACAGTTACTTAAACTATTACCCACCCTATATCGAATAATTGTAAAAAAATATAAAATATTAAAGCAAAAGCGAACAGAATATGGTGTCATCAATCAACACCTTTTTTCGAATACATATAAATATACGATGATTAATTTAATATAGTTTTGCACACGCGGCCTAACCATTTCATCAACAATAGACAACAGGAAATTGCATTAGCAAACACACAAGGAAAAAAAGTAAACGCACACAAAAAGGGAGTAAACCAATAAAAAGAAAAAATAATCCTAGGATAGACTTTCTGATTATTTACCAACAACTTATATTATACACATGGTGTTGAAATCATTAGCGTGCTAAAAGATACGATACATTCAATTTCGAACTCTTCAATTCAATTATGATACAAAAACAAGTTTTGTTAATGGTCAACTCGAATGAGTAGCACAATTTAATAATTGGAAATTACTAGACTGTGCTACATTTACACGCAGATGATTCATCATCATCATCATCATCATCAGTTCCTGTATCTCCCACTCTAGCATAGGGCCTCCTAGGATCAGTTGATTATATTATGTATCATAGCAATTATTTATTGTGTAAGTAGTATGCTATTTCTGAAAATGAACACTTTTCCAAACATATTTTCTAACCTGCTACAGTAAATAATTTGCATCGTTTCTTTCAATAGATTAATGCAAATTTTTTGTCTATAAATTGAATTTGTTTAAGTAAAATATTGTTTATCGTATATCGAACCAGTGATGCTTAGATCTCAAAGCCATTGCAATTTACATGATTTTCATTCTATTTTAAAGATTCGTATTAGAATTGAATAGAGGATTTCTGTTTCTGTAAAGTTGTTTACAATCGTTTGACTAAATTAAATTTATGTCTTAAGTTATCTGAGTGATCCACATTCACTTAATTTAATCAAATGATAGCTATAGATTAATTGGAATCAAATAATAGTATCCAAATTTTGGAAACTTCATAGTATTTTTCCCAATACATAGGTTACCAACACGACCGAATTTTAAAATATAAAATATTTGCGAAAAAGTTGAGAAATATAAGGTCTAGCAAAAAGAAATGCATTATTTTTACAATAAATTGAATTTTCATGACCAGAAACCATTCGCTTCAGATATGGATCGATTTTGTTGCGATTCAGCAGCGATTCGCAGATGGAAATTCGGTCCATGAGGGTTTTTTACGTTAACTCGTGTGGCACCAATACATCGAGCTTCTTTTTGTATCCAGTCTTATTTAAATGATTCCAAACGGTTTTTTGTGCAATGTTTAGTTCCTGGTCAATAGAAACAGTGCTTACATGACGGTTTCGACGATTTCCATTATTTAATCGATATTTTCGACAATTGGCCTTCCAGAGCGTGGTGCATCTTTGACATTAAAATTACCGGAACAGAATCGACGAAACCAAAATTGCACGTGATTGGCTGTTATAGTAGCAGGACCATAAACACTGTTCACATTTTCAGTTGTCTGGCTTGTGTTTTCGCCTGTAAAAATATGGGGTATGTTCTCTTTACTGGTGTCCATGACGCATGCTCAAACAATACTGAGTCAAGCAATCACAAAACTGACTTTAGTACGAAATCCTATCTCTCCAACGCCATCTAACGATCGCACTTATATAACGCGAGATACAGATTAATAAAGACATCTATTGGAAAAATAATGGATTTCTTTTTACTACACCTAATATTTTTATTCTCAAATTCATATACATAATAATTACCAGATTGAGCTCAAACAATTTTTTTAACTTGTGAGCACGTTCAGAATGAATTTAGGATTAATTTGCAATTTTTTCATAGCTATAATCAACAATTTTCTTTCATTCGCATAATGAAATCATAGCGATGATCGACTCTTAAATCTTAATTGCAATTTATTCAACTTTAGCTAAAGTAACGCTCAAGGAATCAATGGCATTTTGAGTGTGTGCTACAGTACCCAAAGGAGAGGTGACTGGTATAGAAAATTATATCACAAACCTGTGATATAAAACGCAAACGAGTGTCTTAAACTGAAAATGATCATAATCGGGGGAGAAAAATGCCTACTTCCCATACAAAAGTATGTGCAAAAATAGATATTTTCACACTTTCTTTACGAAAATATAAATTTATCAAGCGGAATATTGGTATATATGTTTACATTTACTAATTAACAGTAAAGTTTGACAATGAAACCAATCGAATTAAATCCACGCCCACTTTCCAATACAAAGCTTTGTATTGAAATGTATATTTTCATATTTTGCTTACGAAAAAATATAAAATATATAAAGCAAAAAGTACCAAGACTTGTGACTATGTCTGGTCATGAATAACCGAGGCGGAATATGATATAAATTACCCCTTCATCTCATATAAAAGTATGATTTTGAATATATGTTTGTAAATTTTTTTATGTAAAGCAGCATGTATTTAAACAAATTGGCATTTTTCGATAAAAACCACGTCAATCTGAACACAAAATGTGACTTTTTGAAAGTAGGTCTGTCTACTTGTCTTATTTTAGCTGTCTACGCCAGAAAACGTATGTCGCGCAATTCCCGCGTAAATTTTTATATTACTGGTTGCATAGGTTAGCAACCCTAATGTAATTCTATTTTTCCCTTTACTTTTTTTTCATCACTTTCTATTTTAATTACTTTCTTCTTATTGTTGATCCAAAACTCCCAGAATAGAAGTGTACGCGTTTCACTAAAATATATATAATTAAAATAAAATATATAAAAACCCCGATTCCTCGAGCAATGCGCGATATTTTTCCCGTCCCGATATAAGTAACATATATACATTTAATTTTAATTTGAACTTTAATAAACATTAATTTAAATAAAGAAAAATTTGAAGTGAAAAACAAGTGTCCGTACCTTATATTGCCAGCGCTACCTCATAAGCAAGTGAACCAGACGTAGCAAGCCCACTGAAATTCATTCCCATTGTTCGCTGATCAGTAGCTTATTCAAGCTTCGGTATTACAAAAGTCAAGCATTTCCAATTTCTTAAATATTGAAACAATTGTCACCTTAATTTTGAAGTTAATATGATTCTTAATTGTTAATTTTAAATACTCAAAAATCTACTCAAATTGGCTTTTGAAAAGTCGTCAAAAACGGCATGCTGTAGAATTAAATTTATCACTTGCATTTGCTGTTATTAGTTATTTTTGACATTGTAGTTGGTTAATACACCTTCAATATTATGACCCTAAATTTATAAAACAATGTAATTTGAAAATTTTAATTTAAAATTAATCGGCTTTAGGTTTAAAATTTTTACATTCCTATTTAAATTAATTACAAATAGCCTTTTCTCAATTAATTAAAAACAAATAAATATGGACATCAAACTTCGAACCAATTGAAAAATGTTTATCTAATTACGAACATATAGAAATAGAACTAATTAAAAAAGAGCAAAACAAACTTTTAGCACAAAACAATTAGCAATTAATTAATGTTGACGTACATATGTCCATGTGTTAATGAATAATTCGCTTTATGTTGATGCGTATATATGTACGTAAAACAGTCGCTTCACTAATAATTTAAAAGGTTACGAGCAAAGCAAGTTGAAAGCAAAAATCTGCTATTCCATTTTCATAAATTTACATTAAGGAGGGAATATGTTAAATGTTGAGAGAATATGTAATGTTGAGGGTACATATGAGTGTGTATATACAATATGTTTATATCGCACATGTTGCTGCATACATATGTACATATGATAGCGGAAATTATAAAATATGGAGACACTTAATTATGCAAATGAAATGGATTTAAAACAACATAAAAATAAGCTCAAAACGACTATAACAATAATGGGGTAGCAAAAAAATCTAATGATCATAATGATGCGGCAGTCACATTTTAATTCTGGAAGCGACAATTTTAGTGGAATGCTTAGAATTTGTAAAAAAGTAGTAGAAAAGTCACATTATAATAGAAAAAATATGAATTCTTTTACTGCTATTTAGATGGCCAAAATTTGTCCCAGAAGTACGTTTACATTAGCACCATCTTTTCAGGAAAATATACAAAAAATTATAAAGGTACCTTATTTTTAAAATCATATACATAATTTTTCTACAAACTTTATACAATAAATTAATTTTTCATATTATACTTAAAGCACAAAAAGAATATACAAAATTATATAGATTTTTATAGAAGTTTCAATAGCAAATGCTTTCAACTCAATAAGGAACATTGCTAAGAAATATAGCATATGGATGTAAAAAATAAAACAAAAATTCATCTCTCTCTCTCTCTCTCTCTCTCTCTCTCACTCTCTTTATATAATGAAACAATCTACCATTAAGGTCGTGTTGTAAGGAACTCAATAAACGGAAGCCGCAAGCACCGATGAATTTAAAAAAATACCTCCCATTTAATTAGAAGAAACTTTAGACGAGGCTCAAACTTGTCATGTGTCTCACACTGACACTGACACACTGAAACACTACGCATTTTTTTTTATCAATGAGTTGTGATCATTTTTTCACAAAAAAATGTAGTCAAATCATCCATTAAGTGACAATATACCTCGACATCAATTATTTGGCTCAGATGTCGGTTGGGCAATAGTTTTACCACTGTTATTTATGTTGCTAATTAATTGTAAATTTTCCGTGGCTCTTAGAATACGTGCCACGCTACAAGAACGTGTAGCTTTTCTTTTTTCTCTAAAGTCACCTGCCGCTAAAGCTTTGCATATTCACAATAGCTTGGATGTTGCTGATCAGTTACCGGTTTCGAACGTTATGTGTACGTGCTTCTCGGATAAGTGACCTGATGGGATTTGAGCGGAAAAAAGGTGGTTATCCCACATGTTGATAGTGCACGATTTCCCGGTTTCTATATGCAACAAGACACTATTTTGTGAGGTTCCGCAAATGTCAACAAATGTCCCTACAGCTGTCTAGGCCTCACCTCTGGAGCGGTAAAATATATTACTAGCACTCATTAGTATTTTGTATCAAATAAATTTACTCTCTTATCTTTACCATGGAATAGTGACTTCATTTTGTATCAGAATAAATCCATTTTTGTATTCAATTATCTTTCCAATGGGGTATTATTTATTTAAATCAATAATTTTTGTCAGTGCATGCTGAAAATATACTCTACGAACAATATCTTTTTGAAGTTGTTGTTGTTCTTGTTATTGCATTTTTCATAATTACACATTTAAGCTGAAGTTATTTTTTGAACAAACAGTTTTTCACATTTACATTTTTATTTTCTATAATTTTTAATTTTTAATTTTTAATTTAATTAATTTTCCTCCATGTACACACGTTAATTCTGACACTTTAGTGCCCAGTTAGTGAACGAAATGTTTTTTACTCAAATCCCCAAAATAAACAACAAATAAATACTTGGACACATTGTTGCAAATACTTAATTTTAATTTTATGCAAATAGATGTGGACGAAAGAAAAACTAAAGAAGAAGGCACAACAAATGTGTTTGGTTGAAACACATTTTTATATGTGTTTCATAAACAAAGAATATAAAAAATATTTTTGTGTTGATTTTTGCATTTGCAATGTTGCAATATTATTTAATGTCATTCATTCTTTGCTACGATTTTCCTTTTTTGCTTGCATTATGCTGGCATTATATAAGTATTTGTGTAAGCAAAATTTACTAGCTAAATATATTTGACAGTCATACAACAATAAAGATAAATTACATTTTAGAACAAAACACAAACCAAGCATTTATGGCAAAACATTTTTTAATTCGGTTTTCCTCGTATTTATATGGACCCATGCCTCTCTTTTGAGGTCAGCTAGTATATATGTATATGTGGCACTTTTAATCTCTGATCTCATTGGATATATTTATATATCATAGTCATATTCTTAGATAGTGAGCTCAATTTTCAAGTTTTCTTTTCCATGGACGACGTTGAATCACAAAATGAAAATAATGCTGGCCTAACCAGGAATCGCACTAGTAAACTGCTGTATAGAGGACCACAAATAAATGTTACACCACAACAAAATTTTAAGTGGGCGATTGCAGCTCACTTAAAGTATGGAGCCCTTTAAGACTTCTAAGCTTTGCAGTCAGGATATTTTCATCAACGTCAATTATTTGTTGAAATCGCTCTGTATTCAAAGCGTCATATCTATATTGAATTTGCGTTTCCGGCAATTGCATCTAGAAGGATATGGAAAAGTGTAAATAAGGTATTTAAATTACAACCTGAATCGAGTAAGCGGTGCCTATCTGTCTGGCTATCTGTCTGTCTACATCTGCATGCATCCACCTGTCACTCTCTCTCTCTCTATCTGTGTGTCTGCTTGCGCAAGAACTGCCGCATTTATTTACAATTTCGCTGAAAATGTATATAAATGTATGTATGTTTTCACACTTTGCAGGCGAAACTATGAAGTTCTTCAGATAAAACTTAGTAAATACGATTAAATTTACAAATCTGTGGGCCTGTTTGAAAATGGTCGTTATCGGATGAAAACCAAGCCGATCTTTAATACTAAAGTATGTTCTCCAATGTATATTTTCACACTCTTTAAGTGAAGATATGAGACTATAAGTTCAAAACTCCATGGATGGACGAGTACAAAAATGGGTAGAATCGGATGAAAATCACGCATACCTCCCATACAAGATTATGTTATCGAATGAATATTTCCACAGCTTAAGAAGGAATATATAAAGCAATTAGGCTGAAACTCACTACATTTCATTATATTTATTAATATATAGCCCACGTCTTTTTCTCATATAAATATGAGTTTTCGAATGTTTGTAGACTTTGTGCACTCAAAATAGTATAGAGGGAAGTAACTGTATACATGTTTTTTGAAAAAATTATATTATAGTTTTAGGTAATTTAATTGAAGTTGAATTTGAAGGATAAATACCAAACACTCTCTTTTGTTAAATATACTAAAGTATACAAAAGAACCGATTTACACTAGGTCATTGACATTGAAGGCTTAAAATAAATGTAAATTAATTTTTGAAAAAATATACAATTTAAATGAAAAGAGAAAAAATCCAGTACAAACAATGCAAAAGAAGCCACAAAAACCACTAACCAAATCAATGAAGGTCAATGAAAATGCCAACATTATTTTCAGTATACCACATGAGCATATGTTTTCGCATATTTACGTACAAGTGCACTACCACAAGTGCATATACCATACTTAAATGCGAAATGCCTTTAAAAATGTAATTAACACATATGCATGTATTGCTGTAAGTAAGTACACATAAAAGGGCTGTAAAAATATTGTATGTAATAAAGAAGCGCACACGCACGTGAATGCAGTAAAAGCAATGAGCAAAAGTGTGGAGAATGACTACAAGAGAAAAAAGCAGCAACAGGAATAACAAGTACATTTTGATAATAAACGACAATAACCACAAACATTAAATTGTAGAATTGTTAAATCGCACACACATATAAAGACAAGCATATAAACGGACGTTTATAAGGGATACCAAATGTGAATCTTGTACTATGTACATACTTAGGTATACATTCAATAAACCTCTTTCAAAAGCACAAACTCGTATTTATAAATGTAGTAAGCAGAAGACATTTTAAATTGTATGTGTGTGAGTGTAAAAGCTACCTACTTCTTTTGTCGCTGTCACAGCAGTAGTTGTTGCGGTTGCCATAGTTGTTCATTTATTCGCTGCATTCTTACAATGGCAATATGTATTTTTTGTGTGGTAAATTTTTGTTTTCCCCACACACACACACGCACAGTGTGTCCTTTCCATTTAAGCTGTCGGTGAAATAGTATTTGTTAAAAATTAGCTTTTACATAAAAAATTACCAAGATTGGTCCACCGGCCACATCCAATATAAATATATCTATTTTTTTTTTTCATTCTTTTTATTAATAAATCGATTAAAATCCTTCAACCAATCAATCAATCAATCGATTCAACCTTTTGATTTTGACATACTTACCCTTTTTCTTTATACTATAGGAGTTTGCTATATTTTTTCATACAAAATCAACGTAACAACATTTGGAAATAGTTCAAAAATCATTCCTGCAATGAAATGTATGACAGATCCTTATTAATTATTCTACGCCAACATTTCCGCCATATATTGTATATTGTAGATATTTATTTTTTAATACCAATTTTGTAGAAATGTTGACTAGGAAAAATCGATGAGATTTGTTTATAGGTTTCTCAGCTCTTTGGGTGATTTCTGATCAGCTATGCGGTTATATGTAAATTTTCAGATGTTTTCACATTCAATTTGCAGAAGAGCCCACATAATGAATGAAGATTGGCGATAAGTAATTTCGGTAAACATTCTAAGTACTAAAAATTAATGAGGGCCGGTCATCACAGCCCCCTCTAACAGGTAGCAATAGAGAGTAATCAATCAATCAATCCAAAGAGAGCGTGACGTTGGAGCTAGTACATAATCCTTGTTCATCAAGTGGACCATGCGAAACCAAACCGAGGTCTGTTAGAGGGTATGAGCCCTACGGTTGATACCTCTGAGGGTCAACCACAAGTATTATGGGCACTGCGACCAAACGAAATCTTTTGTACCCAAGCCCGTCTACGACACTAGAATCCCCTCTACCTTTTTAATGAAAGATAGAATTGATCTTGTCGAACTTTTGATGATTGAAGCTGGTGTTGGGAAACTGAGCTAAAAGGGTTTGAGGCAAAGCCTGGCCAAGGCCGGGCATTCGCAAAAGATGTGGATCGATGTTTCATCCTTATCCAGACAGAGTCTACACTCCATGTCAGAGGATAGTCCCATTTTGTGGAGGTGGTATTTTAATATTTTATTGTTCAAATTTTCGAAAATTTTGATTTAAGTTTTAAAGTTAAAAACTGATTAAATCACCCCAACATTGCATTCAAATTCAATTTATTTCTTCTGGTATAGATTACCTCTTTGTACTCTCTTGTGGTTGTGTGATGAATATAATTGGAAGTTTTAAAGAACATTTTAGATTGTGCTTAGTTCAGCAAATCTTTGTTACATTATTTGTGACCATTTTTGTTCGGCAGGGGTACACTGTGCTTGGATATAGTATATGAAAGTCAATCCGACTTTAATGGGCTCTCTATACTATGCTATACCTACAGGTAGTGTATAATAGGTATAAAAACTAGAGATAAGGCATCAAAGCGGTAAAGACAAAAAGAAATGCATGCACACAATGAATAATGTCATGAAAATACACTTAATTGTGAGAATATACAATAGTAGTATAGTATAGTATACTATGTGGTTATATCTAGTATTATATTAAGTTAGGTAGAAAGAAGAGTCATGTTCTGAAAGCAACTGGAGAAAAAAAGAAAAGACTGTACTCGACCAAGTAAGTCGGAGGAATTCAAGTGAAAGTACAATAAAATTCCTTCCGTTCTCAATATGTGACATTTATGTCATTCACATACACACACACGCAGACTCAGACACATAAATACAAACAAAAATATGTCTGTATAAATATCGCTGGAATATAACTTTCACTCAACCTACTGCCTATGTGATATTTGGATTAGAAATACGAACATACATACGATGCAATTGCAATTTGATGCAATTCTTTTAGCTATAATGTTTCACATAACTCTACTGCATAGGTAGCTGTACGTATTGCAATACACATAGAATTTCATTTATAGTTAAGCAATTCAATTGATATCGTTTCTTTAGTGCAAAACTTTATCCACTTAAGCCGCTTATGTGAATTTATAGGTATCTCCACTATTACCTTCACAGGCACATTGTTGCAGTGAAAGAAAATGAAGCGAAAAAATTGCATTTACTTTTATTCATTACAATTACGGGACGCAGTGTAAGATATAGTATAGTTTTTGCTCGTCAAAATAATCAAACCAATTGATCAAATGGTCAAAATGATTCCATTTTTTAAAGTGATTATTGCAGTCTATAGAATTCTTAAAGCTAAAACTATGAAGTTTGGAAAATTCAATTTTCCACCGTAGTGAGGTCCATAAAATTTATATGCTTGGACTAAATTCTTCCTAGCTAGATACAATACTAATGTGTTAGGTAAATCCAGTGGCAAAAACCTGTATAATTTGTTTAATCTGTGTATAGCCTTCGGGTTTACCCAATGCCGGTTTATGTACTTATGGCTCGACCTCTGAATCTCCTCGTAGACAGTTGGAACTTCTAAATCACGATAAATAGTTTCGTTCCGAACGAATTGTGGAGCATCTGAACACATTCGCAAGATTTTGGACTGGAATCTTTGGATTATTTCTATATTTAAATTAGATACAGAACCCCAAATTTGGATCCTAATGATCCCATAGGCACCAGTATACTTATATAGATTCGTTTCCTGTTCTGCACAGATAGAATTGAGGGGGCTCATAATAGCTAAAATAAGGATCTGACTTTTAGCCCAAGTTGTTTTCTTTTGGTCATAATGTCAAGCTGCCATGTGCGTTTTTTGTCGAAATAAAGTCCAGATATTTAGTATGATGTACTCTAAGTGGATGCATGAAGTATCGCTTTTGCAGATATGACTGAATTACTTTGAACAAATGGTTATCAAATAGCTTTGTGACGTCGATAAAAATACGATACGCTTCTTTTCTGCAAGGCATTTTTTGCGAAATTGTATACCTAATTTATTTCTTCTATTGTGGATCTTTTCTTCCTGAAGCCAAATTGTCATTGCCAAATTGCCATCTAAAGGTTTCCCTGGCTTAGGAATCATTATAATTTGAGCGACCTTCCATCGCCTCGGACAGTGATTACATCGAATAATGAACCTATATCAAGAACCAGGTAGCTCTTGTAAAACTTTCCCCGTAATAAGGTCATATTCGGGAGCTTTCCTTATATTTAATGTTTTGTTTATGGCCCAGTTTGTTTCACAGAGTTTAAATGCCCATTTGGGATGGTGATTCCAAGAATATGTGTATTTAGACGTTGCTTTGCAGGCTTTGCTGACAATTGTTCGGCAAAAGTATTTGCTTTTTCTTCCTCTGTTCTAGCCCATTCTCCAGGGCTCGTTCTTGTTGGTGAATTAAACATCATCGATTGGTTTACCTGTTTAGTGGCTTTGTCAAGCAAGTAACCTGTGGCTCTTGTTCTGCAATTCGGTAATTCTGTATTTCTCATTTCCTGCAATATTTTTTAAAGATTTTTTTATGGTACAGTTCAGAATCTTTTTGTCTTCTGGATTTCTCGTGCGTTTTTGCTGTAGTAGCATTTTAACAGCATCGTTAAGGTTATGCTTATTATTTACTGGACTTAGTTGCGGAGTGGGTGACTATGCAGCTTTTTGATCTAAGACACCTTAATAACACTATCGATGTCTCTCTTTACTTTTTAATGGAATTCGACTGTCCAGTACACTTTCAATGGTTTGTTTGAAGCACTCCCAGTCGGTTTTTTTATTATGCACTTTCGGTGCTTCTTTTTTGTATTGGTATTCAGATTTAACTGTGAAAATAAGTGGGGAATGGTCTGACGACAGATGCAAACACGACTTAATATTTACATGATATTTTGGACATATTTCTGGATACGCACAAATCGATAATCTCTGCCAACTTATTTCTATTTGTGGGCCAATAGATTCACTCACCTGTTGAAACCCACCAACTATTGATAGCATCATTCTAGAACCCCATTGTGAGCGTTTAGCATTGTAGTCGCCACCACGGATATATCAGGTGTAGTAAAAAGCAATCCATTATTTTCCAATAGATGGCTTTAGTAATCTATATCTCGGGTTGTATAAGTACGATCGGGTTACGCTAGATAGCGTTAGAAAGATAGGATTTCGTTCTAAAGGCAGTTTTGTGATTGCTTGACTCAGTATTGTTTGAGCATGCGTCATGGACACCAGTAAAGGGAAAATACGCCATATTTTACAGTTTTTCTTCGATAAAGACGAAAAAGCAAGCCAGACGGCCGAAAATGTGATCAGTGTTTATGGTCCTGATACTGAAACAGCTAATCATGTGCAATTTTGGTTTGGTCGCTTCCGTTCCGGTAATTTTGATGTCAAAGATGCACCACGCTCTGGAAGGTCAATTGCCGAAAGCATCGATAAAGTAATGGAAAACGTCTAGTCTGACCGTCATATAAGCACTGTTTCTATTGCCCAGGAGCTAAACATTGCACAAAAACCGTTTGGAACCATTTAAATAAGGCGGGATACAAAGAGAAGCTCGATGTATGGGTGCCACACGAGTTAACGCAAAAAAAACCTCATGGACCGAATTTCCATCTGCGAATCGATGCTGAAACGCAACAAAATCAATCCATTTCTGTACTGTCAACAATGAAGAAAGCAATCGCCCATAAGCGGCTAGCTTTACTCAATAGGAGAGGAATTGTATTCCATCAGGACAACGCCAGGCCACACACATCGATAGTGACTTGCCAGAAGCTCCGGGATCTTGTTTGGGAGGTCCTTATGCATCCACTTTATAATCTGGACCTGACACCAAGTGATTGCTACCTGTTCCTGTCTATGACTAATGATTTTTCTGTTGAAAAATTCGCCTCAAGAGAAGCTTGTGAAAATCGAATGTCCCAGTTTTTTGCCAATAGGGATGAGGGTTTCTATGAGAATGGCATTATGAAATTACCTACAAAATGGCAACAAGTTATCGAACAAAACGATGCGTATTTGACCTAGATCGGATCATTGTAACTATGCTCAATAAAACCTTCAATTTAATGCAGAAATAATGTATTTATTTTTACTAGACCCTTTATATGGAGCCAAGTGTTTAAAAAATTGTTGTTGGATTATTTGATGGACAATGAATAATATATTTGTTGAATATTCGGGAATTTTATTATAAATTTTTCAGTGAAATATGTATTAGAAATGGCTCTCCTTTCGACATATTCCCACTAGTTCTATCAAAGATCATAGTATCACTCTTTTGCTGAGAGTTGATAGTGGAAAGCGAACTTTAATTTTCTTGGGTTTTATTTTGTATGACATTTGTGAAAGACATGCCTAATGCTGTGACTGTTTTTGATAGTTGTGGAGGTTGTGTATGTTATGTTACTGCAATTAGCATTACTAAATACTACTATACAGTGAGAGGTGGGTGTATTTTTGATTTATCTTTATATTCCCTGTCGTCAACTTCTTCGTAAACTCACTCTCAAATTAATGCTTGCAATTCTATATTAAGCTACATTGAATCTTTAATTTAATAAAATCACATCTAATTGGCTAACACTATTTGGGATGGTAGTAGTACATACAGCAGTATTCATACATTAGATAATCTATGCAGGTAATTCTACCGTATTCTGTATGAACTGATATGGTTACAATATTTTCCATTGATTTTGTTCTTGTGACAATTCAAATCAAGTATACATTTCGTATACTAATACCCCATATAAGCTAGTCATTTTATCATGATTACTGCAACCACAATTATTACTCCCACAATTGCCAAGAATAATATTACCACTATTATTATTCGAATTAGTATGTATGAACTTGTACTTGGTTTTAATAAAGTCTTCCATTACAGTTTGAATATAGAATAGCAAATGTATGTATGTACGAGTAAATGTAGGAGCAAGAATATACATGTATATGTTATATAATACAATACACAGATGTTGGAATTTGTATATAGAACATCTTAGTGAAGTACTTTTATGATATCATACGCAGGTAATAAATAAACAGATTTCAATGTTTCAAGTGGAGTAATAGCAGTAGATACACTATTATGTATACACTGACACATACATAAGTATATGTATTTATGTACTTAATAAGTGCTCTTAATATATAATACAAACGTATACGTAACTTAGTACAAATAGAGAGACTGATTGAAATATTACCACCGAATGACTAGTATTGTATTGTAGTATGTATATGTATATGTTGGAAATCCGTAAATTTTCTGTCCACCGATTTTGTGTTTGAATATTCCCACTTTAGATGTAGTGGATACGATTTTATAGCAAAAGCCAAGAATTTCTGGGATTGTATCTTATAAAAACCAACATTTTGGTGGGAGTACCCCAAGAGGTTGGGGCTGTATGTTTTGTTTTATATATTTTCCCACATTAGGTGTGGCCACAGTAGATGGAGATACGAAGAAGTGTTGGGATAAATGCTGGTAAGAAAAAACTAGTATAGGTCAGCTTTGATTTCACAACTCATTGGGCTGTGCGATTAGTTTCCGAGTTTCCTGTGAACTTATGTGATTTTATGTGATCATTAACCTCGATAGTTGGTTCGCATCATTATGATGCACATAAAATGTTTCAGCGAAATTTGACGTAAGCTGTAGACCTCCAACCGACACTTAAACTGCAATTGCAATCGAAGTCAGATATTGATGAACACTGAGAACGGTAGCCCGTAGATGGTTGCTGAATCAAAGAAGCAACCAAATACTACCACATCAGTGAGAAAAAAAGGCAATATCATGGGGACTTCTCACAATATTTTCAACGCAAGTCATTCAAATTGAGAAATTCTTGTGGGTGCAACATTCCAGGAACGATGAACCATGAAGCTATTGTAGCCCATTTAAAAAAATGTTTTAAATAAGATACAGAGGACAATTGATGCGCCATCACCAATTTTCACAGAGTAAATGAAATCAAAGTGACATTCGATACCCTCACTTGATGGGGCATCTGGAACAATTTGAGCAAGAAGACTTTGCGCTAATCAGTCCGAGGTAGTATCTACGGTCTAAAAGTGTAGACTTTATTGCAAATCGGCATGATCAGTCAATTGGCATAGCCACATGGAGCAAGTAAAAAGGCCAACCTCGTAATTTAACGCAATATAACATACTTAATGTTCATTCTACGACTATAACATTTGGCTATTCATCGTACAAGAAATGAGTAAACCACACCAACTATTTAATGAAGTAACGGAATTTTTGCTAAATGTTAAACCGCTATAACTTAACTAGTCTTCAACCATTGACAATCATATTTAGTTCGTAGATTAATATTATTGATGGTTATAAAATCCACAAGCTTCATCTACTATTTAATGAAGTACACAAACAAAATGATGGAACTCTTCAAAAATATTAAACTTTTTAAAGCTTGTTTTACTCTTTAGGCGGGGTATTCATATATGGCATTTAAATTATAGATAGAATAGAAAACACTGTTCTCTAAAAATTAACGATCCACGGCCTCTATTAAAAGTAACTCCAATATAAAGTCAAGTATGTAAATATTAAAACAAAATTCTGATAGAAACAGCTTATATTTCGCTTAATCTACACCAATGATATTTAGTACCTGTTTACCTGTGATGCCATACAAAGTCACTTCTCAAATCCACTCATTGATATCGCACCTTAAGGATAAGTATGAAACTGTCATATTTGAAGATGAACATATATTTTAAACTGAAGGGTTTAAATGGGTCGACCTAGACCAACCGTACGGTAATTTTTATAATTTCATTTCAAACAATTTCTTTTACAGTAACTACTACATCGTTATTTAAAAAAAAATATTTATATATATAGCAATAAATTATTTAATCCATTTAATCGAAATGGCAATATACTAATTAATATCACTCATACGACATGTACATCATTTACAATATAATCATAAATAAATCGTACCATGCCAATTAATAATCAATGCTTTATTTTAATTCTCTTTTCTTTTGTCTTCTAATTACAGCGGATAGCTCATTCCTATTGGCCAATGCACAAATTGTCGACTTTCCGATTGTTTATTGTAATGAGTCATTTTGCAAAATTAGCGGCTACAATCGTGCCGAGGTTATGCAAAAGTCCTGCAGGTATGTGTACGTATACCTCATCTTACTACAATGGCTTGTTAATTAACTAAATGTTGTGATAGACATTTTATTGATAATGAATGTGAATGAAGTTATGATTTTGTTGTTGTTGTTGTTGTTATTGTTGTGTTGTTTTTTGTTTCTTAATTCATGAATAATGTTTAATATAAGGTTAGTAAAAAGAAATACATTAAATTGAATTAAATTGTAGGTTTTATTTAGCATAGTTAGAATGATTCGATTTAGGTCAAATATGCACCGTGTATATATTCAATAAACTGTTGCCATATTGTAGGTAATTTCATAATGCCACTCTCATAGAAACCTCGTTCCTATTTGCAAAAAACCGCGACAGTCGCTTTTCACATGCTTCTCTTGAGGCGAATTTTTCACCAGCAAAATCATTCGGCATAGACAGGAACAGATAGTAATCACATGGTTCCAGGCTCGGTCTATAAGGTGGATGCATAAGAATCTCACAACCAAGCTCCCGGAGCTTCTGACAAGTCACTATCGATGTGTGTGGCCTGGCGTTGTCCTGATGGAACACAATTCCTCTCCCATTGAGTAAAGCTGGTCGCTTCTGAGCGATTGCTTCCTTCAGACGGTCCAGCAGCGATTCGCAGATGGAAATTCGGTCCATGAGGTTTTTTTGCGTTAATTTGTGTGGCGGCCATACATCGAGCTTCTTTTTGCATCCAGCCTTATTTAAATGGTTCCAAGCGGTTTTTTATGCAAATTTCAGCTCCTGGGCAATAGAAACAGTGCTTACATGACGGTCAGACTCGACGATTTCCATTATTTTATCGATATTTTCGACAATTGGCCTTCCAGAGCGTGCACCACATCAAAATTACCGGAACCAACTTTGACGCGCGCTCAAACAATACTGAGTCAAGCAATCACACAACTGCCTGAAAAGTTTATTTAGTACGAAATCCTTTCTAACGCCACCTAGCGTAACTTACTAAAGCCATCTATTGGGAAAATAATGGATTTGTGTTTACTACACCTGATATATGTTATATGTATGTGCGATATTAAGGTTTGCCGCATATAGGCTTGAATCCATTAATGCCTGTATTTTTTCACTATCAGACCCAATCAACCTTCGAAAGCAATGAATATCGTGATATTAAAATTTCGAGTAACAAAATATGGTAAATCACCATTGAGAGTAATAATCTTGTTCTAACAGAATAGAATCACTTTCTTCCCCATTAATTTTTTCTGCCAGACGTTATATGTTCCAACCTCTCCAAGAGAAGTAATTGAGGGCATAAAATAAATTAATTTATTTTGGCAACCTAATATTTTTCCTGAACTAACTTATCCTCAATTTGGACTTTCTAATAATGCTCCTCTATAAAACCTCTATGAAATGCCCTGAAAACACCAGGTATCGAGTTCAGCAAGTTTAAATGCATATAGTAATGTTTCGTTCATCTTTAAAAATGTTTGTTTTCCTTAGGTTAGGTTACTCTCAATCACTATAACACAATATCAATACTGGGACTCTCTAGTGCTCTAAGTGAGCGGGTAATAAAATGTGGTGAAGTTGAATATGGTTGATAAATTTTTTACACTCTTAGACTTCTCAAAATGTCTTCGAACGAATATGTTTTAATATTTTTAATACATGCTAATATACATATTACAATGTAGCTAAAGTCATGCGCTATATTTATTATGTTCTTAGAGATTTTGAAAAAGCCATACGATTCGGAAAAGAAAAAAAAAATACATATCGAAGACATAAAAACGTGTGAGCATTTGATACTTATTGTATATAAGCTAAAATACTCGTACATAGCAATAAATTGACTAACAAAGTGCAATATTTAAATTTTAGTTGCATAGTCAATGAAGAAAAACATTTTTTTTTCAAAAAATATTTAAACAAATATAAAGAACTTAGCTACCTATGTGAGCAACCCACAAAAACATTGTTAACCTCAAATTCCAAAAGTGCCATTCAATGTGATTGTTTGTTTTTTTTTTTCTTTCAATAATAAAAGGTCCTATTTTTTTCGGTTTACTACAAAATATCAAAAACAATATACTTACGTTGACCTATTTACAGCTATAGTTTTCTATTTAATTGTAAATGGATTCTTCTTTCCTCCATTTCATTTCGCTTGAATATGGTCATGATGCGAAATCGCGGAGAAAGAGAATTTATTTTTTGTTTGTATTTAATGAAATGATAGAAACATTGTATGAATTTTAATATTTTTAATTAAAGACACAAGCGAAAGGACTTGGATATATTAAAAGCATATATTGGAAAAAATCGAATAAATGTAATAATATTATTTCATTTAAAATGAAATAAAGAAATAAAATTGAGAAAAAATCACCACGACAACACTAAGCCAAAGATTTTGAGATGGAATGCACTCTCCGATAAAAATTGTAGTATAAAGCTCCATGAGGCCAATATAAAATTTTGAACAAAATTTTGAAAGTATGACTTACTATTAGCATTATAGTTTTTGATTTACAACGATTTTACGTCCACTTCATTGATTTTTTTACTGGTATACTGTCGAAAAGAGCTAGAGTTATATTTATGAAAAAAATATAAAATAATGCATTAAAAAGTTACATATTCGTTTATTTGCTATCACTCTCTCTCTCTCTCTCTCTTTCCCTCTGGATGTATCGCTCTGCCATGTCGTAACCATACCATGCAAGTGAGTGCCATCTTTACGGATAGTACTGACAGATAGTACCGGTATGGAACGTAGGTTCATAGCAGCATCTTTGATGCACGGCACAATAATGCATCAATATTTAGCCAAAGTGCGTCTCCGTAAGGGGAGCGGTCTCATAACCTATGTTACATGCATGCAAATGGGACAGTTGGTTTTCAGAAGCTTCTTTTGAGGGGTTGTTTTATCACCAGCGAAATCATTCTCCATAGACAGGAACCGGTGGTGATCACTTGGTTCCAGGTCCGGAGTACCAGGCGGTTGCATAAGAACCTCCCAATCAGACTTCCGGAGCTTCTGGCAAATCACTATTGTATGTATGTCGCATGGCGGTGTTCTCATAGAACACAAGTCTCCTCTTGATGGCCAACGTTGGCCATTTCTGGGCGATTGATTCGTTCAAACGGTACAATTACTGATAGTACGTGTCCCAATTAAGAGTTTGCCCGTAGGGAAGTTTCTTTCACGTTAACTTCTGTGGCACCCAAACGTCGAGCATCTTTGAGCAGTCAAGTGGATTTATTAAATCCCATAGTTAAAGTTTAGCGCCTCCACAGTGTCCTGACAATTTACATATCGGTATAGCTCCATCAGTCGTAAAAATTTATCGACTTTTCAGTGAGTGGCCGACAACAGCGAAGTTCATCTTTTACAGCAGAATTATCGGAACAAAATCGACGAATCCAAGATTGCGCGTGATAGATTAACCCGATCACACTCAAACATCGGGAGATAGAGATTACTAAAGCCATGTATTGGAAAAATAATGGATTTCAGGTATAGTACCTGATATGAGTAAATTTCATACAATACTATCCAAATTTCATATGCAACTCCAACTGTATGTATGCCTATTGTGGGACCCTTACAATTCAGCTTGAATGTTCTTTGGAGACTATAGTGCCAATATTGGATATTTACTAAGTCTTTAGTCGTAGAACTAATTCCACTGAGCAGTGAATAATAGCTGCTGAAACCGCAGATTTTAATTAACTAGGTGCAGATGCTTGTATGACACACGTATCAGATCATTTCGCTGCATAGGTACAATCGACTACATTGATTAACCCACTTTGTTTATATATTGTAGTATATGTCGACCCGACTATAGCAATTTGTATATTATATTTGCCATTTTGTTCATATTTTTGTTCATATTTTTTTTCATATACAAATTACAATTCTCATTCATTCATTTCATATTTATTACCTTTATCATGGTGCGTGCAGGAGTGAATGTAAATATTGATATTGTAATAGGAAAGGAGCAACAGAAGCATAGTTTGATGAACTCAAAAATGTTTGTATTGCTGAGGATTGAAGGTTGGGATTTTTTTTTTCATATATTACTGTGAATTTTTTTTTTAATCATTTCATATTCTTGTTTTCCTTATTTTTTTAATGTTATTTGTGCCTTTTTTCACAATGAGAAAACTTGTAATATATAAAATGTATTGCCGCTGGGCTATTTGTGTTCTTGTTTCATTGTTATATGATGCATGCAAGCATTCATGCTTGCATTAAAAAATAGAATAGGTTTCAAATATTTACCATATTTTATTGTTGTTGCTGAATGCACGAGCAGATACCGTATACATAAAAATAAAGTTATATGCATAGCTGCTACCTATCTATGCATATATTTGCTCATCTACATATGTATATATTAACCTATGTGTATTCATGAATGAAGCCTTACTGTTGTTCTAAAAATAGCTAAATAAGCATTTCATTGAAAGAGCTTGAATAACAAACACCACGCCAAGGCTAGAGGACATGCCAACCGAATGTAATATGTATATGCCGTTCATTCATTCTATCCAAATTGAAATACGTACGTGTATATATGTATGTACAAGTATGTATATTTTGAACCTTTTAACTAATGTACCTACATATGCCAGCAAAATTAACCTTACTTTGTTGAACTACTTACGTTTTTGCTACACGATTACCTATGTTAAGTACATAGGAAATTCCCTCAAGTGGGTCAATATATACAAGCAGATTCATATATTTATATATAAATGTATAAATGGGTTATAATATCTACGAATTACTATAGATTTATTTCGTTTTCTCTCTGTCACACTATTGAAGGGTCACCACAAAATTAGAATATATTATTCCCATGTTCTATGATATAATGAATCAATAATTTCACGCCTTCTAAAAATATTAGGATCTCCGAAATTATCAAACGCGCATTTTCATAAAAGACACGAATATGGTTTAGCAAATTTTATGCCATATTAGCGGGTGCCGTAGCTCAGTTGTTAGTGCGTTGGCCTTCTGATCTGTAGGTAGTGGCTTCTATCCCCGGATGAGGCATAACAAAATTTGATATCGAAAAGATTTTTCTTTCGAACGGTACCCACCTTCCGGAAAGAATTGGCAATTTGTCAAAAATGCTTCTTAAAAGAGCTCTATGACAAAACCATGTTAAAGTGTGATTGTGTATGTGGGAGAGAGATGCCGGTGGGCTCATACCTTGGTTGCTCTGATGTGTTGTACTGATGGTTGATATTCTCTTCTATTCTGATTTTTCTGCTACTTCAATTATCGACTATTTCTTACTTTATAACAAATTAAAGTTGTTTTTGTTTAACTCTTCGTATGATCCGAAATTTCTGCCAACTTTATCAGGCCATGTGGGATTGTATTTCTTTTGGGTTTTTCATCTCTGATGCAGTTACCGGTGTTTTTGCTGTTGTTGATGTTGTGCTGGTCATGTCATTTTTCGCCATCATCTTTTCCAATTTCAAACTATTGCTATTGATAATTGATGACAAATCTTGCTGTTGTTGTCGCTGATTTTCTTCCATTTCTTCTGCGATATTAATTGTTGTTTTTATTGATATGATTGATGTGGTGGTTGTGCAGCTTCTACTTGCCGTTGTTGTTGTATTCGCATCTGCGCACTTTTTATCACCTTCTAAATTGTTAAGCCTTTCGTTGGTGGCCAAATCCATTACTCAAAATATATGTTTAAGTCAAATTTTGATTTATTTCATTAACTTCGATATCGATATTCAAGTCAGAGTTGCAATTCGCCTTCTATCAAGGTCGCACCAAAATCCAAACAGTGCACGCGATGTAATTTTCTGGCGTAGACAGTGATGTTACAAGAGTTCTGCCGTTCGGAACCGGCTAATATAAGTAGGTCCGTTCTAATGCTGTCCAAATTTAACACGCACAACAGTATTGGAAGTATCGTTGGTATCACAATGGGTCTTTCTGGCCTAAGTGTGTCCTCTCAGAGAGAAGGCAGCCACATAACCTAACTTAACCTTCCCTATGCTATATTGTTAGAATTTCATAGTAGAAATCTATGTGAGGATGGGTCTAAAAATACTATATCTAATAGAGAACACAACAATATGACCACAATATTATAATTCATACTACTTCAGTATACATAGTCCCCTTATAGCTATAAAAAGACGCTTTTCCCACCGATTCTTAACAGCTTTCATTATTTTTTTATAGTAAAATTTATCGAGCTGCTATAGAAAACCCATCAGACAACATAGTTGGAAGATATTTGAAGTTTGGTACAATATATTAAAGTGGACCTTTTACAAAATCCAACAGACTACAATGGTTCTCCTGTGTTTCTAATGCAAAGCCGATGCTAACTTGTTCCACAGCAGCGGAAGCCATGAGGTGCTTTGTTCCACTACACATCTTCATTAAAAAGCTTGCGGCAAACTATATAGTAACCTACATTTTCAAATTCTACCATTAAGACTATCTGCTCCTGAAGATATTCATTTGAGAATTCAGTAGAGTGAATTGGTATACTACCGATTCTGCGTGCTATAAACATCGTGAACCTGACCTAAGTTCAGGGCTATCGCAATATTGATGAGATGACTAAGCAGAATAATCTGCAACTAATATGGCTGCGGGGTTACAGTAAATTCCACCCAATTATAGGACGGACGAACAGACCAGACGTACCACCACTCTCTACGCTTAAAGCTCCGTCCTAAATTTCCAATCTTGGGTACTCCACTGAGCTCCCGTAAGCTAGTAATAAGAGAAAGTGCGACAGACATGTCTAATGACCGGTAGACATGTTCTGGACTCGAGCCGAACAAAAGTCTGCTTAATCCAGAAAGATGTGTGTTGAGGGTCGTGACCGTTACTGTCTTGCAGAATCTGCAAGACAGAAGAATAGAAGGAAACAATACTGCATTTGTTGTGCACATTACCGAAGCTCTGCCTTAGGCGTAAACCAAAATGAGTTCCAATTAGTTCAAGCTAGCTGGTTAGAAATCGAGATTGTATGGTAGACCTTTGTTGCACTAACTATGCCTCTCCGGGCAATCACCGACCTTCCTACCTACTCGAATAGTCTAACCTAACCATATACAAGCTTAGTTGTGAAGAAAGAGAGAGAAAGGGAAGTAGGCAGAGGATAGAAGAGCATAAAATTTTTTACTACGAAAATACTTAATTTTTCTTTCGGTCTTTTATTTAAACCATAAAATCATTTAAATAAGAAATAGAAAATTTGCCTACCACGTGCTCTAAAATTTCCTAATATTATCTGCAATTAGATTTTTATTTTAAAAGTTTTTCCAAAAATTAAACAAAACGTAAAACTTTGACCAAACACACCTCCAAATAGAAGCTCATCATCATCTCTTGTACTCAATAATAAAATGAAAGGAAGTAAAATAAAACGAAGGACGATGCTGAACTCTTGTGCGTTTCCATTTTAACAGACAGTTCGACAGGAGAATAAAAAAACAAAAGAAAAGCAAATCGCTACGAAAAAGCACTGGAAAAAAAAGAGATTTAAATTTTTTGCGGTCAGCAACAGAGAGAGAGAGGGAGATAGTGAAATGAACTGCATTCGAAATTAGAATACTTTAATGGTTTCCGGCAAAAACAAGTCACAATTTAAATTGAAAGCAAAAAAAAAAATGTTAAATGCAAATTTTTTATTTGAGAATGTATTTGTAAATGTATATGTAAATGTGATGATACCTTTTTCATAAAAAATAATTGAAACTAAAGTAATGAATAGATTGAAGGGTAAATAGAAATTCTGCTTGTATGTATTTCCGTTTTCAGTCACCTACGTTTGGAGTGTTGAATGCGTCTCACAACGGTTTTTGCAATCAAATTACCATCAAGGGCAGAATAGAAAATGATTTTTGTATGTAAAATATTTTACAATTAAATGGTTATGGAACGATTAATTTAAAATTCTATAAACGACAAATCTTTGGTTCTTAAGGTTTTTCTGTGTTATTACCATTCTCCTCGATATAGTATAATGTCCGAAAGTTTTTGTGAATATGTTCACGCAGCATTAGTACAATATTTCTAATATCTCTGCCGATTTTGATAAAGTACACCTTTCTGGAAGTTATAGTAGCAATAACCTTTTAACCTCGAAATTTTTGAAAATGTATCACATATTTAGGGTAATTGTTTTATAAACAGTGGAAGGCTCTTGCCTATACTAACTTTATTCCTTAACTAAAACCTCTTTTAATTAGACAATTCGGTTCTGAAATATTTCCATGTACTTGTAATAATATATGTTGAGGCTCTCAAAAAATTGGCATTAATGTTACCGATAACATCCCTGCCCCTTCAAGTTTGAAAATAGATAATAGCCAGAGAATGCCAGAATTATAGAATATGTTGGATGATAAATCAATTTGTAGCGCAATACATATAATTTTTCCATCGCTAATGTACATTTTTAAGTCGATTCGTTTGCTTGGTGGAAGAGATTTGTGAACTAATACGGTGAGAGACGAAGAGCTCAACTCTTTAAGATCATCGGATCTTCTTAATTTTGTTCGTACAACTGGTAGCCTGACAGAATAAACAGAACCTTTGGACAGTAAATTGACTGTATCTACATCTAGGTGCTAAGTGGGTTTCACACTTTTGAGGTCTTCGATGAATAGTACAAATTTGATGATATACTACAAAATTCCATTTATAAAGTTAGATGTGCCCAAGTTTGTTCAATGCAGCGAAATTACTCAAAAATTTCTACATATCCAGGTTGAACATTACCGGAAACAAAATGGATACACAATTGCATTTTTTGTAAATTACGATCCGATATACGCTAAACGATTTCATTCAGCATCAGAAAATTTTGGAAAGCAAAACCGACTGTTACAAATAATATGTTCACAAAAAAATTTGATAGGGGTAGTAGACCTTTCATTTCACAGCTCTAGATGAGATTTGTCGATTTTCAGATGTTTAGGAGCCGCTCTGTGAGTTTACGCTGGAAAATAAATATGTTTACCAAAGATGTTGGTGTGGAAAATTTAGTGGAGATCGACCCTATATTGCGCCCTCCTAGAAACGATTTTTGACAGCTGTGTGGTCATGAATCCCCATTCAGGTGTTTTACGTTAATTTGTTGAGAATTCGTCCAAGAGTTAAAGATACCAAATAAGTATATGAAGGGAAAACGATCAGTGATACATTTCACTCTGACAAGTGTGCTTTGGAAAGCGTGGGATCGAATTTCATAAAAATATATATTTTGTTAAAGGGCCGCATTATTACTATTATTATTATTATCGTTGGGGGATGTTGCACTGCAACCTATTATATCTACTGAGTCCCCTTAGTGGACCTAGACTATGTTTCTTAGCCCAATTGCCTCGATGAATTGTAGTATGGGTCTACTTCACAGAGTCTAAGTTCGTCCTCGGGTATGATGAAATCTCCCAGGTGTTTCCTTCTCTTGTGCATCGCGGCGGAACGAATTCCTATCACATGTTGTGCGGTCTCGTCCACTTCCCTGCAGAACCTGCAAAGAGCATCAGAGCAAATTCCCAGTTTTGTTAGGTGATAATACATCCTACAATGCTCTGTTAATAATGCCGTATTGATTCTCAAGTTCTTCTTCGTTATATTCATACAGTCCTCGTATGTCCCTAACGTTAGTTTGGAGTTTGATAACCCCGGAATGTTTTCCCAGAATAATCTTCTTTATCTATTCTCTTCTTCCCAGATAATACAGGAGATGTTAGGGATGGAACTAAAAGTTAAGTATATTCCAGAGGAGAGCCCACGGCAACTGTAGCGTTTCCATATGTCACTATCCGAAAGTTATTCGATTTGCTCAAATATTACGAAGCATCATTTTACCGATTTCAGAACTCACATTCCAGCTTTAGTTGTTTACAGTAATTACTATCAAATCTAATAATGGGCTGTAATCACATCTCCTTTGTACCTATAAACTTGATCATTTGTATAATATATCATATTTGGTTGCACACGCAAAGTCTCACGGAATTGTATCTGATTCGTATCTCCATATTTAACCACGTGGAATAGAATCCGATTAAGGAAATTATTATTTTTTTTTATTTTCGTCTTATAGCTTGAAATAAAGGATATCCACCCTTTAATAAGCTATTGATTATTAATATTGCATCCATCAAATAATACTTATAAATGGGTTGGGAAATGTGAAGACACATTAATACTGACTATTGACAATATGTATACTTACGAATATATAGAAACCTACATACATAGGTATATGTTTAATGTATTAAGTAAGCATGTAATCGTGGTAATAAATTAAATGAAAATAATAAATGACAACAATTAACCTATATTTCTTCAATTCCATACAAATGCATACAAATACACTATGTCTGCATAGATATAAGAATATCAAGTCTACTATTGACAAGCACGAGTGGATAGTAATACCATAGTGGTACACTACTATTGCAATAAAAATATAAGGTTTAAAGTAATAAGAAATCCATTCTTTTTGCATTACATTGAAGATTTTATTTAGGATAGATAGAATGAGCCGATTTAGGTTAAATATGCACCGTTTTGTTCTATAACTTGTTGCCATTTTGAAGGTAATTTCATAATGCTACTCTCATAGAAACCCTCGTCCCTATTGGCAAAAAACTGGGACAGTCGATTTTCACAAGCTTCTCTTGAGGCGAATTTTCATCAGTAAAATCATTCGCCATAGACAGGAACAGGTAGTAATCACTTGCAAAACCTTCCTGACCGTCAATACTGGCTTGACCACCGTTTGCGCCGGATCACCGCGATTCGACCACGACCGTTTTTGCTTGACGTTGTCCTAAGTGACCCACTTTTCATCACCAGTAACAATCCGCTTCAGAAATGGATCGATTTTGTTGCGATTCAGCAGCGATTCGTAGATGGAAATTCGGCCCATGAGGTTTTTTTGCGTTAACTCGTGTGGCACCCATACATCGAGCTTCTTTTTGTATCCAGCCTTATTTAAATGGTTCCAAACGATTTTTGTGCAATGCTTAGCTCCTGTGCAATACTAACAGTGCTTATATGACGGTCAGACTCGACGATTTCCATTATTTTATCGATACAACAATACTGAGTCAAGCAATCACAAAAATGCCTGAAAAGTTTATTTAGTACAAAATCCTATCTTTCTAACGACATCTAGCGTAACAAAATCACACTTATACACCGCGAGATACAGATTACTAAAGCCATCTATTCGAAAAATAATGGATTTCTTTTTACTACTGATATGTTTATAACACAATGTATAATATATGCTGTATAAAATGAATGATAGCAACAACAACTGCTACAACACAACGAATAACATTAAAGTAAAAAACATACTCGTAACAAGGCAAATATAATATGTAGAATTTTTCCAATATAGCTTACAATCGAATATCTTACTTGAAAGGGTCTACTTGACTTACTACTACATGCTACTACTACTCAAAACACAAGGAATAGAAACAAAAACAAGAAAAAACAGAAAAAAAAGGCAGAGGAAGAAAAAAAAACAAGAAGAAGAAGTTACTAATAATGTAGGTATAAGAAATTCTGGAAGATACATAAAAATCGACATAGTTCTGTATACCATGCAACCAAAAATAGAGTGTATGAAAGGTTAATAAAAATTGGGCTAACAATTAGGTTGGATCGATCTGAGGAAACATTTTCAAATGTAAGTCCCTTGATCTTAAGAGCATGTACTCACCTTCAATATACATTTTGGACCACCCTAAATACAGCAAACACTGATTTTTATACCCTGCATAAGTATATGCAAGGTATTTTCATTTCGGTTAGATTCTTCTAACCACTTGAAGGAATCTCCGGAGATAAGGAAAAAACTATATATATTCGTGATCAGCGTTGTGAAATTTTCGCTGGTTTGCAGGATAACTGAAAATGGGCCAGCCAGGCCTACTGTTTATAGTAGCTCCCATACATAGTGCCAGTACTTCTTTTCAATCGAGCAACTATAATTGACACTTAGATTAATACGGTAATCGGAAATAAGCTGGCATAAAATCAGTCAGGAAATTAAACAAATTTTTTTAAGCACCATAACTTACAAACTATTCTGCGTACAACAACCATATTTAAGTCCTGAAGAGCGAGCCATGCCAACTGTTTATAGTAATGACAGAATTTCTTTTAAATTTAAACCGTTTAATCGCTTGGACTGGTCTCTATGTGCTAAGCAAGTCAAACATATTTTCATGAACACTCGTACCCGTTTATCATATGTAAGCATTGTATTTCCTTATGATAGATATTGTCAAAATATATCAGCATATGTTGAAGTTATCGTGCTTTCCATCTGACCAAAACGATTAGACTCTCTGCCTTGTGTACAGGGTATAAAATGGGCACAAGTACATATTGACACATGTACCTACTTATTGATTCCTATTAAAAAGAGAAAACATAAATACATCCATAAACATATAATAGGAGTACAAATATGTATACATGTGTGGGATGGTTTTGTATTTGTTTGCATTAACTAAAGTCAAGCCGGTGAAAGTAAATAGCGAATATACGTATGTACAAGTATATACGTACAAGCCTATGTAGGTACGCACGTACACGTAAGCTACTTATTGAAAATGGCAGTAGCAGCAGCAGCAGCAGCAGCAGCAGAGCAACAACAACAACAACAACAATGGCAATATTAAATGAAAAGATGACACTAACGTGGTGCTAAACCACAAATTGTGCACAAACAAAATACAGAAAAAGACAATAACTACATATCTGCCAGTAATGCGAGAAGCAAAGGACGACAACGCAAAAGGAGTTGAATACGAAAACGAAGACAAAGACTAAGATGAATATCAAATCACAAAACAACACACTCACATTCACATACGTAAATTTAAATTGAATAGACATATATCCCGTTGGAAATTTTTCGACATCACTTCTAATTCACTCAACACACTATACGATTGGTTATCCTACTCCTACCAATGAGCAATGAAAAATTCGAGCAACAGCTAAAATTGACATAGCGATCTAGGGGAAGCTTTACGTATGACACTTGAAAAGCAACAAAGCAATACAATATATAACAAATATCACTCATTGTTCGCAGAAGGCAACTTAATATGGAGGAGCCTTATAAAGTAAAACAATTAAAATTTACCAGAATTAAATAAAAAAAAAATAAATATGTGGCATTGACAGCCACGAAGGACTCATTGGCCGAGCTTCTCTTCAATTACTGCTGTGCGTGTTAAATTTTGGACAGTATTAGAAAGGACGTACTTATTTTAGCCGGTTCCGAACGGCAGAACCCAAGTGACATCACTTTTTCTGAGCTTTGTCATAGAGTTCCTTTAGAAGCTTTTTCATGGAAAGTTGTTACTGTCGGAAGAATTGCCAATTGCTTGCCGACAGGTGGGTACCGTTCGAAACAAAAATCTTTTCGATATTAAATTTGTTATGCATCAGCCGGGGATTGAACCACGACCTGCATATCAGAAGGCCAACACACTAACCACTGAACTATGGCATCCACCCAGAATTAAATACTCGTGAAAAAAGTTGCAATCCAAAGATGTGTTTATACGCAATTAACTGCAACATTTATTGCTCGGTCCATTGTAACCGATTTTGATAGATTTTCGCTGCATACAAAATATTTCAAGAGTTAGGGGAGTTGACTAAACCTTCTATACTGATGGCTCAAACCTCTTGAATGTTCTCGACTTCGGGTGGTGCTCGAACGATAAGATCATTCAAGTATTCGTATTCGTTCTCCACAGGAAGCATGACTAATGCAACTGAGCCACTTGCAGTCACAAATATTCTGCACTAAGGCTCTTGTAAACCGACCCAGTTCTTCAAAGATGGACAATGAGTGTAGGACAAGGTAGAATAGTCTTAAGACACGAAATAAACTACATTTTATATTGATTCGACGATACTGCGGTAACACAGGAAATTATTTGATTGATCACTTGGTCAATAAGAGCTCTACTATGGATGCTGGCCAATTTTTTGCATCGGCTCTTCTGGATTTCTGCAATGTTCCACTGACTATGTATTCATTCGTTCATAAAATAGGATGATTTAAACTCGAATAATCTTCAATATTTACGAGAACAATGTTGAAATTGTAGAGTGGTGATGTTATGAGCATGAATAAACACTCTTTACACTCTTTTTCAATCCGAACTTCATGAATTCGACAAATAACCTAAATATTCTAAGTAGAATATCGTAATTTTTCATTGTATATCCTTTTCCTTCGTCTTTTCTATCTTTACTATTTTCTAGTTGTTCTGATTTTGGGTTTTTATGCAATGGTCTATTAGCTGAGTGCCTAGATTCTGCTCTGCCCATATTATAACTCATTTATAACTCAAGAGTCCGGAATGACCGAGAAGAACTCAGTAATATCTTGTGTTAGACTTTCTCTCTCCAAATGATTATGAGAGACTTGTAAAGTGTGGTATGATCCCAATGGCACTACTCGTTCATTAGTTCTTCTCTTTTATCTGCGGTATTCATATTTACTTGCATATATATGTAGTTTATGCAGATAGGTTCAAACGAATAGCGAAAAATAATATTAAATCGCGTGTCTACGTATATCTTTTCAGCGAATTTGTCTTGGTAGTCGTAGTAGTTTTTGTTGTTATTATTATTGTTTGTGCCCAATCCATAGTAGACAAATGATATTAAGCTCATCTATATTGTATGCCATCGGTAAAAGAACGATTGCGGAGAGGAGATACACTGTACGAAAAAGACAGAAAGTGAAAGAGATAAGGAGCGGCAAGAGAGACTAAGTGAAAATGAGTATTCCAAAGAATGAGCGATGGTGGTGACAGCAATGTAAAGACAACGAACAATCGTATTGAAAACAAAAGGATTCATGTCATTATTTAGCACAGTTTGTTGTTGTTGTTGTTCTTGTTGGTATTATTCTTGTTTATTCCTTCATATTTGTATTGTATTTTGTATGTTTGTTTGTTGATTGAATTTGAATTTGTTATGCGTTGATTTGATTATTTACTTTATCTTTTATGCTATCGTTTTTTTTTTTTTGCAGTTTTTCATTTTATTTTATATGTAATATTTGTTTTATCTTTTATGTATTCCATCGGGGTGCAAGATTTATATTTGTTTATTTATTAACAATTTTTTTTTTATAAATGTCAAGTACATCTCACATTCAATGAAATCGAAAAGGCAATTTACAAATAAGGGTCCTGTTTGGGGGTGAAATTTAAATATATTCTTGTATGTACCCATATCATTTCTTAAAACGAGTTATGAGCAGTAGGGGAGCTCCTTAAAAATCTTTTTTTGGAATATATTGGAATATATTCGTATTTGTACCAGCTAATAATAGTCAATCTTAATCTAATTCGAATTTGATGAATTTGAAGTGAAATTGATATTGCTATTAATCAGTCAATCATGATTTTAGAACCACAGGTTTCTGGTCATTACAAGAATGCCTCTTAATGGATAAAGAACATTACCAATAGAGTAGAGAGTGTCATGACTGCACTCGATAAAGTTGAGAATAAAATCAATTATTTTTTTCCAGAATATACAGAGCATATGAAACCTTATACTATTTTGAATGGAAATTATGAAGGAAGCAGATATCTTCCTACCGACTTACAATTTTACATTGGCTCTACGTTAAATAGAAAAGTGGGCAAGTGCACATATTCAGAAAATTTCAACTCATACATTTCATTTCGGCTCCTTGATCACTACAATGAATTTCAAACTATTCACATTCCATGCACTTAATTCACTTGGAGAAAAATGCCCCTCCTGAACATATTTGTACCCTGATCGACAGCCAAGTTGTTATAAATGTCCCGAATGCTTTTCTCCTTAAATTTAAGATCACTCTGAACTACCGCAGATATCTTTGTGAGATCACTGAACACTGCATTATTCCCCTGCACTAGTTCGCTGGTCACGGGGAAATGTGATAGAACTGTAGAGCTCTTGAACATGCGAGACGACATGAAATAAAACTTTAGATATTACACCTGGAACGTGCAAACACAACACGGAGTTATTAACTTCAAACGGCAACCCCATAAAAAATGCATAGAATCCTTCGTCTCTGGAATGATGAATCGTCTGTGGCCCATATGAACAGGAATAGTCCAAAGGCTTTCTAACCTAAATGATTACAATATAGAAAAATTCTCAGATATTCCCAAGAAAATAAAAATCAAAGAATTGATATCTGCATGAATTTGCTTTGTCAGTACAAAAACAAAAATATTTTTGTACAAAATCATTACGGGAAAAGAACAGTGGATACTGTACGACAATCCCAAACATGCCAGTCAACCATCCACATCGGTTGCTAAACTATGAACTTATGGAACCTGGTCAAACTGTTACAGCTGAACGTTATCAACGTTAGATGATCAATTTAAGTGACGCTCTGTCTGGAAGTCTAAAAATTATATTGCTGCATGACAACGTTCATCCACTAACCTAGGAATTTATATTCTCCTTAAGCTGGGAAATTCCCCAGCAGGAATGCAAAGTGTCTCTGGTTTAGCTTTAAAGCCAAATAAATATCTATTTGGTATTTTTTTCCAAATACTTGTTTACAATCCTTTAGGCGAATTTTTATTTTTTGAGTATTTCTTTGAGAGATAATGTCTTTGAGAAATAAATGCACATGTGACGCCATTGTCATTTAATATCGAAAAGATTTTTCTTTCGAATGATACCCACCTGTCGTCAAGAATTGGCAATTTTTCCGGCAGTAACAATTTACCAAAAATGCTTCTTAAAAGACCTCTGTGACAAAACTAGGATAAAGTGATGTCACAAGGGTTCTGCGTTCGGAACCGGCTAATATAAGTAGGTCCTTTCAAATGCTCTCCAAATTTAACATGCACAACAATATTGGAAGAGAAACTCGGTGGCATCACAATGGGTCTTTCTAGGCTAAGTGTGTCCTCTGAGAGAGAGGGCAGCCACATAACCTAACATCATTGTATCAAAACTTTTTAACACAATCTCAAATATTATTATGATTGAATATTTTATTATGATTGCATTCCATTTCTTTCTCATACTGCAATAACTCTAGGTATTCGGTAGTGATTGCACTATATCTTATACATAAAATTCAAGATAAATTTTTATATTTCATTCATACATTTTCAGGCAAGTCTCTGAAACAAAAACCAGCATTATGCAACTCAATATGGTGTTGCTTAATAAAGTCTTTGGGTGAATATGAGTTGTCTAACATAATATATGCTGCTATAATACAGCTAAGATAAACACTTGTTCATTTATTTATTTATTTTTTTTATTTATTTATTAAAAACTTGTACAATATAAACTGATACTATATGTACATAATTGCATAAAAGAAAATGCACAATTAATTAAAAACTTCAGACATGCTTCTCAAAGCAACCGCAATCTCACGCAGCTGCGATACTTTTATATTCTCTATGAAGCCATTTAGTACATACGAATATATGTACGTTTCTGTATACACAAATATGTATATCCTGTACATGTAGATAAATACATATAAATACTCGAAATTGTAGCTCAAATCTTATAAACATCGCAATATATATGTACATAGCACATAGTACATCAGAAAATACAGCCACCACAAACCGCATACTATGAATTCAAGCCATTAAACAAATGTTAGTTTGGATTTACGGAAAAATGGAAAATTCAATGAGATATCTCACTTATGTTTTGTTGCTACATTTTCTTTTTTCTCTTTTGGAATCATTTCTAATCCTCGTCTGTTTTATTGAAAGTTTTTATATAAATTATAAATGATTCTTAGATTTAAAAGTTGAAAGTTTCATTCTGTCTGAATATCCAAGCACAGGGTGATTTTTTAGAAACTTTCTTTTTGGCAACACTGTTTTTGGCAGCTCAGCTGTTTTCGTGTAACATGTTACTGTCAAACATGTTCAGTTTGGTCTATAATTTAACCGTGAATCGACTTACAAACGAACAACGCTTGCAGATTATTGAATTTTATTATTATGGTTAGTTTGGCGACCTTCTCAGGCGGCTATTAGGAATCTTGTGACTAAATTTCGCACCAAATTTACATTATTGGACATTAAGCCACCAACACGCATACGTAGAGTGCGGACAGAGGAGCTGTGTCCGCCAGTGTTGTTGATGACCTTGAATTATCGATTTATTCGTAAAATACCGGTCGATATGTTGGAGAGAGTATGCCAAAATTCGACTCATCATATGAACCATTTGGGGCGCAGCCGCGGTCAACATTAACATCAAATCATCTTTAAACATTGAATTATATAGATCGTTCTATCAAATAAAGATTTCATACATTTCTCTAAATTTTATGTGTTTTTTATAATATGTATTATGTATAATAAACATTAAATGGTTGGGATTGCAGATCAAAAGGTTTATATACTTGATGTTTTTACATCAAATAAGATTATATTCTAATGAGACTATAAATTATTAGATTCATAATTCAGACAGCCGGCTAATGGCCACTTAGCGAGATGACAATTGTTTTGCATATTCCTTTGTCTATTAAAATTTCTATCATTCTGTGCTTGCAGATCTTGCTCACGATCTGCATGTGTATTACATCAAGAATTGCTTTTCAACATGTTATGAAGCCTCTCCCAAGCACAACAAAGACTACTTATGATTTTCCACTCCAATCTTATTTTCTACTGAAGTATGCTGAGATATCTTCCAATCTTTCAAGTCGACTCTTCAGGTTAACCTATTCTGTAAAGCTGATACCTGAAGGTATGGTGGTCTGATATCCAACCTCTTAGCAATATTAAATTAACTTTGATAAAAACATATAGGACTGGAGACACAAGTGTGAAACTGCAGGTGGGATTGTGTTTAGTATTGTGAGCTCTTTGTCTTGTCTTAGACCGGGGATGTTATTAGAGTAGTAGTTTCAAAGGATTTGGTTAAGTTTTCAGCGAACAAGTATGTGAAGGACTATGGAAACCCAAAACTGAAAGTTGGACTGTGGTGTTGTGAGCTCTTTGTCTTGTCGAAGGCCGGGTATGTTACTCGAATAGCAGTTCCTCAGGTTTTTCTTTAGCTTTCAACAAGCAAGTAGATAAAGGTCTATGGAAACCCAAAATACGTCTCTAAACTGATTCAATTTACTGTGGATACATTTCTGACTAGTTTATTTACAAGAATACAAACTTTCTTGAAAATCGTCAAACAAGCACTTAGCTGCCCAGGAATTGCCTTAAAGGGTAATTAGGTAAGTATATTTGGGTAACATATTAGGGTGATAAAAAAAATATATATTTGTGGTGATTTGAAAAGGTCATTATCCCATAGAACCCAAAGAAATAAGCGTTTAAGTCGAAATGCGAAGAAATTGATAATAAACAAAATAATTAAGTATGAAATTCTTGATTATATATTGGGGAAATTTTGGAACAAATGGTACGAGAAAAATGTAGAAAATTGTCTTACAACATGATAATTCTTAATATTTAATTTATTTCGAAAATATCGATAGGTCGACTAATTGGATAAACTTTTAATTATTTTATTCCAATAATTCCTGCAAAACACATGAGTGCTTTAATTTCTCATATATTTGATATCACTATTTTTTAGTATTTGTTTCAATATTATATTGCTAATTGTTAGATTTAGATTTTTGTAAATATAGCATGAACATTTCTCATTAATAATACGCTTGTCCATATTATCGAACTAGTTATTGTGTTATTTTTTTTTCTTTTTTCTTTTATGTCGTTCCAGATGCGGCTTCATGTATGGTGAGCTGACCGATAAGGAAACTGTGGCACGATTGGAATACACATTGGAAAACCAGCAACAAGATCAATTCGAAATATTACTCTACAAGAAGAACAGTAAGTACAGATTTTTTAGATTTTTAGTTATATCCCAGTGTAAATGATGCGTTCAATAAGCTAATTTATCTTCATATATATATAGATTTACATCGCTAAATGCTTAAAATATTTCATTGAAAATAGATTTAAAGCTAAACTAATAATTATATTGTACAACGTTGTTCAATATAAGTAGGCATATTAATCATATTGCCAACAATGTGAGCTCCACGACCTAAAATATATTCTGTACCAGAGACTGCTGTAACCTAGCATTCCAATCACATAAGAAATTAATAAAAATTGTTCTCAACATTAACTCTATGCCCAATATTACTTGCCTCAGAGGGGTGCGCAGTGAAGTGCCGGTGGGCTTTCTGCCGAGCTGCACTTGCCTTCAAGTTGTGTCTGTCTCAGTTGATGTGGCTATTGTGGCTGTTGTCGCAAATAACAAAGACCCACTTATATTTCATTTTTCTTAGAAATTCAATGCTTAACACTTTATTTGAATTATTTCTTTATATACTATCGGGCAGGGAATATAAATCGTGCACTGCTCGAGGAGTTAATCTTAGGTAGTAAAAATTTTGAATTATTTAGTGAAAAACGCGCACTTCTGTAGATATCGGAATTTTGATCAACAATAATAATTGAAATGAAAAAGAAGTTGAAAGAATAAGTAAAAGGAAAAAATCAAGAGAACGAGAGCGAAGAATACCGGGACGAAACCTTATTATATATAAATTTATGCGGATAGTGCGCAACATAGTAGTAGGAGCAGACAACAATAAAATATATATCAAAAATGCGTTTAGATATGTTTATATAACCAGGTTTAGGATTTTATTAATATTTATATAACTATTTCTTTAGATTTAAAATGAACATTATGAAATCCATTTTAATGCAACAAAGTCTATTCAAAATCAAATCTGATAAGTAACTACGTAGGTACTGAATTTAATGTGGAATTCCGTTCATACGTACACATTTATAGTACTTGTATACTTTATATATTCAATGTTTTTGCTTTTATTATATGCCTATGTACGAAAAGATCATACAATTAGAAATATAATAAGCGGACATGCTATTATTACAACAATATGGGAGTAATTTGCGTGATATGTGTATTGTAGTGTGTAAATACAAAATTACTGGGCTCTGGCGACAGTAGTCACATTTACATATACTTTGCATTATTAAAGCATATTTATAGGCGCTATGAAACAAAAATGTTAGTATTATTTGAACATGTAATTTATACATTTTTAAATTTGTAAAACGTGAATGCGGACGTGCTAGTGCACCTACAATATGCTCGCGTTCATTTAACAGCAAGTTTATTTTTAAATTGTATTAAATGCAACAGTCATCCATACGACTGCAATTGTATGTGTTATCACGTCATTTGCATTACCTTTGCTCTTTACATGCATAAATGCATAAATTTCTCATTAATTATGACTACATCATCATGACCTACATACGTAATCATATTTTGTACATATATGAATTCGCGTATTCGCAACTGAGAGTGTTCAAATTATTTTCATTATATTTGGAAAAAACATCAACACATAATAAAGAAAAACAAAAATAAAATTACATATTTTTCATTCACTTAGGAAGGCATGAAGAGGAAATAAAATATGTAATTGTTTTTGTTTTTATGTTCTTTTTTTTGTCCCCTCCTTAATTAGGTATGTAGGTATTTAATTTAAATATTTTTATTTATTTAAAATACAATTTACTAAAGGCATGACAATGCAATTAATTGATTACGATTAAAAATGTATTAATTTAAATCGACATTTTCTTCCAGTTGAACACTAAATTGTGGAAAAGGGCTATTTTTATTGTTATTGTTATTAATTTTATTGAATTGAAGGTAACGCTAAATAAAGGCACGAAGGCTTGATGGTTTTTACTATAGCACGATGACTATTTTCCATTTTAATTGTCAAATACTATGACTTGCATGATTTGCTGTGCACAGCTTGCCTACTCTCAAACCTGAAGCCTATGGAAAGCGAAGAATACCTAGAAGCCTGAGTATCAAGAGGAAAACTCTATAATAATTTCTTAACAATAAACTAGGAACGATTCTACTCCTTCTAAATCTCACAGATAAATTAAGAAGCATGACTTTCTTCGGCCATGCTCACATCGGAGTCATATGTCATATCAGACACGAGATCGACGTGCCTTCTGGCGTTTGTGTAGCTACAGTGCGTCGTAGCCTCGATAGAGCCCTCCTGATTGCCGTAAAGGAAAGTCGATATGTGGAAACTACCGACGTATGAGACGTAATTGGTATTATCATAGCAATATAGATCCTCAGGACATTGCTTCTTCTGATTGTCAGAATGCGCTGTCACATATGCTTCCAAAACTTTTGCAACTGATATTTAAATGGATTCTCAGTTTCTCTGTAGGAGCTCTTATGCACCCGTGACCAAAGAATATAAGCCGGTTAATAAAGGGCCTAGTCTTGCTATAGAGAGGCAAAGTTGAAAATATGCTATACATTGTGAATATCGTCTCATCTATGTGATTGTAGACCAGTAAGGCAACCAATGCGCTGATCAACCGCAGCTTGTAATCCTTGTCCCAATTGAATCATGTAGGCATGTAGACCAAAAATGTTTGCACAAAATCTTCCACAATATCGGTGGATACTGAAGAATGATAATCCTCAAAGCTTTCTTCAATGATGGCTATATTTTCACAAGTACGCCCCATGTGGATGTGAGTTCAAAAGACTAAAATGAGTGCCAAAGTTTTCAATTATCTTTAGCGAATTGTCATCGCAGTTGGTGAATAATGTGTACCGTAATTGGGGTAGTATGACTATACTTAGTCATACTAAAATAGCGGTATGACTTGTCTCATTCACTGTCATAATGTCAGAGTTTCATTCTATTGAAAAAAACCTTGAATAATTAGGCAGTATAGATGAGTGTAAAAAGTCTTGGAAAAAAATACTTTGCGAACATTTGCTTTCATTTTAAAATGTCTTACTTTAAAATTAATTACTATATTACCGTAACTATATGTGCAACTGATTTAATTTTCCATTACTTTGATCTATACATAATGTTGCATTTACTCTTATACAATAAAGCAATTATAATCGTATGTGTATTGTGGTATACCATAAAATTAGCAATTAAACAGAGAGAGAAAAAAGTTATTCTACGACCATGAAAATGTAATAATAAATTACACTAAGTTGTAGGTATTAACAATTTGTCGCATGTGTATTATGCACATATTTCTTGCTGTTCTGTAAATGTCTTCAGTTTCGATGCAGTTTATTTCAACTATACACAATATATGCATTATATACAAGTACATATGTATTAGTTAGGTGACACTAACCATATATGTATGTAGGTATATGAATATTTGTATTCCACTATTCCACTATTCAACATATATAAACGTAGGTACCATATGGCTTTGGCTGTTTGATGCACAAATTACGGCATTCCTGCCACATGCATACCCAAATGGCATATTAACTTTTATGAAGGGCTAAATGTGACAGTCACAATGTATATATGTATGTAATGCAACAATAATGTACAATATGCCCGATAAAATCTTTGCTATTGGCATTAGTTAGTTACTCAGTCAGTCATCCATTTAGCATATATTATGTACTGCGCAATGTCACTTATACTTGTTAGTTATGTCGCAATATCACTGTATTCACATAAAGCCATAAATACCAAATAGCGAGTGAAATACACACCCAGGTATTCAGTTTCTAGTTGTATATACAAGTACAAACAAGTTGTCAGTTACAATTGTATAAATGTCATTCGTATCGTATATTATTCTTTACTTTATAGAATCTAAAAATCAACTTTATAAACTATCAGCAGTATGTTGTTAACTTCAAGTGTATCGCAGTGATTTGAATACCTTTTTAAAATTTTTCTTAGATCTTTGCTTTTAGCTTAAAAATTCGCAAGTACATATGAATTGAGCAATGAAAATGTAAAGCACATTTTCAAGTGCCTAAATATGTACCATATTATATTCATAATGCTAGATGGATGGACATTTTTCGGGTCACGTAAATATGTAGCGATTTCCATTAAAAATAATTTAATATAATATAAAAACGACATGTTTACAATTCAAACTAATAAGTGCTTTTTTTTATAGGAAGATCTTAACAATTTGGCAAATTTATTAGTTAATATTGGCTGGCTTGGCTTATGAGGAATATTCCGGCTCAAAGAAAATCATAGATTATATGATTAAGCCCTGCTGAGATAATTAATTCTGTTATATTTTACGAGTACATAGTTGTAAAAATAACTTTCAATTGAACATAGTCATATACTATTAATCTTATGAAACAATAATTTGATGGTGTATCAGAACCTTTATGCCATTTCATGATTTCGTCAGTTTTCCGTGTCACTTGATCATCTAGTTGAATGGATTTTACCTCATTCATTTTACCTTTTTTGAGCTACTTACTTCTTTAACCGCTCGCTGTGATCAAGTAAAGAGTAAATTTAGGTGCTTATTTTTATTATATTCGACAAACAGAACTAACAAAATATTCGCCATTATTACGAGATAATCTTTCGCCAACTTTCTGGTAGTTAATTCCGGTATGGTGATTTCATCTTCGTTGAACTTCTGAGGTTTCTGACCGAAGAATGACAACAAATAGTTTTCGCTATCATTTATACACTGTAATTTGTAATTTGATGGATCAAAACTTTCCACCCAACCCACGCAGTTTTGCTGAAAAATGAAACCTCGAGGTTTTGTCAACTCTGTCCGTTTTTGCTTAATCACTTAACAATCTTATTGATTGCTTGTAGTAGAAATTCGACTCGATCGTTTAAGCAGGATGGAGCAACTCGTAATAGACGATCCACTTCCAACCCCACCAGCATCAAAGCATCACCTTATAAATCGTAAAGTCCGTCTTTATGATTGATTCTGAAGTTCCCGATCTCTTCTTTCACGACCGTTTTCGTCAGTGATGACTCGTTTCAGAATTAGGCTATTTCCGAATAAGAATTTTTCTCACTCTGTTTATGCGGCACCCACTTATCGAGCTTCTTGATAAATCCTTCAATACATAACGGATTTGAATATTTTAGTATATTTTAATTAAATTGAAAATCGGCGGTTTGATTCAGTTTGGTTAGTTACCATTGCTTCCCTAACCTCATAAAAGTTATGAAAGTCGAAAAAATCGTTAAAATTCTGAGAATTGCAGTTAGTAGCGAATGCAGCGGCCCCTTCTGTGGCCTGCGAAAGTGATCAGTGTCAATACTCATCAAGAAAAAAGCTAAATCAAAAATACAACTACTCTGAGAAGATTTACCAAGCGTATCCCATTTCAAGTTCTTTCTATTCACCTACTTTCTTAAACAATTTGAGGAATGAATCACTTTAAGTAAAAATAATCCAGGAATCATTAGGAGAATATTCATAGGACGCATAAGACGTAGAACGTAACGTATTTGTAATGTGCCCAGCACTAATGCATGCAAGAAAGTAAAATTTCGGCGGATTTTTAATTCACGAAAATCCATTAAGGTAAGAAAGTAAGTAAGGACAAAGAGATATACTCTAATTCCACGAAGGAGGCATAATAGACCTATCAGATCGCAGCGCGACTAACCGCTATAATATTAATACCCTCCATTTCAACCTTTTAGAGGGGATCCCCAACAAAATTTATTCTTTTAGGAATAACGCTCCCATCACTACCATAGTGTCAATGAAGGAATAAATTAAATGACCGGCGACCATTACATTATACTTCTAAACATGAAAATCTATGACTCACTAAATAATTGCCCAGGAATTGCCGCTATAGCATTGAAATGTATGACCGTATGTATTAATAATTCTGATGCCAACATTTATCCCACTTATTTTTTCTCTCACCACCTTTTACAAGAGCTTCCCTACAAAAAATATCTTCTTTCAATTTTAACACCAATTTTGTAGGGGATCATCTCGAAGGAATGGAGGTAGCGTATGTATAAGTGTATTTGAAGAAAATGTGTAGATAAAAAATGATGGGGGTTTTTAATACACTTAGCCTCTCTAGAGATTCTTGGTATTTTTATAAAAATCTAAACTTTAATCTACCAGAGGGCCATTTGGTCGAGTTTTTCTTCCAGTACTGTTGTGCGTGTGCAATTTGAAGAGCTAATACTCTTCATCTATCTACTTTGTCTCTATCTTTGAAATAGAGTTTTTCTAAAATCTTATCGTTGGCAAATTGTTACTACGGATAGGTGGGTACTGTTCGAAAGAAACCTCTTTTCGCTATTAATTTATGCTTTAGCCGGGGATTGAACCCACGACCCGCAGATCAGAAGACCAACGCGCTAACCACTGAGCTACGGTACTCATTGAATTGAATTGAAAATAGTACTCATATTTAAAGTTTTATGCTTAAATATATTTATAATATGATCTATTCATTTGATAAAAATCACAAATCACTATGTTATCATATACTTTTAGGCTCAATGTGTTCTTTCTTACCTTTTTTCACATGAATACGAACTGTAATCCTATAAAAGTAGTCGAAATTATATTTAAGCTTAATTATAATCCTTTCATAATTTCAAATTTTAAAGCATACAAAGTGAAGCATCTCAATCTCATTAAGACAATGTAAATATTTCGTGAACAAAATAATTAGTTACATAATCATGTAGCCTATTTTTATGAGCTTGACTAAATATAAGCAAATTATTACTATACCATAATTAACTGTCAATTACAGAACTTTATTTTTTCAACATTATTCTTAGTTTATTTTGTATTTTTATTTTGCTTTCATAAATTAGGCTCATATTTCAAATGCTTTTAATATGTCATTATGATTGAAACTCAACTAAAAGACTATTTTTAACAAACAAAGCACGCCTTTGCCTGCTAGTATATTATTTATGTAATTACATTTTGATGGCGCACATAATTTGTAAATGTGTTGTTTTGTCTTGTATTAATTGGCTTTATTATCTTTTAAATAAGAACAGCATCAATTGATATTTTTATCTTTTATAACTTCTTTAGGTTTCTCTCTTCCTTTATGTCTTATTTTTTCTATCGATTTAATTTATTTTGCACATAATTTTCTTTTATTTTATTTCGGTGATATTATTTTCAGATTTGCAATGCGGATGTGCACTGTCACAATACGGCAAAATAAATCCAGTTATAATGAGTCCAGGTATATGAAAACAGAAATAAATTAATATGACCAAACACAAGGTTGTATAATATTGTATAAAAAATATGTATATATCTACATATTGATGGCTAATTTTCAACAACAAGGCAAATATGAAAATTTATGAAAATTCTAACACGGTTAGAATATCTTAGAATTACAAATAGAACCAGGCCTGAAGTTGCGCTTGAAAGACACTACAATGGCTTGCAAATCTGAAGAAGTGGTTCTTTTCTTAATAAATCTAAATAGATCGACCATCAAATTGGCAGCATAATTGAAGACTGCAATTGAATTGTAGAGTACTCATCCCATTTACTCGCCTGAGGTATATCAGTAGTGAATCATGTAACCGTCATATATTGATTTCTCACTGAGCTAACGAGACAGAGTAATTATTGTAAATTTTATAATCGACAGTATGCGATATAAGAGAACAGAATGTAATAGAAAATTTTCCGCTCACAATTTCTTAAAATCACGAATATGGCATATTTAATTACCCAGCTTAGTCATTTCGTTAAAGATTTCAGATAATAGTTGATCTGAATCTAAGAATTCAATTGAGTATGGATATTAATTCGTATTTTATTTGAGTTAATATAGTACAAATGTCAATAACATCTCTCTTCTGTTCTTCAGAAGTCATTTGTTTGTTTGAAGAACCAACACCTTGCAACCATTGCGCTCTCTTTATATTGATTCCATCGATGTCATTATATTAAAAAAAAAATATATATTCCAAATAATTTATTCCAAATAAATAATAGAGTTTAACTAATGCCGAATGCAGACTGTACTTTGGTTAACTCTGACATTGAATAAGATAAAACTATGACAAAATGTTCGAAATTTCTGGACATTTAGAACTTTAGCTTAAAGGTATAAATATTTGCAAGGTATAAGCTGTTGTCTTGAATTCGATTCTTATTTGAGCGGTATCAGGTATTTCTTAACGAATGGTTAAGCCATGTTATTTGAAGGTTCAGCCAATGGCGTAGGAGGGTTTAATCAATGGTTAACGTAGCAATGATAAAAAATATTGTTGCTTGAAGTATTGTCTGTAGTTAAATAACGATTGTGAATTCGATTCGTATTTAAGTGATATCAACTATTTCTTAACTAAGGGTTAAACAATGCCATTCGAAGGTTGAGCGTTTAGTTAACTAAGTAATGAGAATAAATATTGTTGTTTGAACTCAACTATGAATTGCAGCCTTAACATATTCCCAAAGTGAAATATTTATACATCTACAATAGAGTTCGCCTAGAATTATGTCGTCCAAATGTATCACAATTTGCAAGGCATTCTTAAGACTATCGGTAAGTAAATAATATATTTCTTCGAATTCAATTTTGTCATACCAAATTTAATTGTATTATTTTTGTTGTTACAAACTCTCAACTCTCTATTAATACACATACAAAATATTTCTCTCATTTTCTTTGCTTTTTGTTAAACACATATCATCGGTGTTGATAAGTTCTGCACAAGCTGTCACCTTTAATACCAATCGACCTCATTTACACACACTTTATCACTTTATGATAGCAGAATATTTGTTGAGTCAAAATAATCTAACAACAAACAATATGATGATATAAACAACATTTTGTTCGTGAGGTTTGATATTTTGTTGTGCTTTTTTATTTTTTCCTTTGTAAATATTCTATTTGTGTTTTTTTTTTTTCTTTTCCTTAAGAGAACTGATGAAATGGTGTAGGATTTGTCTATAAGTTGTTAGCTCGGTAGGTCGATTGCCTGTACGGTCAATAGGGTATAAGTGTGTGTGCGAGTGTGTGTTTGTGTGAAAGTATTGCGTTAGTGTTAGTGCTCATATATCATTGAATAGTGGGTGTTGAGTGTTATGCTTATAGTTTTATTTCTCATGCGTTGATGTGCTATGAGGCATACTTACTAGTCATATTAGATTGCAACATGGGTAAAGTTGACTTGTATAAGTCAGCAGTTGGGTGAAAAATCTTCTTTTGGCTGGTAATTGAGATTTATTAAAACATTTTTGATTCAAAAATTTATCAAACCGATATGTACGTGGGTGAAATTGGCAGGTGACTAACTGTAATTGGCAAAAAAAAGAAACTCTCATTGCTTCCAAGCATATTTGCCCAAAAAAATTAAGCCAACAAGACGGAAAGACTTCTTGAACTAACTAGAAACAATTCGAAAAGAATTCAATTGTAGATAGAAATATTTTTTAATTTCCTTCTTAATTTCTCATTTCCTACTATTAATACCATTCTGTTTCGGTTTGCACCTTCACCACTTCTTCTTAATGCTCAAGGGAATTTTCAGCTATCTGCTGTTTAACTTAAATGCTCGAATTTCATTTCACAACAATGTAACTAATATTGACTGAAATTCCAATTACTACAATACTACTGGCTTTTTGTTGTTGTTTTTCACAATTTTCACACGTAACATGTTTTATCAATGTTTACGATAATGCTTTCGATGATGACAATGATGATGACGACGACGATGATGATGATGATTTGTTATTTATAAGCATCAGAAAATACGCGATGCTACTTACATAAGATGGAGAAAAGTGTTTATCATTAAAGGTGATTTCTTGATTTTTAACTCGTGTCATTGCCTTTTCGTTTTCATTTCATTGGGTTCTTTTGCTGCTGTGACAGACTGTTGGTAGAAATGTTGATCAAGTTTTAAATTGATTTATTTATTTAAAAATTTTTGCTATTTAACTCGAGTTTGTTGATCTCTCTTGTCTTTCCTTGCCACAGTTTTGTAATGATTTGATATTACCCGTAGTATATTCAAGTTATAATTTTATTAATACAATATCAAACATTTTTTCAAGTTGATGCCATTGCATTTTTGATTAAGTATTATACATAGAAGGCGGAATACAAACAAGTTTTCTTGGAAATTTTATTATAAGAATAAAGTCTTTTGAGCATATCCTCAATATTTGGTTGAGCGATGTGAGATTAAATCACTCATATAACTTACTTATACGACTAAAATTAATACTGTGGCAACTGCTTGAAGAGCCCACTAAACTTGATGTAAGTGGTTTTACTATTTATTACAATATTGAAATGTGAGATATGAGAGACTGTGCCAAATACCAAAAAAAGATTATATGCTTCCGTACAATTTCGACGTCTTGAGCGTCAAAAGCGGTGAATTTGAAACTAATTTAAGAAAATTTGATAGAAAAATTTTTATTTTGTAAGATAATCATACTAAGTGGTGCAAATAGGGAAAAATTATGTTCCGGAAAAATATTGGCAAGATAAAATTAATTGGGGGTATTTATACATTTGATTCAGGCGATTTGAGGTTTCTGATTTGATTTTGTATGACAGCATTTCTAAACAATGGAAATAGAGGGTAAGTATATTCTAAAAAATGTTGGAGAGAAACATCTAATTGATGTCCATCATATATTTCACTCGTCCACAGGCAATTCTGAGGTCACTATCAGGTTAATTATAATTTTCAGGCGTTTTTGCATTAATTTTGTTTCGAAAAAGGGTTGTAGATAAAAAATTAATAGTAGTCGGTCGTATATTTTATTCCCCTTCAAGAGATTTCTGGGTACTTAAGGGTTTATTTTTCGATTTTTAGGTATTTTAGTGTTCATTTTGTATGGCAACCCCCTTAAGTGGTTAAGGTGGAGAGTAAAATATGAATAAAAGTATTTCATATATTTGAATTCTCTAGAGGCTATGTATATTTCATTGCTTCAGACGCGATTTCAAGGCAGTTGTGTGGTTATTTATCGATTTTTTAGATAGTTTTAGGTTTATTTGTAGAGGTGCCCACTAAACGACTAGAGATACCTAATAAGCATGTTTCGGGAACAAATTGGGGTAAAAAAAATGGAATCAGTCATATATTTTACCATACCAGGGTTAAATTAGGAGAGTACTGGGAACGTATTTTATAAAATTGCCCATTTTGTATGGAAACTCCCCAAAGGGATAGAGATGTGGTTGCACAAGTTCGGGAAAAATTTTCGGAAAAGAAATTCAATGTGGTCGGTCTTACATATAACCCCTCTGGCGGTACTACTAGAAGCAGAAGGATTAAACTGTATAAAGGCCTAGATTGTATAAGGACGCTCATATACAGAGTAGAGATAAAGGGTATGGATTTTCGAAGAAATGTTGAAGAGAGAATATTCAAGAAAGTCGTTATTGTATTTTATTTCTTTCGGGACACCATAGAGTATCGTAGTATTTATTTTCCATAATCATGATACTACATGTCAGCGATTTTTTTTTTTTTTTTAGAATAATACCAACACTGTGACATGGTCACAACTGAGAAATTAATAAAAGTCTAAATCTTAGCATTATGAACCAATCTAATTGACGATTTACTTTAATATGCATATAGAATATATGGGTGATAAAAACTATCCATTGTTAGTCGTTTCTCATCCTAAAAAGTATATATCGAAAGCAGACATGTTTATTCTACATCTATATTTTTGTTCTATGGTAGTATATATTATATACAACAGTTACTGAATAATTCTTATTTATATTATCTGGAATCAATTTTCTATGACCATTTGAGTCATAGTACAAACTATTCCAATATTATTTACGCATGTGCCTATCGGACCCACAATCCCGAATGAGAGTATTAATGTGTGAATCCAAACAAGCAGGCATATGTGTGAGTTTTAATATTTATAGTTTCCGACAAAATAGAAAAATCCATTTTCTAAACAAGATAATTTCACTGCTGCTCTTTCCCAAGTGTCGTTTTTACATTTAGAAAATCTCACGTTTGCCTTAATCAGTTTGGTTCAATAACCGCATTATAACAAAACGAAATGAAATCAATTTATTTTATAATTTTATATACCACCATTGTGTGCGTATTCTATAGTATACGTATGTATTCGTATGTATAAAAGAATGTATTTATTTATGTAGTTAGTTCTATGTGCCTTACAAGCATGAATGTAGTTTATCTTAGTGATTTGTGCGCGTACACAGCTGTTGGTCAATAAAGTTAAATTATATTTAAGACTATTTGTACGTATATACCTTATAGATATATATTTTCTGGAATGTTTTCCCTTTTTCATAATCGTCTACTACAATATATATACAAACACTTATTTTTATTCAGGCATACATTGCGTATACGTAATATTAATATTAATAGTGTGCTTATGTAATTGCCATTTCTATTTATTGAAATAAATCAACTCAATTTTTATTTACACTAGTTACTTGTAATCAGTCATTTATCATACTATTACCAAATCTAATCAATTTCTACTCCATTTCGATCGAACCACTAAAAATTCTTGTCTTCATGAAAGAACATCAAATTTGTTGGAGAACCTCCATGAGGGCTCCATAATACTGTCGCTTATAAATTTCTACATTCTAGGAGCTGTATCAATTTTTGGATTTTCATATGCTTTCAAGTGCATTTTGTAGGGAAGTCACCCTCAGGCGTAAATATTGGGAGGGTGTAAGCACGTTCAGAAGGAATATTTATTAGCAAAAATTAATGCGGGTCCCATATATCACCCTTTTTGGGGAACGCTGGTAGCAGCAGGAGCAAATTTATGAAAATGTCAATTTTGTAGGAAAGCTCCTCTGAGAGGTAAAGGTAGAGGGTAGATGTTCCCAAAAAATGTTGATTAGAAAAAATTAATAGGGATCAGTCATATATTTGACTGCTCTAGGAGCAATTCCTGGGTAATTACAAGCACATTTTTCGTTTTTCAGGCACTTTTAAGACAATTTTATGAGGAACTCTTGCTAAGAAGTAAAGATTGGGAATCAAAATGTGTAGCAATATATGTTGTGTAGCAAAATTAAAAGAAGCTGGCGTAATATATATCTTGTTAACGGCGCTCTGGAAATGGTGAGAGATAAAATTATGAAAACGTAAATTTTGTAGAGAAACAAACTAAATAGGGGTCAGTCATACATTATACCCCTCTGCGGTCGATTCCCGGGTAATTGTGATGTAATAGCTTAATGTAAAATTCATTTTGAAGGGGAGCCTCTGAAGCAGGGAATAAAATAAGAAATTTTCTCGATTCACGAAAATTCAAAATTTCGATTCACGGATTTTTAATTCACGAAAATGGATTTTTTGATTCACAAAATTTATTATTTTTAATAAAAACACATATTTTCAATTCATTTTATGAAATTGATTATTATTATTAGATATTTTTAATTACGATTGTCATCAACTTTGACTTGTATCTCGACATTGTCACGCGCCGTCCCTTCTATGTTTATGTTCAGCGTCGAATCTGATTCATGTTCGTAATCACCAGTGTTTTCGTCTTCAATGCTACTTCGATTGATGCTTGTGCTAGTGCCTGACAAATGGAAAACAAATCGAAAACCACATAATGTATTATTTCCATTTGCACCAGCAACTCGCTCCATTATCAAAGAAAATTGGAGGTTAGATTTACTTTGAGTATTGCTGCTCGTTCCACATTGGTTATCTTCAATTTTATCCTCATCAACATTTCTTTTTGCTACGAAATAATCAGCAACTGAACCTTTTCTTTTCGACATTTTTTCTTTTAGCCAGAAAAGTAACTTTTTAAAAATCCGACTTTTTTAACTTTCTTTCACGTTGTGTGTGTTTTATGTTTCGTATGTTCTTTGACTAAAGCGCTAGTTATAATAGACGCAATCAAACGTTGCCGTAACGGCAGAACTGTCACTTTGCCGTAAGAAATCGTAGAGCTGGTTATAATGCAACGCACGTCACGCTCTGTTTACATTTTGGAAGCTGTCATATTTACTTGTTTACTTATCTTTTTTTTATAAATGGCGCCTTTTTTTAAATCGTTTCTGAGGAATACGCACAGCTTCAATCAACTTTTCGTTGAACTTGTTTATATTTTCACACATTTCAATTGTTTCATTAATAAAATATTCACACGGTAAAATTTTAGCAATGACTTTTGCAAAACGCGAATGTGCTTTTATTCTTTTTAGGTTAGATTGAACTGTCAATTTGCCGTAACGTGGCGGAAGAAATCTAATATCAACAGATTTTACCTTTTCTTTCTTGATTCACGGATTGTTTGATTCACGAAAGCGAATTTTTTGATTCCCATTTTCACGCGTCGATTCACATTTTCTGCTTGATTCACCCTTATTTTACACCCTGCTCTTTATTATTATGCATGCTATATTCAGTTCAGTCAGATGTTTATAACTACTTGAAAGAAGCTTCCAAGATATAGAAAAATATATATTGCTGATCAGCCTCGCCTAAATAGTTGATTTAACGGTGTCTGTTCGTCTGTCTGTCATCTGGATCTTTCGCACAATAACTCGCGTATATATTGAGCAATTTTAATGAAATTTGGCAGAAACCTATGGTCCAAAGGTACGGACATGATTAATAATGGACGTGATTGGTCTACTGCCGCCCTACACGACGCAATCAAAGTGACTAAGGACGGAATTTTTAAAACGTTTTTAAAACGTTTAACTCACTTAAGGGGGGAATAGGGTTAATTCATGTAAAAAAAGGCACAATTTTGTGATTTATTTTTATGAAACAGATAAAATCTATTTATTCAAACCAATGGTGTATTATAGCATGATATTTGAAGAATATTGTGTACAATTTTCATGGAGAACTATTAAAAAATACGGCAATGGCAGTAATTATTTTGGAGCGTCTCGGAAGGAAAAAACGCAATTTTTAGCGAAAAAAATCGGTTAATTTGTTATTCTGAAATGAAAAATTTGAAAAAAAAAACTCTCTGGCATTATCTCATAAACTATGTACAGAAATTACTTACTTACTTACTTACTTATGTGCCCATAACAACCGAACATCGATTTAGCCCGAAAAAAACATGCTTCGCCAGCCATCTCTGTTCTTCGCTAACCGGCACCAGTAAGAAATTCCAAGCGCCGTCAGATTCTCCAGTACATGGTCCTTCCACCGGAGGTTAGGTCTTCCTCTTCTGCGTCGTCCTCCAGCGGGTTCCGAATATAAGACCTTCTTAGCTGGAGCGTGTTCTTTCATTCGCTCGACATGACCTAGCCAGCGCAGCCGCTGGATTTTAATGCGCTTTTCTATGTCAATATCGGCATAAAGGTCGTACAGCTCATGGTTGTACTTTATTCGGTACTCGCCACCAACGCAAATAGGTCCCAAGATCCTGCGTAGGACTTTTCTCTTAAAAACTCCAAGCATTCGCTCATCCGAGGTGGAAATTGTCCAGGCTTCGATCAGCCTCATTCCGTTATCGGAGGTGGTGGTGGAGGCTGAATTTTCTGACAGTTGGACCAAAGGTACCTTCCTTGCCCACCCTGGCATTAAAGTCGCCAAGCACGATTTTGATGTCGTGCCACTCACTTTAGCCGCTTCCCAGCGGGTGCCAGGAGAACGTTGCCCGGTGGTCGCCTATTAAGAATAAAGAAGGCGCCATCACATAGTAAGCAGAGCAAGCTACATGACTACCCCTCATTAACAAATAAAGGTATAATCAAATAGCGCTCAGATCAAACTACATGACAGCCAGTGAGTTGACTTGCGATAAGTTCAACAAGGATTGCGCTAGCCCCATCCGGTTGAAGCAGTTAGACATGTCTAAAGCATATTTTTGCCCTTGTCTACGATGAATCCTTCCTTCTTTTATTTGGTTTTCACCTAACAAAAGCGCGCTCGAGTCATGTAGGTATACAAATCCGACAGGTATAAAAATAGTCATAACTTCGTCAATTTTGGTACGATTGACTTGAAATTTAAGCACGACATTCTTAAGAAAATTCAGAAATTTAAAACCCTATTCCCCCTTTATTATAGTACAACAATATTTGGCACGTAGAGTTAGTTATACTGCTACATAATTTTGTAGCAGCTACGTCCACTTTTTAATGTGGCTCCCGTATGAAGTTGCGGATATTAAAAAGAAAACTTAAACCGCTATAACTGTGTGGATTAGTATTGCAAAGATAATTAGGCACTCCAGTATTTTTATAGCTCCCATGTTTAAACTGCCGACTGTAAGGTTATTTTTCTACTTCAAAATAATACTTAGCATATTACTTATCATCACCTAATTTAAGCACATAAATATTCAGAAAAAAAGACAATTACCATATTTAAACTTTATATTAAATAAGACAATATAGCCTTGAGTATGTGTCTGCCATACTCGTACAAGAGAGATATATTTATAATAAATTGCTGTATTCATAGCCAAAAATTACTATTATTTAAATACTATATTTATATATGCTAAGCCATTTATTTAGTTCTGATAAATTTTTTTTGTTCCTTAAGTATACATAACTATCGTATATATTATTCCATATATACGTCCACATCTATGTATAAGTATATACATATATAGCAATGTATTTATATTTGAGTAAATAGTAATTTGCTTAAAACCAGAGAAAAATAAGCTCATTGTTTTTTTTTTTTGTTTGCTGCAGTGGCAACTAACAAAAGCTGCAGAGACATTCAAAGTTCTTAGGAATTTCCAAGAAGAAGTAAACATTTATTATTATTTGGAATTATTCCAAAAATAATAATAATTGTAGTACAAGCAAACACGAACAACACGAACACATCAATATGATTTTAGTATATGGGAATATAGCAAACGTGTAGTTGGGATGGAGAAAAAGAACATCTAAAGCACCTAAGCACCTAAAACTCATAAAAAGCTAGGTGACTTTAGTCATGTAAATGTACTTACATTAATATGCAAGGTATAAAAATGTATGCGAATACCTAAAACGGATCTATGTGAGTACATATGGTTACTTGTGAGCTTAGTTTCGCATTAGTTATAAATGTATGACAAATATGAACGACAGTAAACAAAAAATTTTATGTTTTTTTTTGAATCTAAGTATTAGAAACTCTCATTGATTTAGAAGTCACACAAACTTGTAATATTGAGTTGTCAGAAATGTCATGCAACATTTTTAGAGCGATTCGAGTCAATGCACCTTTATTAATTATCATATAATGGTTTTTCATGCTCGTTGATAGCCTGATCGTCATTATCGAAAGTTATCGTCTTGCAAATAACGAAATAGATGATCGTTGATGATCGTTGATCATTCACCACACTCACTGAATAAGATTCAGTGAGTGTGGTGAATGAGGCAACACTTCACATACAAGAAGCAGCAACTTTTGTTAATGATACGTTTTGGCGCTTTCTTCGCTAAAGATGACTTAAGAATTAATAAATCCTAATTCTGCGCCATCACATACTAATTGTAATTCATGTGACACCATACATTCTACGATATTTTGGAGCATCTGAAACATTGTATTTCAAGTTATTTTGGAGTAGGCTCAGTGGCTACTCCAGAAGCTGCAACGATAAGGAGGTACTCGAGGTCGCCTCACTTCTGATAAACGTTTAGGAGATTACTATGAGTTTTTTTTCAGTTAATAAAACCTAAATTCATTTCTACGGGGTAATAAATTAAACATTAATGGAACAGTTCATAGATTGTTCATGGTTGCATATTATTTTATATGCCTACATAACATATCGTGGACTGGCAAAATGCAGCAAAATTAATAAAAGGTATTTACAAGCATTAACCCCTCCCACCCTCGCATCATTTGTTTATTTAACCTTCAAGTTTAATGTCAAACAATATTATTATTTCACATATTCAATTAGAATGAATGAATATCACAGTCTTTCTTAAAGTTGTATACATTTTTGCTATTCAAATGCAACCAATTTGCTGAAAATTATGGACAAAGCAAAGCCGAAATACTTGTTCAAACTGTAATAAACAATTCGTTTTCTCTGAATTTGAAGACTTATTTTATCGAATAAAATAAGTACGAAAGGAGCTAGCAGCCATTTAAGTATACAATAGTTAGGAACCCCTGATATACAATATATGCATATTTTATGCTTAGAGGAATAATGAAATAAATCAACTGGAAAAACATATTCTTAATTGAAACAAATGCATGTGATATATTTGTAGCTACATCGAACAAGGTAAAGGTCATTGAAGAGTTTTACAGATATTTCATCAAAGTTGAGTTCTTTTAAGTTGTAGGCAAATTTCTGTAACTCTAACTTGCTCTACTACTGCTTTGAAAATATCAAAACGCACAAAAAATTTCACTCTCTTGGTACCCTGTCTCTCGGTCTCTTCCTCTTCCTCTTAGAAAAAGTGAGAGAATTGAGATAATAATTGAGAATTTTTCTCAATTATCATATCATATAATAATGAAAAATATGCTCATGTACTAGAAAAATAATTCCATCCTTGATTTGATAATTCAAAACAAAATCACCCCGCCAAAAATGTACATATAAAGTGAGACAATTAATGGCTGCAACATACTGAACTAACATTATTACCATATAGTATACAAGAATCTAACAAACAAAAAAATAAACCAACACACAAACAAACAAAGAAACAATCCTCTGATAATAGATGATCTATAATATTTAGTTTTTATTACAGAGCTCGGCTGTTTGTCATATGGGTACACATGTATGTGTACGTAGATGTATACGCTAAAGTGGAGCCATGTATGATTTTTGTGCGCTTCAACAATGGAGAGAATCTCAGTATCATCTCAGTATTAAAGAACTAATTCCTTAGAGGATGCGCTGTAACAATGTAAATTTTAAAACCGAATTTTGATAAAAATTATTCACCAACCTTTTGGTATGCCTAGTAAATGTTTGAACTAAATTTGATGAGCTTGATATATTAATTAAGAACTCAAGACTCGGTGCACTTAGCAGAGAATATTTCTGCTAACGGCGAAAATGTGCTCATCCTTCTTTTGTTTCTGGAGGGTTGGCCACAGGGTTGAATTGAAAAATGTTCAAAATGTTCAAAATGTTCCAAAAACAGTACGTCGAGCGGTAGGGGAGCATAAATGATTGACATTAGAATAATTTTATTTTGAGCATTTGAAGCGCTCAACAGGTTCCAAGGTGCAGATAGTCGTGAAAAAACAATCACCCAGGGCACTGAAAATTGTTAGTCAGGAGCTAAGGCTAAGGAATATATAAGGCATTGAAACGAAATCAAGGACCTAGGAACACTATTAACAACTGCAAGGGATAGGAATATATATCATGAAATTGTAACACAAATAAACTAACAAAAAGGAAAAAAAACTTATAATTATATGTAATGAAAACTTGTATGTTCGCCAACATTCGGAATCGAATTGGCAAATAAAGAAGAAGAAGAAGTAAAAAAAAATTGTAACGTAGTGGAGCAGCAAGATATTAGAGCTTTTGTTACTGAAGTCAAATGCTATCATTTGAGGCTGGTTTGGTTCACCCCCAGAAAGTGTGCTTCATTGTGTTAGAAATGAAATTCAATGATTTGAAGATTATTATCATCTGAATAACTTCTTACCCTTTTGAGAACCGACAATGATGCGAGGTAAGTGCTTAATGGAGTTCTGAGGTTTTTAGTTATTCCTTGAAACTCCTCAAAAATTCAAAAACATATTTTTTTCTTCGACAACTCTATGTAAATTGAAATAGTCATTTTCAATTTTTCCTTTTCCTTTTTCCATGCAACCAATTTCTCATGAAATCCTAGAAGTGGAATCGCCTGTGGGCAGATAGCTCTTAGCTAGCACCTGTATGTGTTAATGTACTTATTTTTTAGATTAGCAAAAATACATTCCAGATTGAATTCCTATTGCAACTCCTTGAGATTGTCTTCATCAGTATCTACTTGATTTACAATTTGTGAAATGTCTTGGTGCCACTGGATCAGTACTTTTATATCCAGATGCTTCAGATGTTGATTTTTACTATTAATTCCATGCAGAAGCATAGTATAAGTATTTTGAAAAGAAATCAATCGATGATACACTCTTTATATGAAAATATCCATGTATATTGGTATGTAAAACTATTCAAATATGTCAAAATTAATAAAAAGAAATGCAATGAAAATCAACAAAAAACTGGATGATGGAACAACAAGATTGAACAAATGAAAGAAAATGTAAACACACACACACACATACAGCCGCACAAACGATTCATGCATGCATAAGAACATATCAATACTATACTACATAGGAAATTGGTGATGAGGGTAACCACAATAGCTTTCTGCTTGCTTGTACATGGTACATATGGTATGTAGTTACATATCAACTTATACCTGTTTGACTTCTTATGTTACAGCTGTTCATCACAATTTTACCAATCAATAAAAACATTTTCCTTGAAACAAGTGAATGGAATAAAAATAATAAAAAAAAAAGAAAGAGAAGGAAAGAAAGACACATCCGAGTATGAAAGCGAAAAAATGCCTGTCAACATATCGAATGACAATTGTCAATATTTTCGAATAATTTGCCATTTCCATTTTGCATCTTCATATGCCCTCACCATACCATTTTCAGAAAAATACTGCACATACCAACATATGTATATGCACAAGTAAGCACGATTATATGGCACCACAGCTGGGAGCCATTTTTTTTTTCTTATTTCGAATCGACATACTCTTACATAGCGCCAATGACGACAACGTACGGAATGAATGATGAAAATGAAATGAAAACATTGTTGAAAATCATAATAAATGCCATACATATGTTTTATGCATCCTAGTAGAGGAACATATAGATTTAAGAGTCATGCTGCTACTACTATACTTGTATACTATTATAGAGATAGTAAATATTAATATGCCATTGGGATATTATTATAAAATAATGTCATTATAAAGTTGGATGTTTTTGTCATTTCTACGCATTTGAATGCATATTCTAATTACACTATTACATTTATATGAAATTATTTTCAGATAAGAGATTTTGTAACACTTGTAAATAATTTGTGCTTGTTAATTCATAATATGAATATAAGTGCATGTACTTATGGGTTAAAGTATAGTTGTACAGTAATTAATGAATGTAATTAATATAAATCCACACGTAATGAGATGATAGTACATTTTAATAATAAAAGAGGCTCTAGTGGTTAGTCAAATAAGATTAGAAACAAGTTGAGTATTTAACCCTACTTCTCTATTTAAAATGAGGTTCAAATTTGATACATTTGGACAAAAATGTGCATAACGCTTTGCGACAGGAGCAGCAAAATTTATCATACTTATTTTCCTTCATATCTTATGAACGCATGCTGAATCGAAATCGTTTCGTCGGGAGAACTCTTGCACCTAATTGAAAGCGTTCCATTCTTCATCGTCTTTATAACAGCTTTCGAAAAAAACTGAACAGAATCAATCGAATTAGTTTGCCCGTAAATGATAAAACCATATTTTTCAGATACATCATGCATGTATGAGAAAAGGGCTATTGTCCAACGCCACACATCCCGTTAAGTCAGCATTCGTCTTGTTGTAAACGATGATCATCATTAGCTTGCGATTCTCTTCAACAGAAATTTCTTTCGAATGATGTTTCGTGCTTAACAGTACTACAACTTGATTCTTCTTAGGTGTATAGGCGGATAAAGTTATCCCATTCTTTCATACACACGAGATTTCTGTTGGAAGAAACGTTCTGTCCTTTCGGACGGTTCAAAGGAGAACCTATTTTCACTTTAACCTCTCGAGAGCCAACCGATAAGAAATGAAAATTTTCTGTTGTTTCGACAACAGCTCGTTTTCCTAAATTCTTTTCGGGCCGACATTTCGGCGCTTTCGCCGAGTAAGCTTGTGAGTTCCAAAAATATGCGTTGTTGCTATCGCACGCTGCACAGAATTTCATACCGTAGCTAGCTTGTTTGCTTGGGATATACTGAGTAAATGCAATCTCCTACGATGAGCTGTGCATTAACAGTAATATTCTTATGTGGATTGTAACAGCGTTTCAATGGGTTTTGCCCAAAGGATACAGACTCTCGAATCAATGTTTTACCAACATAAAGTAGACGCTTGATGGCATCGATTGTGACCCACTTCTACTTATGTTTCCACACATCGTAAAATTTTGTGTATATCAATATAACCCGCTCGAGCGCAGAAAAGAAAATATCAGATTCAGAAGGCTCATTCGAAGCACGGAACAAAATGAAAATTGTAGGACCTAAAGTAATACAAATCAAAGTAACATAAGAACTGAACAGTTAACAATATAATCGCAACACAAAATACAATATTTACTTAAAATAGTGCCAAGCGGTCGTATTGCATTTGTCTCTGGCTCCAATTTGTTTTCTATCGATTTATCTCCGGAACAGAATATTGCATTTGCTTGATTTTCAAATTCGATTCGCTGCCCACCTATCCGCAAGTAATTCGCAATTCTGACGGCAGCAACAATTTGCGATGGAAAAGCTTTTTAAAGATCTCTCTGATGTTAGTGACGTCACAATACCACCGCTCGGAAACAGATAATATAATTAGGCTGCTTTTAATACTGTCTCAATTTAACCTACAGTACTGGAAGAGAAGTTCGGTGGCATCATGATGGCATTTTCCTACATAAGTACGTCCTCTCATAGAGAGCGGCCACAATAACCGACCAACCCAACAACGGGCGTGTTACCGACATAGGAACTAATCAGTGGTTACCTCTTCGTCCTCGTCATAGCAGCATCTACAAATAGCATTTGCTGATAGACCTGGCATGGTAACATGTCTACTTACTAGAGATATATACCACTGGTATGTGAGAATGGTCACTTCATCGTTAGTTCTAATTTTTTTCTACTCAATAGCAGCATTGCATTAGGTCTCTTACTATTGAAGATAGGTAAGATTTCTCAAATAGTCACAGAAGTACTCTCATCCCGCCATCATCTATTCACTATTGGCTAGTGTTGTGTGATAGTGTTGTGTGATATGTAGCCGTCATATTGCGGCGAAATTTCTGCATTGTGAATTGGTCCCGACAGTAAAGTAAATAAGTCTCATTCTACAGATTTTTCTGTACCGGCATTTTTAACGGAACTCCTATAGCAATTGATGATACAACAAATCACTACAAATTAAAGCCGACAAGCATCGAATATCGATTTTTCATGAGCTCAAACATCAATGTCGACAACAGAGTCGAATATTTGATGATATCAACTGGGGATAGTGTATTATAAGTATCCTCATAGTGACGTCATATGAGGAGATACACGACAAAATGAAGTTACACCATGGCAAATCCTCGGCCTTATGGTGAAAAGTAAGAAGTCCCATCCGTTGTATTTTGCGAACGTTTATGGTAGCTGAAAAGCCCTTCTATTCTCATGGAAATACTCGAAATTGATGTTATTCTTGAATTGTCTCAAAATTCATGGGTAACCGGAAAGATGGGAAAAAGTAGGTAATCGTGGACAAATCTTTCAATGTGTTGTTCTTCACTCTGACTTTCTTAATAAAGTGTTCAGTATCACAACAAACAGGCAAAACTGTCGAAAATATCAGAATAATGCAAATATCTCATAGAAAACATATTCTTAGCTTTTCTCTCTTTGAAATATGTGTGGTCTTCTCGAGTTATAAACTAGTGTTGTCCTCTCTACATTTGGATTATTCTTCATTATAAATATGTTTTTGAAAAATATAAATCAAAATAAATATATACGTAAATATTGTGTTTCGCAAATGTATGTGAACGTTTCAAGCAACAATAACGTTTGTCAAAGAATTAATTATATATCGTATATCGTTGAGTTTGTTATACAAATATTAACTAATTTATTTCATATACGATATAAATATTCGCAACCAATAATAAATGAAATTTGCATTCATCTTCTGCTTTTTCGTAGAAACTCCACTATGGCTATTATTACAAGTTGCACCCATACGCAACGAGAGGGATTTGGTTGTGTTATTTTTACTAACATTTCGAGATATCACCGCATTAAAGCAACCAATCGACAGCGAAGACACAAAGGGTGGTACGTATTACAAATAAAAGGAATATATATGTTTGATGACACTTTATGTTTTATATTTAAACAAGGAGTGTAAAAATGTGTATTTTCTTTTATTTATTTTTATTTGATTTTATTTTAATTTATTTATGTGCAACCACAATTGGGTCTTATTTTGTTTTTTAGTATAATTATAAAAACAATTATTTTGTTGTTTATTAAATTTGTATATTAATTATATTAAGTACAGAAATATAACAAATTTTCATATAATGTAAATTCGAAGTCATCTTTTGTGGCAAAAGAATTAATAATTTTTCGAACACGAATTTTATCATTATTATTCATTTGTAGTAGTTAAGTTTAAATAAACATATTTTTGGTAAGCTCCTTAAAAAGAATTTTCTCAAATTTGCACTTTTCTTTCAACTCTTGATATTATAATTATAAATGTACAAATAATTTGCTAAACAAAAATCAAAATTTACTTTCAAAATAAAATCTGACTCAAAAATCGCTTATATAATGTTTTTAATTTGCTAAAAATTTCAAAATTTATTTTCAACTTGCCTATAATCTGATTCTGTTATTAATTTGCTCGTCAATGTTATCATTTACGCATGTACATAGTTAGTTATTGAAAATTGGCAGTAAATATTGCATGTACGATATATTATGCACAAAATGAGAGAACAATACTTACAAAATTGCTGGCATCATTCTAAATCACCAAATTTTTGTCATTTATGTGATTATACAAATATTTATTGTTATTCGTAAAATTTGTTATTTTTTTAAAAGACACCGAAAATATTTGAAAGAGGTTGATGTTCCGAACAATTTTGCTGAAGATAGTAATAAACCAACTGGTCTAAGTGTATTAAAATAATTATCATCATGGGTTTTAAGAACAAGAAATTCTTAAAAAAAAATTACCAAAGACATTGGTATGCGGAGTTAAAATCAAAAATGGCTTACGTTCATTTAAAAATAAAATTTTCTAACAAATCTGATAAAAAGGTTTACATCTAAATTTTTTTAGGGGCTCAAAGTTTTCCCCATTTACTTCATTCCCACAGCAAAACCATGGCGTATAAAACCATGTGATCCTTACTTCAGTGGTATGGGGTGTGTTCAGCTATCTCATGGAGAAAGCCTCATAAATGGATCATTTTGGTCCCACAAAGCCTGATTTTAGGTGGTTGATGTGTATGAAAATATATTCTACACATAATTTTACTATACATATATCAAAGGGGAACTCTTTACATAATATTTACAAATATAAATATGACTAGAAATTTTGGTAATTCATTTATTGAATGAATTTTATTTAAGTTCTTGCCAATTCAAAGAAAATGTTCAACGCCTTTCTTAATGTTGTTCCATGTGATAGGTTCGCTTGAAGTGAGTTTCCGCGAAATGCAGCGTTCTGCATAAGCTTTCTTACGTTAGGACCATTAAAAAAACCTGTGTAAATCAAAAGTATAATTTAACATTTTTATTTGGTGTGAATCGAATATGAAAGGCTTAATTTTCAAAATAACTTACCCTCTTTAGGCCTACAAAATCATTATATTACTAGGGCCGCTAATCTTTCTGCGCAATTATTTCGGTTCGAAAAATATGTCCGCCTCAATATATATCAACAATAATCATTGTTTTGATTGTCTTAATCTCACCTCCGTCATATTGACGAAACCTCTCATCGTGTTCTAAAATATCAAATGCAAATTGAAGAATAAAAGCCAACTCATTTGGGATATGACTGCCTTCAACAAAGTTGAACAAAAATATCATTATCTTTCATAGTCTGGATTTTGTTTAACTGTATAATTATTGTATTTGATCTTGTCTAGAATTTTGTTAATTAAACAAATTTTTTTCAAGTATTACATAAAGTTTGCACAAATTGTTGTCAAACTATTGTGTATCTGTTGCCTTGTGCCTTGTTACCGTGTGTTTATTCAGTGTTGGTGTTGTCCATTTAATGTGCAACCTTGATATTTACTCTCAAGTTTTAGGTTTATCAAAATTTGCCAAATTGGCACGTTCGGTGACACGAAGTCGTCAATTCAGCGCACATCTGCCCACGCTAAAGGATCCAACGAAACAATCCAATTTGGCGCATGTAAGTAAATACATAATTTCTTATCTGGTAAACATAATAAATGTGTAGGATATATAATTTACTTTACTGATTTATTATTTGTACATATTTCTTTTTTTTTCCCCCCTTACAGATGATGTCACTTAGTGCCGATATTATGCCACAGTATAGACAAGAAGCGCCTAAAACACCACCACATATACTGTTGCATTATTGTGCATTTAAAGCAATTTGGGATTGGGTGATATTGTGTTTAACATTTTATACAGCCATTATGGTAAGTATGCGAATTGCATCCAACATCTCTATATCTATTTCGAATTGATTACTGAGTGCAACAAGAACAAAAAATTACTTTGATACATGTGTGCATAAACAAAACTGTGTAAGGAATCAACTACCTACGTAAACGTTGTTGGAATGTCGGAAAAGGCATGATGCAGTTTGTAGTAGGTGGCGTCGTACATATTTGCTCTTGACCTAACATAAGTCCATCATATTAACCACATCAACAACCTCACCTCTGACGTAATAAAATCGTTCCATTCTTGAAACTCATTGTAACCGACGATGTTAGGAAATTGTAAAATGGATCCGATAATACGAGGCCCGGTACAAAATTGGAGGTTGCAGCTTAGATGAAAAAATTTGCCTCACTCACCATTTCCACTGTACCTTACCTTACATAACATTTCGGCTCTTTAAAACAACTTGAATGATATTGTATATCATTCGATTTTAACGAGGCTATCATACAGCACTTTACTCAAATTTTCGCCGAAAAGGACCGATCCCTCTAGGAACTCTAGGAACCATACAGAATTCCGAAATATAAAAAAAGAGCATCCATATAGCATATAATTAACTGAGCTTTGGTTTTATATATTAACATATGAGCCATGACCATCACTCTAAAAATGCGACATGACTTTTCCGACAACCCAATAGATTATATTCGTTTAGCGCAATTCAATTAGTGTCTCATTTTCAGATTTTCTCATTCAACAAAACACATAATGTGTAATGATCAAGTAATTTTCAGCAGCTACTGCGAGTGTGAGTCAATAAGTCCCTAAAATACGCAACATCCTGTTCAGCAAAAAAATCTTTTTATTTTTCCCACATAGTCTCCTTTCAGCTCCATACACTTCATTCAATGTTCCTTAATCCATCAAAATGGGCGTTTGTTTCATTCTTGTTTGAACTCTTCATTCGTCCCAAATTTCTTACCGCCGAGCAATTCTTCATATCTGGAATCGGAAAACAGTCAGGGGAGGCTAAATTGCGAGAAGATGTTGTATTAGAGACTAAGTTGTAACATAATGCATGTAATATTGCCATTGCTGCAGCGAATTTGTGTTGGGTGCCAGTTATCTCAATTTGCAGGGACTTGTAGATCTATCGTCGTAGTATAAGCTATCATTTCTCAATGGAAAACTGTTATAAATATGAGTTCATTATAACATTGCTATCATTTAGAACGATTTGCATTCAAATCGCATTACTACAAATTATATCAAATATATGTTTCATTACTTTGAAAATATTTCCACGTCCCCCGTTTTTATTTGTTGAAAGGTGCCTTAATTTTACACACATATAAAGTACTTATATACGTACTTCTGTACAAACGTAGTACATAATCGTACATGTGTGTGTAGGCTTAACTAAAACACTTCCCTTTTGCTACTAAATGTTAAACACAATTTGAGTACACACTAACAAGATTCCAAGTGCCACTAAAAGTCGAGTAATCAAATAATTTACGTGTTTGTGTACATTGAGTGTGTGGTGGAAACTAGGGTACGTACGTGTCATATACATACGAGTATGTGCATATGTACGATATGTATAAGAAGACCTCTGCTGTAAAATGCCACAACGCGAAAGCTTTAAGGTGGAAAATAGTAGTTAGAAACGCCAACAAAAATTACTAATATTATTATAATACACACATTATTCTGATATTGTTTTGTGTTCTACTAACTAAACACTTTTCCCATATTCATATAGGTATCGTACATACTTAAGTATATATATGATATGTATAAATGACACAACATTACAAATCAAATGACAATATTTACTACACGCACACGTAGAAAATTTGTCTCAAGTGGCTTTTATGTGTTGCTATTATACACACAAACAAATGAATGTGTAATATGTGCTTCTGCAGTTCGATTGGATCGGCAGAGGTACTACTTACTACCTATGTATGTATACTTACACGTAATTGTAGCAGTGGTATTCACTCTTTGTGTAATTGATACGAGTCTCCTATTAGTTCAATTCAACAGAAAAGCTATACTAGCATTAATCTCACAATATGCGCAATTACCAAATCAATTATTTAATATATTTTCTTTTATGAAAACGGAATACAAAATGATGACTCCATAATATGCCCATTTGTCAAATTAACACACATATTAAAATGGTGGTCATCTTACTTACCACATACGCTTATGATGAGTTAGAACAATCTACAGGTAGTTTTTCCACCCACACACATACAACATTTACTTTTATGTGGGATTCGTTAAGCGATAGCATTGTGAAAGTCGATTTTAACTGCATACTTGTTTCCTGACACTAATGGGAAATTCCAAAAGCCAACAACCCCTCCAACACTTGACCCTTCCACGAAAGGCTGCATATATCTTCCGAACGAAACATCTTTGCTGGGGCAGTTTCTACCATTGACCATAGAAATGACCGGGTCAGCGCAGACCATGTATTTTAATGCTTTTAACTAAGTCGATATCAGTGTAAAAATGCATACAGTTCGTAGTTATACCTTATTCGATATTCAATGAAAGTAAATTAGAACTACATATGTGCTAGTTTAGGCATACGCCTTCGCTGCATAATATTTTTGTTGCAACGCAAATGTTCGATCATCAATTCTTTTGACCATGACCACCATGATCAGGGTCCTGTTTTCCTACAATTTCATAAAATTTCGAAAAAATCGAAAAAATACCAAAATCACATCAACCAACTCACCGTTTAAGGACTATTTTCTCTAAGAGACATAAATATTTGATAAAAACTAGAAATTACTCTCGACATTTTTCCGAAGCTGCTGGGCTCTGAAGAACATCAGGCAACTTTGATATTATTGAATTGGGCATAGCTCTCTGCTAATTGGTACATGCTCAAGGGTAAATTATTTAGTCGTGACAGGTAAATTGACATGCTTATTTTGATTACTTCCATAAACAGAAATAATTAAAATTCTGGCCATTGTTATCGACCACCTTTCGTAGAATTTCTGTGATTTCTGGCCGACCAGTTTACGCAGTTATTTTTATACTGCAACTTTTTCTCAAGTGGAGAATTTTGATGCGATCGCAATAGATGGTAGTCTGAAGGTGCAGCACCAGGGTCATTTGTTGAATATTAACAAATCTTCTCAGCCAAGCCCATTCAGTATGTTCAGCAACAAATAAATATGCTTGTAAATCGGCGTAATCGAATATAAACGACTATCTCTCATATAAATGAATGTTTTGGAGTTTACGTTTTCAGACTTTATTAATGGAAAATCTTCACATAAAAATATTGTCATTTGAGTGCGTAATTATAAAGTTAATATATTGCGGAATGATTGTTTTCAGACGTTTGATAGATGGAAATTATAAAAATTTGTGAAATCGGATCAAAACCACACATACCTGCTATACAAACTTTGTGCATGTAAAATAAAGTCATCAACCTAAAATTCATCAAATGAATATTTTCAGTGTCTGTTCTAGAGATGAGCATAGTGTCCTAACATTTTGATGAGAGAGACCAAAAACCCAGCTGATGTTTTACAAACAAATACAAATATTTGCCACTTGTATTGGTTTGGTTGAAAGCCTAAGTTATCACTAAATACTCTTCGGAATTTTCGAGACCTGACGCAATTTGATAATTGTAATAGAAAATGGGTTTCCATTAATTTGATGAATAATAAATTGTTTCATATCGTTTGGTTGAGGAAACTGTACGGCACGTGTAACTAAATATAACTAACTACAATATATATAGTAAGATCCAATATATGTAAAAATTATTAATAAATATTCATAATTCATAGAAAACTATGAATAGAGACGGTAATTGTACGTGAATGCTCGTAATAAACGAACATGAATAATGAATGAATAAATTCAAATTAACTATTGTTTTGATACTCCAATATATACACATTCACAAATGAATAGTATATAGTATAACTATTTATTAATAAAATGTCTCTTGCCGTATATTTTTAGGTGCCGTACAATGTAGCTTTTAAAAATAAAACCTCTGAAGATGTTTCACTACTCGTTGTCGATTCCATTGTAGATGTTATATTCTTTATAGATATTGGTAAGTAGAATGAGCATTTAAATAAGAATGTAGCTAATAGAATAGTTCTTAGTAATAATAATAAAAATTATAATAATAATTTTAATTACAAGAAATAGTCATGTAGTAAATTAATTAAATTATATATTTACATATTATAAATAAATAGTTACAATTACTTACAAACAGCAAAAAAACAGAACTAAACGTTACTAAATGAACCACACATAATTTGCATCACTTAGACTATCCACAGGTACCACCAAAATTCGCAAACTTAAATAATAAAACTAACAAACAAATATTTTCAACAAAAAAAAAAAAAACAATTTATCAAATGTATATATGAAAAAACATATACATTGTAGATACACGCTATTTATGAAAGCGTCGCCAAATTACATCTGCATTTTACGCACAGCCAAACGGTGGACATTGCCACTCCTCTTCAAAGGCACGATACGTATTATGTAGTACATACATAAATTTACCTCTTATTACGTTATATAATAAACAATAACTAGTTTCACACAAAATTCTTTCTATGTATTTGTACATACACCACTTCCAACCACCACCATCCACCACGACTCTTTTTCACTCCCCTTCACCAACAACGCTCTCTAGTTATGTACCAATACATTAGATCTTTAGTTGTACCCATTCATTAAAATTTGATTCTACAGTTCAATATTAGCAATTATATTTCTATTCCCTACACTTTAAAAATTAGATTTACAAAAAAATCCATATTAACAGTCCTATTCTAGCAAAAAAAGTATTAACATTTTTAACAAAGTATTAACATATTTAACATATTTAACAATTTTTAGACATTTGAAATCTATTTGTATAAATCACAAGGCTTTGAATCGATTGAGTATGAATACAGTGCGATTAATTAGCTGTGAGTATTTCTGTAACGAATTTTAGATAAAACTCTCCGTTCATGTACTATCCACTATCGTCAAATGCTCTGGTACACGATCAGACATACTTACTACACGACAGAACGCACCTATTTTAATTGATAGCGGCTCCATTATAGAATGAGATCAAATACCTTACGAGTATTCCAGATAAAAATTGGAAAACCCTTCTAACATGCTTCAATCTTGTCTTGTTACCAATCCTGGATTAAGAATTGTTGGGCTCAATAGAAAATGGTGCATAAAGTGTCCATGTAAAAGCTTGGAGAACAATTTATTTCAGGTGTAATAAAAACAACAATAAGACCGGGATTCGGGGCCTTGATAAACATCACAACACTACACCTTAAAGAACAAATTATGAAGTACAAAGTAAGGCCCCAAATCTAATAGAAGTACTATAACCAGTGCCGAAGATCACATTTAGCAATAGCACAATAGCAAATTAACTGAATAAATAGGACACTAATTCAGATTGGCGTTAGGAATAATAGCCCCAACAGCAGATTACGCCAGCTATTATGCAAGGATGCTATTTACTATATTCCTTGCAGAGCTACACGTTATATACTCCACCTTAAGTACACTCCTGGATGGCAGTAGAATTGACTCAATAATCTTTTACCAAACCCAGCAATCGTAAAGGTTCTAAAAGGTTCCACTTTCAGACAACTTATCCTAAACCAAGCAAGAGATTACAGTTAGCAGATATAGACACAAGAAATAGAGATATAATGCCTTACAAGAGAACATGTTTATTCTATAGCCTTACAAATCAGACCCAAAACAACGTTATTAAAACCTAGGTAAACCATGAAACTATCATCTAATTGGCTAATAATGCAACAGATGGTAGGGCTCAGCAGCTCTTAAATTCAACAGACTACAGCCGAACCTCCTTTCGAATGTAACCATGGGACATCACTTTTGTAATAACCACCTCTAGAATTAGCCTTTCAAACTCTGAATGGTTAATCACAGAGGATCAAAACTCCGAGGAGTTCTTAAATTTATAAGATCAAACTTAAAGCTTCTTTGTGGTGCAACCATGGGACATCACTTCTGTGATAACCACCTATAAAATTACCCTTTCAGCACTACTTCTTAGATTCAAATCCTAGTCGGCGATCTTATGTTGAGAAATTTGCGTCAGCATCCCCGTATTTTCATGTATCGCTTTCTAAATTTGTTCGACAGATCACACAAGGCTAATACCGTTCTAAATTTATTTCTGCGAAATCTATTGCCAGAGGAAATGCGACGCAGGAAACGACTGCACCAGCAAAAAAGGGTAATGTACCTTTCCAACGTTTTAGAGAAGGCCGTAAACGAAAATATACAGTTGACATTTCAAGGAAAATGTGTCTTCTTAAGATAGCAAAAACGAATGTACTAATCATCAATTATTCAATATCTATAGTTAGTACTAAAGATCTGAATGTTTTGACCAGCTGATTTTATCTCTTTTAGAAGATATCGCTTTGATAACTACAATTGGAATCAGTTAAGAGCCCACTCGTCTATCTTTAGTGTTTATAATTCAATAATGGGTTTTATTATAAACAAAAAATCGTGTACCAGAACAACTGAGAATATTAAGTAATTTATAAATATTGCTCTTCTAAACGCCTTCTAGGTTTTTTTGTTAAACACCATTTTTTGCTAGAATATGAAAGTTATTTGAATATGAATATGAAACTTATTGTTTGGTTAATAATGCACTTAAACTCGTATTTTTAATAGAAAGTCGTCGCATCCAAAATGAATTAGCTCCTACAACAACAATCATATAATCTGTACTCAGAAATCTTTTATCAGCCACTATTGATTCATTTCTGATCTAAAAACTATGGAATATATAGCTCTGATAATCATATTCAGTGCGAAATTTCGAGAAGTATTATCTATATAACCTCAAATAGTTTTGCAGTCATAATTGCTTACTACAGAAATTATGTTATCTTTATATGCTGCTATTTTCTTAGAATCATGACAGTGATTAGACGATGTGACAAATGGTAATTGTAATAATTTGTTATTCAATCCTGCCTAGAATGCCTGCTGCAATGACCTCTTCATTTGGTCTGAAATCTTCTAAAACAAAAAATGAAATTGTGGCATGATATTCAACTTTCAATGCATCACGTTTCAATGACTTGTATGAAATAAAAAGAATATATTGACTCAATCATTTGGTCTTTGAAGGTGGCACATAAGTAAATAAGTGCCGCTGTAAGCACATTTTCCTATCGAAGCCGATACAGCTAAGTATCTACGGTTAGTCTAATTGATGGAGTAAACACGAAAAACAAAATTTTGCAAAATTTCAAATATGCTTACCAAGAAGTCAAAAGCAAATTTCAGGCTCGACAATTTTATTTTTTCATATCATCAGAGTTTGCTACACTTCCACTTGTTCCAAAAAAGTCTTCTTTAAGAAAAATACGTAATTCTAATCTGAAATACAGTTTTCGTTTCTTGGGACAAAAATGGTTAAAATTACGCAATTTTTTTATGTTCATGTATCGGCATATATGGCATAAAATTGAGCCACCTTAATAGACATAATCGAAACTGTTTTTATTAAAAAATTTCTTGAGATCGTACAAAGAGAGCACACATAGGAAACTGACTGTTTAATAATAATCCAGCTCGATTTATGTAAAGTCCATTTAAGTCTTTAAAGATCGGATAGGATACTTCAAACTAACTTATGCTAGTTATCTGCATATTTCTTAAAGGCACAATATCACTGATTGACGCAGTTTGAAGCCAATAATTTCATAATTGAACGTTATAATATTTATGTGGGATTATTTGGCAAGATTTGTGATTGAAGTCAGAAAATATCTACTTTGGAGGATAACGAACGATAATATCAATCGAATACGGGAGCAGATGAATGCATGATTTCTTTTATATTTATTTAATTTTAAAAATAACACTTTTTGAAATATTTACCATTTTTGATTTGTCTATTCTAACTGTCGTTGTCATGATTTTATCCAAAGATTTCGATGATATTATATTATAGCCTAGAAAGACGACAGCGTTAATCCGGATTAACCCTGCCGTCTGTCTAGGCTATTAGATTATATTCGTTAACTACGATACCTACTCTGAATATAAGGTCAGGATAGTGTTTAGAATTCTTTTTATATTTCCGAGGATCTTGAGAAATATTCAACCTTCCCATACGCAACATTCATAAATCTATACGATTGTCTTTAAAATATTTAAAATCCTATTATTGTTATGATTGTTGTGTGTCCACCTTCTTCCATTATTTCTTGGATCGCTTCTAATCATTGAACGATGTTTTTTTGAACACTTTTGGACAATATTATATTCTCATAATAGATTAATCGCTGAGTGGAGATTTTCTGCTGGATAAACCCTTTATATTTTTCGTGAGGCTGAGTAATTTTCATGGCCGTTGTACGACCTAATAAGAAAATCTTCTCTAAACACCTATTGTCAAGACACATTAGAAGTTTTCAGTGGTACATAATTCCACATAGTTTTCATTATTTTTTTCAATTGTTTGGTTTTTCCCTAGAAGAAATTTATAGAAACAATTAGTATAATTTGTTAATACGCATAGCACCGGCAAAACACTTGTTAAAGTGGCAAATGGAAAAATTAGAAAAATATATTTATATATAATTCACACACATACACATCTAACTAGCAAACACGTATTTATAATTGTTAATTAAATATTTTTATAATCGTATCTATGTAGCCGCAATTTTCAATAAAATATATCCTCAAAAAAAAATTTTGTCAAAAAAACGATCAAATTAATAATTATAACCCCATTTCTCTCTCTCTCTCTCTCTCTCTCTCTCGCTCTTGCTCTTCTTCTCTTCTTGTTCTCTTCTTCTTCTTTTTCTTGCCGATGTTGTTGTTGTTGTTGTTGCTCTTCCTGTTTTACTATCTTCTTCTTCTTAATCTACATTTTCTCGTTCTTCTTGAATGTTCCTTTGTTTGTTTGTTTGTATGTGTACTCTGTTAATTTACAGTGTTAAATTTTCATACCACATTTGTGGGTCCCGGCGGTGAGGTCGTTAGCGATCCAAAAGTGATACGCATGAATTACCTCAAGTCGTGGTTCATCATTGATCTGCTCAGTTGCCTGCCATATGATGTTTTTAATGCCTTCGATCGTGATGAGGATGGCATCGGTTCGCTGTTTAGCGCATTAAAAGTGGTACGCCTTTTGCGTTTGGGGCGTGTCGTGCGTAAATTAGATCGTTATTTGGAATATGGTGCAGCAATGTTAATATTATTGTTATGCTTTTATATGTTGGTCGCACATTGGCTGGCCTGCATATGGTATTCGATTGGTCGCAGTGATGCTGATAATGGGGTAAGTACAACTGTATGTGTACAAATAAAAAAAAGCAATACAAAAATAAAAAGCTTAGCAGTGTATTATCGCTATTATTTTTACGCTGTTCAGATTTTGCCAAGACTAAATTAATGCACTCGTAGAGGACGAACACACCAAAAATTGGTCATACATTGGTCTACATATTGAAACAATGGAACCATCTCTAGAGCCTTAAGAATTATTTTTAGATCTGCTCAAAACATACTGTCCTATCACTTACATATAGGCCCAGTAAGACTCAACAAGAATCGAAGCAGTTATATGCATATTACAAAGTTTCTCACAAACTATCTACTTCAGTTGAGCTATCAATTTCTATTTGTTTTCAACAGACCCGAATATGTGATGTATGTGAAGTATGTGATGCTAATGCTAAATTACTATGATCTGCATTTCATTTGCGTCTTTACAGAAATTTAGAATCGTTTTGAACAATATATTTATACTAATATATTTTGACCGCAGAAACACTATTTAGTATCCATTCCAATGTTAGACACAAAGTTACACTTTCGAATTATAAGCATGTGTAAAACTTGTTACGTAACATACTTCAATTTCCTTACGTCATTTATGGGGTTGTTCATTACCAAGTTATACAACTGCACATATTATGAAGTCGGCGGCATCAACAGCATTACGTCTGAAGACAACCAATAATTGGTATGGATTTGGCACGGATATAGGGCACAGGAGCATCCTGCCACTGGTATATGACAGTGTAAAGGTGGTGCAAGTGGAAGGAATGGGAAGGTGTGGAAAATCACACAGAACACTCATTGAAGATGGCCTCACATATGTGAGGAAAATGACATCAGTATTTTCACTGATGGCTCATTAATGGATGACCGGGCGGGTACTGGAATCTTCTCTAAAGAGTTGGGACTAGCATGCACTCTAAATGTGGGAAGATACGTATCGGTCTATGAAGCAGAAATGCTTGGTTTGATGCATGCGCTAGACCATCTACTGGATGGAAAGGTGCAAGGTAAGAAAATCTTGCTAGCACTCGATAACCAGGCGGTGGTCATTCGACTGCAACAACCTACGGCATCTTCTAAGCAGGCGCTCGAATGTGTTCACAAACTTAACAGGTGTGCTCGTAGTAATGCGATTACTCTTATGTGGATGAAGAACACATTGGTATAGAACAAAATGAAGCTGGAGATGCCTTGGCTAGACAAGGATCTGAAGCTGAGTTTTATGGACCGAAACCAGTAGTTGCTCTTAGCAACGGGACTGCGAAGGCAAAGGTCGAAGAGTGGATAAAGAAACTCCATCTCACAAGATGGGAGAACTTATCCACTTGAAGACCGATGAAGGCTTCGTTGAGGCTATCAAAGGGCTGTGAATCGGGGAGGGCTCTCAGGCTAGGACAGTTAACCGGTTGACTGCATTAATAACTGGGCATGGCATTTCAGGTACCATCTCAGCAAGATGGGTCTTGTTGAAGGGGAGGATGCTGACGATTTGAGGGACAAAAAGGGACCCAGATAAGTGGTCTGATTCCGCTAATTCCGCTAATTCAATAGCTCTTTCTCAGAAAGTCGTACATTTGAATTACGTGATTACGACATTAAGAATTCACTTTTTAAAAGCTTTTTAAAAATCTTTACGAGAAGCTGAAAAACAGTGAAGTAATGTGAGTTCTCTCACTCGTAAGCAGCTAATATAAATTTGTCCTTTCTAAAATTCGAATGCAAGATCAGAATATGCACAATACAGTTCTGATTGTTGCATCCTAACTACTCTCTGATCAAAACAGTTAGTGAGTGATCTTTAAAATCAAACCCTGCTCGGGGAGACGCTATGAATCTAGATGTGAGACGCAACAAAATATCTACCTTGATTCAGGGTGTTACGTGGTTCCATGCCCATTGGATAGTAGTCAGAGGATAATACTGGCTGTGTTTTTTGGAACTATTTCTTATATCTGATCGCCTCAGGAAGAAACTATAAATTTTCGGGGCATAGAACTCCTCTCTGGATAATTATATTTACCTCTTAAACACGGTACAGGCTGCAGTACATAATATGTCGGGTAAGCAGTCAAATATGAAAAAAATGGACAAAACTAAGACATAACCATAACCATAACCAAAACTACCATGCAAACACATGAATAATCCTCGCACTGAGGCCCTTTCGGTAGGTAATAGAAACCCCGGCTCTGTCCCTCTTGGTCTCTCTGTACCATACGGCAAAATCAGTGATGCCCTTTTAAGGCGCTATGTCAGTATATCGTTGGAAATACAATTTCAATGAAGTATTACATATTAATGAAATTAATATGTAACCGGAGTTCGGAAATCTAATTTGCATTTGCAATGTCCCAAAGTCAATTGGATTACTCCAAAATATGTCCATTTGAGATATTTTGAAATCAATTTGGAGTAATCTGAAATCGAATTTAGATCTAGAAATTTCTGGATTGTTAATGCAATTTTAGAAGTGCATTTGGCAAATTGATACCGAATTTTCTGAAGTCAATTTTGATATTTTCAGAAACTATTCAGAAATCAATTTGAATTGAAATGTTCTGAAATTAATTTCTAGTCGGAACTTGGAAATATTGTATTAAATTTCCATGCGCTTATAACTACTACTTTTGATATTCAATTTTCATTTTTGGTGTGTTCAACAAAGCTGTAAATAAATAAATATGCGTATATGTAAATTAGAGATTAATTTTTATCAATCTAATAACTGCCATTTATTTATTTCAAAATGCTTTAAAACAACTTAATCGAAAACAAACTAAACAATAAAAAAAATAAAAACGAAAATCAATCAAACAATCAAAAATACTAAAGATACAATATAGTTGGTTGTGGAAATTGGCAAATGTCACACAATCACCATACTCATACATATGGAGCAACGATACCGGTCCCGAGCTGATAAATGGTCCATCGCGTAAGAGTATGTACGTGACGGCATTGTACTTTACAATGACATGCATGACATCGGTAAGTCTAAACGTACTATTTTATGATGAAAGCGAATCATGTATATTTAGTATTTTACATAAAAACTAAAAAACAAAATTATTAAAAGAAGAACGAAAAAGAACGAAATTTTTGAAAAACAAGCACTATACATATTACACTTTAAAAAAAATGTATATATTATCGCAAAAAATACATATATTCTATAATCTAATTACAGGTGGGCTTTGGTAATGTCGCCGCCGAGACGGACAACGAGAAGGTGTTCACCATCTGCATGATGATAATTGCAGGTGCTGTGTCCGACACGTTCCGTTGCCACGTCAAATGATATGACTTGCGCGGACAACATTTTTCTTAAAACAATCCAGAGTAGTAGTGCTTCACACACTCTGTTTTTCGCTCTCGCTCTAAAAAAAAAACAAAACAAATGCAAATATGCGCGTTTTTTATTTTTATTTGTTTATAATTTATCCAAACAATTTTCTTATTTATACAAATTTCAATTGGATTACTATACGTTTCATTTATATTACAATATTCCGTGAAGGCCACTCACGCGCATATTTCATTTGTCATAACGCTGCTAGAACTAATAAATGCTGAGTTGGTGTAGCGCAAATAAAGTATCTAATATCATATTTATATCTTTTGCTTAAAATTGTATTATTCATTCATAGTACGAAATTTTAGAAATCACTCCTGTTGCTTGGAATATATTATTCTTTCATTGTTTTATCCTTGGTTTATAGCAAAGCTTAAGTTCGTTTGGAAGAAACATTTCTTGGGGTAAAAAGTGAACAACCACATAAAATTTTCGAAAAGTGCAAATTATTAACAAAAAAATGTTGAAACATAAGTTTGCTTAGTAAAAACGGTCAGCACAATGATGCCTGTCATAAATATTCCATAATTGTTTTGTTGCAAGCGCAAGCTCTAAATTTGTACGACTGTGTTAATTTTTCAAAAATTCATTTTTCCACAAATTATGTGAAATGTTAAGATGTGAATTAAATTTTCTATAAGAAATACAATTTATCATGCCTCTAATATTTTAATTTACATATTTTCCTACATTTGTATTGGGTTCGGTTAGATGGAGACTACCTTTCACTTACGAGGACTTCTTTATACCTACTTGATCCATTATATTGTAGTACCGAAGTCTAGCTTCCCCATCACATCGCGGAAACTAGTCTGAATTTCGGGTGAAACGTGAACGAGTTCAAAGAGGTTATATTTAAAATAACTTCCGAACTTCGGGTAAAACGTCAAATACCTCCTACCCGACGACGAGGCAGTTCGGACAGATTTAATTTAGAATAACCACCGAACTTCGAGTAAAACGTCAAATATCTCCTACCAGACATCGAGCTGGATGGAATAAAAAATAAATAAATAAATATATGGGTCACAAAGGGCACTTTGGCCGAGCTTCTCTTCAAGTATTGTTATGCGTGTCCGATTTTGGACAGCATTAGAAGTTATCTCCTTATTTTAGCCGGTACCGAACGGCAAAACCCTTTTCTAAACTTTTCACAGAGATCATTTAGAAGATTTTTCATGGCAAATTATTACTGCCGGTAGAATTGCCAATTGCATGCCGACAGATGGGTACCATTCAAAAGAAAAATCTTTCGATATACAAATTTTGCTTCAGCCGGGGATTGAACCCACGACCTACAGTTTAGAAGGCCAATGTCAAGGAGTATCATCATACGACGTACAAGTGCAGGGCATTCGCACAAGATTCCTCCTCGTCCTCACAACTGTGACAGATGAGATACGTTGCCATTAAGCAGTGCAGTGCAGAAGATGTACACGAAATTTAAAAGTCCCGTCTGATATTTTCAGATCATTTGAGCTGTGAACAGGCTGTTTCCAGGACAAAGACTAGGAAAATGAGGAATCTGTTCAATATTTCTTCTGTCGATGCTCCTTTCTGGCACTCCGAAGGCATATTCTACTATAGAATACCTTCTCTACAGGCGCAAAACCTAATAATTCGGCATAATTTTTTGGATGTAAACAAAATATGTTTGATATAATTCGTCTTAATGAAATTCAATTTCGTTATCCACACATTTTTTTTCGAAGTTATTGCACCAATATCTCTTCCTAAACTAATCGCGGTGGCTATATTCAACATACGAAAGAAAAAATTTAGTATGATGGTCCTTTGCTATGCTATCGACTGTAGAGTAGTGTCATTATAATATTACATTTGCTTATTAATTGTCAGATAATTGCAATTAAAAATTATTGCTAATAAAAAAGAAAATCTAAACACCATTTCATGCATTTTAGTTGACATTTTCTCATTGATGCCAAATCTACTCGAAATAAAAGTATTTATTATACTTGTACTAAGTATAATTCTACAATATTTTTAAAAATATTCTACCAACCATACACTCTTTCACAAAAATAATAATGATAATAATAATATAAAAAATACTTCAATACAATACACCACAAAAATAGTCGGAATATTCTTCGCTATGTGTGAGTTTTCTAGTTGACTAATTATTAACAATAAATTACAAATACATACTTATATAATAAGAAGGCAGCGATTGAAACTATTAGTAGCGTATTCAATTCTTGCTTTTTTTTGTCTATTTCTATAATATTTGTCTTAGACTGCTTTCAATGTTGTCACGAAAATTGGCTTCATTAATAATTGTTATATATATAGAACGTCTCAATTGCACTTAACAATTCACTTCAGAAATAGCACCTTATAAATTGGGCTAGTACAAGATGGATAGATATTTTTTTCGAATTCCATACAACAATCAACAATCGAAAATGAAGAATTTTTAAATTATTACCAAAAAAATTTTTATACACCTACTATATATTCTTCATAAGATATTCGCGACGATGAAAATCGACTACGTCCAGATTTACTTCAATATAGTTCAATATAGTGTCACTTAAAGTCTGTTGGATTGTATGGGATTATGGGCCATTTAAAGCTTGGAATAAGACCAAACCTCCGGTGGAAAGACCAAGTGCTGGAGAACCTGACGGCGCTTGGAATTTCTAACTGGCACCAGCTAGCGAAGAACAGAGATGGCTGGCGAAGCATGTTATTTTCGGCCTAAATCGATATTCGGTTGTTATGGCCACATAAGAAGAAGAAGAAAAAAATTTTGATACACCTACTATATATTCTTCATAAGATATTCGCGACGATGAAAATCGACTACGTCCAGATTTACTTCAGTATAGTTCAATATAGTGTCACTTAAAGTCTGTTGGATTGTATGGGATTATGGGCCATTTAAAGCTTGGAATAAGAATCGGCTATCAAAAACAACTCATACATATTTTTCCAAGTCATGAGTTTATTAGAAAGATTGGACTTTTCGTCTGGCATTACAGCATTATGTTGATCGAATCAACATAATTTTTCGATTGTTTGGCCTTCAATCTCAATGATAACTTCGCTTTCGTGTTTCAAGGTCTCTGTCGTCTCTGAGTGGTTAGCGTAACACTTACGAAGGCGGTCCCAGAACTACTACAGAAAACACAAAATTTTGGGAAAATTTTTCTTTATTTCTAAACATAATCTCCTTTTAGCTTTATACACTTTTCGTAGCGACATTCTATAGCTTCCATACCCTGTTTATAGTATGAACTGTTTAGCTCATTAAAATAGCCATCTACCTCAGACTCCATCCCTTCACTGTTTGCAAATCAACCAAGATATTTTTTCAAATTTGGAAATAGAAAAGAATCCGAAGGAGCTAAATCTGGCGAATAAGATGCGTGCTGAAGCAATTCGAGCTTTAACTCATTGATTTTGGCCATCGCAATAGCGGATGTGTGAACTGGTGCATTGCCTTGATGAAACAACACTTTCTTTTTCTCCAAATGCGGCCTTTCTTCTTTAATTTCATCACTTAAACGCTGCAACAAATTAGCATAATACTCGCCGTTGATTGTTTCTCCTTTCTGAAGATAATCAATAAAAATTATCCTACGTGCATCCCAAACAACAGACGCCATAACCTTGTCTGCATATGGAACTGTCTTCACCTTCTTTGGAAAGCAAACGCGGCACCCATCTTGCCCACAGCTTTTTCATCTCCCAATTATCGGTCAATATACCAGCTGTACAAGCTTAAATCCGCTGTTTTTCGGTAAAAAAAACACACATTTTTTTCATAGAAAGCCAAAAGTTAATTTATTCAAAGGATTTGCCCTCACTAGCTATACATTTTTCCCTCTGGCAATTTGTGTATACCATGCCTAAAGAATTCCTTATCTTTCGAGGCAAACCACTCGTCAAACCATTTTCCGACGTCTTCATACGAATCGAATTTCTGTTCGGCGAGCGGGTACCCATCGACGAAAACAGGTGATAGTCAGAAGGTGCCAGGTCTGGTGAATAAGCGGGATGAGGTAGCACCTCCCAATTAAGTGTGTCCAAGTAGTTTTGACGTGTGCGATTGGGCGTTGTCGTGGAGAAAAATCAGCTTCTCATGTCTTTGTTCAGCCTTTTTTCACCCAAAGCACGGCGCAATTTCACTGTTGTTGGTGGTAGCGGTGAGCATTGACAGTTTTACCAGGTTTCAACAGCTCGTAGTAGATGACACCCTGCTGATCCCACCAAACGCACAGCATCGTCTTGCGTCCAAAACGATTTGGTCTTGGAGAAGAAGTTGCTGGTTGGCCGGGATCGACCCATGATTTTTTTCGTTTTGAATTCTCAAAGTATGTCCACTTTTCATCGCAAGTCTCCACAAGATGCAGGAACGACTTTCTTTTTTTTCTAGCAAGCAAGATTTCGCATGTGTTTTGGCGTCGCTCCATCTGCCTATCGTTCAATTCATGGGGTACCCATTTTCCAAATTTTTGAACCTTCCCCATGGCTCGTAAACGTATGGAAATGGCTTCTTGAGTAACACCTAACTGTTCGGTAAGAATTTTTTGCGATTGGGTGTCGTCCTCATCCAAAAGAGCCTGCAAATCATGGTCCTCAACTTTTCTGCATGTATTTTCACGCTTCTTGTCACTCAAGTCAAAATGACCTTCTTTGAACCGACGACACCAGTCTGTGCAAGTGGTTTCCGATAGCACACTGTCACCATAGGCCTCCACAAGCATTCGATGCGACTCAGTAGCAGATTTCTTCAAATTGAAGCAAAAAAGTGGAGCTTCCCGTTATGCTCTTTTTCTGGCACGAAACTAGACATGATTATACGAGGAAAAATGTATGTTGTTGTATGAAATCACTGATGATGTTTACGAATTGATGTAAACAGATGTCGAACTCATAAAAAAAAGGATGCACAGTCGATAATAGCTCAATATGCTCACTAATGCCATCTACGAGCAAACAGCGGATTTAAGCTTGTACACCTGGTACGATGTATGGCACTTTTTGAAATGCCTGTAATTTCACCTAGCCCATGTACCTTCAGCAGGCGATCATCCAATACCATTTTGTGGATTTTCTTAATCGTTTCTGATGTGGCCATCTCAATTGGTTGACCACTACGGTGTTCGTCTTGGCAGCTCGTACAACCTTGTTTAAACTCTGCCACCCAATATTTTATGATCGTAAACGAAGGAGCAGACTCCGCCAGAGTAAAATCTAGTTCGTCTTTAATATTCGTTGAACTGAGACCTTTCAAATGAAAGTATTGAATTACTTAACGGTGACCAATTTTTTCCGTGTTTACAAATTCACTGAGGCCGTTAACTTTCGATGGCTCCAAAAAAATACTACAAACGTAACGTCTTGAAACTTAAAACAAGTTTTATAAGGTTGCCACTTTTCACCAAAGTAATTTTTTTCAAACTACTGCCGCCATATGTCAAATGTCAGGTAGGGTAGTTCTGGGACCGACCTCGTATCCTTAACGGCTCCCCACAAAAAATTGTCCACAGCTCCGGGTGGGCAAATTTACATCACATTTCGGCTGATTATGTCATCCTTTTCAATTTCTGGAAACAAAAATTCGTGTGACAAGTTGACATTCATTGTTCGTTCAAAAAGAAATTACAATCGTTCAATTTATATTTTATTAGGAAAGTTCACATTCGTGTTGAACCAATTTTTCTGTGGTGTTCCTCTGATTAATATGTGTTTGTGTAGAAAATTTATCATAGTTTTCTCAAATAAATTAGTTTGGACTTCAGCATCATCCAAGGTACAAAATCGTCTAGCATTGCCTGAATTATCTGGTCCAAGTTGAGCCTAGAAAGAACAAACTACTAGGCTTCATCATATACGCTATTAGTACCCTAGTAGATGTCCTCACAAGGTACTGTGCCCAATGTTCTTAATTAATTTGCTATAAGAGGGTTCCAAACATGCAAGCATCTACCTTAACCTAACCTTACCAACAATATTACAATTCGATTAATTCATAAAGACAACGGCTCGTTTGCAAAGCTACTATTTTTTTTTCTCAAAAAGTTTACACTTCATTAGTGACCACACAATTTCTATATAATTACCATCGGGGCTTTGTAATGTACAATCTAAACTCTATGTCCAATTTTCTTCTTCACCAGCGAAATAGCAGTGACTTGAAACTATGTATAAAGAAAATACAAATCTTCAGAGTAGAAATAATGACTCATCGGTTAGTATAGCATTACTCCAACCACGGTTTAAATTCTCCTTTATCGAAGTTTTTGATTGAATTATTCGTGAATCAAGTACAAGTACTGATAGCTTAATTTTTTATAGATCCGGAAAGCATTCGTACATATAATACATACCTTCAAATTTGCTCATATTTGTAGAACATTGGTTTGTTGTTGTTGTTTTTCAATTTTTTTCTCGTTAGAGATTCCATTTGTTCTTTCTGATGAAGTTATAATTGTATCGGATTTGCTAAAAAAAGAAGAAATGCTTATGTGAGTTGGATGATACCCTTCAGCTCTCTTTTTACGCATACCTAAAAGGTGAAATTTAAATGAATTTACATCTTTTTGCAGTTCAAATTTACAATTCAGTGCGTACAGAAAGTTTTATTATTTAAATTGTTATAAAGTTTACATTTTGTTTTAATTTGTAACAGAAGCGCTTTGAAATTGTTCTTGGAAAGAAAGCAGTAGCTCATAGCAATTTCACAACAGCATAGTTAAAATGAGTTCAAAACTATTGAAGAAATTGCAGCAAATGCAGCAAAAGGATAAGAAAACTGTTTAAATAAAAGTGTACTAAGAACAGATAACAGATATTTTGATAAGTTCAAGTATTAGTATTAAAAGCATATGTAGGTAATATATTTATATTAATATATTTAAGAAGGATAAGAAATAGACTGGAAACTTGAAAGCATCGTAGACAGGTACGTATGGTGGCTATCGTATGACGCATTCAGGCCAGCCATGGCCCATTGTTTTACCACGGGAAATGCTCATCCTACCAGGTCCTCCTTAAGGCATCCTGACGATTTAATAAATGGAATTATCTTTGTTAATTTTATGTTAGCAATTTTGGTAATGCTGTCAAAAGAGTCGATTCCAAAGGAGTTAAACCATCAGATGTTCTACGGTTTCTTCCTCTTCTTCTTTTTGACAGCTCCCACAATAATCATAATGCGGTGCTCCTAGTTTACTGGCGTGCCTACCTATAAGGCAATGACCTGTTAGGACTCCGAATGGTCTTCTAGTACCCAACCTATAGAATTTTAAAAATAACTTAGTTAATCTCTTAATCTCTATTCCGCTCTATTACCCTACTGGTTGCACAAGTTGCCATCTGTCGCCAAAGTTTGTTAGCAAAATCGATTATACCTGTCTATTAACAATATAAAAGTTGACAATGGCTACGGCACCGATACCCTATCCGGATAGAGTGGTAACGTTATGTCCTGTCCCAATTAATCCTCCACTGGTTTATATATACACTTTTTTTCTTTTATTATATCGAGTGAAATTTCCGGCAGAATATGTAGTCTCTAATGTCACGTAAAATTAGGTTTCTATTCATGTTCGACCTCCGATCACTCCGAATAATGGAAAACACTAGTAGAAATTTTTATAGAATTTTTTGTGTCGTGCCAAATTTTTTAATCGTCGTGCAAACTACCATTACTTGGCATTACCTCTTTGATAGATTAGGGTTTGGCGGATGATCTAATGTAACATAAAGAAATTGCTTAGCTTCTTTCATATTTCCTGAGTATTAGAGAAGGTTGGATCTGACATAAAGAATATTATTTGTCTGAACCAATCTGGATAATTAGACTTCAGTGGTAACTTTATTATGAAGGAATCTAGCTCTTAGAGCATCTCTGCTGAGTGTTCGGCTTAATATCGTGACTGCACTCTTAAACTCATGCGACTATAATATGAGTTTCTAATAATTGCGGAGTTGATGTTTAGCATAGCCAAGAAAAGTTTTGCGTTTAATTACAATATTCTCAATCCAATTCAATTGCCTTTCAATTCCATGAACCTAAACCAATTTGCTTAGGGAATATTTATCAGATCAATAGACTTCATAAAATTGATATGGCTGACTTTTTTAGAAATTACAAGACGCAACAGCATGTTCCTTGCTAGGATTAATATATTTAGTACTGCGTTTCCGAGTATCTGATTTCAGCATAAAATTCATTAGTGTTCATAAGGATAGCACAAAACGTTATGCGCCAGTAAAGCTTTTAATAAAAAAAATTGTTTAGATGACAGCACTTGACTTTTGGGTCAACCAGTTTTCAGAAAGAAAAAAAAAAGTAACGAAAAATTAACTAAAACAAAAATTGTTTAAATTTAAATTCTGAGTACTTTGGATAAATTCGTTCTAAAAACGAAGTTATTATTACTTTAAAGTCATTTGCATTTTGTAGAAATTATCAATTACGTGATGTCTATGAGATCGATTAGAATAGGTTAGCCATCATTCCATCATTTTAATATTTGAAGGTCACAGAACAAAAAAAGCATTTAGGTTGAGCTGTACACTAGGCCGTATGAAGTGTTTTTACAAGTTTTTTGGCCGAACGTAGCGGTCGCCCATTTAAATTTTTCGTTATATCATCGGCATTTACAGTCGGATCTTATAGTGTGATATATCAAAGTTTTTGTCTCGAGGAGACCAAATTCTGCCCCAAAGATCATTAACAAAAGTGTCACTTTAGATTCGAAGGTGTGCGACGTACTTTTTTTAATTTGCCTGTAAGGTGATACGCCCTACTTTACAAGCAGATTATACTAAATAGCAATTTGTACTCGCAGGTTATTAGCACATTTTGATACTAATTCGCGACAAAATGAACCTTCCTGGAGCCTGAAATACGTTTAGAATATCGATTAGTCACACCTCCAATAGCTCATTGAGCTCATTAAAGAGAGCCACACTGATTTGGCTTCACTGAAGATTTGGGCACTACCAGATAAATTTCTTCACAATTTCTCCCTCCACTACACTACCGCAACTCCTGCAAAGTTTCTGTATGGGGCCTCGTAACTGGCGACCATCCGACGCGTGATGAAATGCTACGGAAGCACTTCTTTCAGAGATCTCATATATTCGTATTAAATCTTATAAGAGTCCAGTGATTGAAGTCCCTGATTTGTTCACCTTTTACTGTTGTTTCGATTCGATTTTGCAGTTCAATAAGTCGTAAAAAAATTCCTTAAGTGATGCCGAATATCCATAATGGTATTAAAAATGAACACAAGTGGTATCAAAAAATCTCCTAATCATACCTAGCATATTTATTGCCATATCGAATCGTACGTAATCATTATCTGAAGGTCTTAGCGTTGATCGCTACCTAACTATCCATACAAAAGGTTATTTCCAAGCAAAGTTGGCATAGAAGTCGGACACAAAGAAGCTTGTTGTATGTTTGATACAAATAACTACAAGAAAAATGAAAAATACATTTTAAAAAGATATTCAATTAATGTGTTCTATGAGATGCTCGTAGCATATAGCAACAAGCATCTACATGAATACATATCACAATGCACTTATATTCCCAAAAATACAGATACTCATCCGATATAACAATTCATGGCATTTATTACTGTTCTAGATTGTGTTAACTAAGTGTGCTAAATTTACTTATCCCCACAGTAAATTAAATTTCTGCTAATTTCAATATTTTCATTATTATGTGTTGGATGTAAAGGTCCAGAGTATTTTTTTTTTTACTTATTTTTCATTTCACAGTTGTTTTTACCTCTTTTTTGTTTTTTAAACTCTGTATATTTATATCTTGCTCTTAAAAAATCAAACACATACCAATTATTCATATAAATATAGAACACATAGTTTTCATATACATTCAAATATATCAACTATATCTCTCTTACTCTACTACATATACTACTAAATAATATAGCGCTACTATATGCAACCATTTTCGGTCATGTGACCACCATCATTCAGCAAATGACCTCAGCGACAGCAAAGTATCATGATATGTTGAATAATGTACGTGAATTTATGAAACTGCATGAAGTACCAAAGGCCCTCAGCGAACGTGTTATGGATTATGTGGTCTCAACATGGGCCATGACTAAAGGCTTGGACACCGAGAAGGTATACTATATAGATGTATATTCATATTGTAATGTATTTAGTAGTGGTTTTTATTATACATGGTGTTTTACTTTTTCCTTTTTATGAGTTAAAACTATTAGTACTATTACTACTAAGTACTATGATGTACTATTTTTATTTGAATGCGCCTAAACATAGACAAACAATTTTTAAATTCGTATGAAAATACAAACAAAATGTAAATACTATATACTAATGCTTGAGAACATATCATTTGCTTAAGCTTTATAATAGACAATACTTTACTATATACTACAAAATACACAATATGTATAATTCAAAATAGTATCATACTACAATAGCCTAAAATTATAAACGCTATATAAACTCTAAAAGAGCTACTATCAATTTTGCTTTCATATGCAAAAGCAAAAAAAAAACGCGTAAGTAGTAGCATAACAACCAACATTATCGCCTTACCAGAATACAAATGTTATTTATTTTTATTTTTACATACTCAATGCTCACACCATAGACATATACGTACAATTTCAGAAGAAGAACAGACATTCAAACACAATCTTATCCAAACTAAGGTCGTGTTTTCTAAAGCTTTTGCGGCGGAACCAGAATGTTGATGTTGTTGGAAGTGTTTTGTCATCAACTAGCTAACTTGAATACATGTCATATCATATGCCATCAGGCGATTAGTAGGATGAAAGGACTTACCTTATCCGTCCTACTCACCGTACCTTGCGCATTCCAGTGCCAATTTTTTCGTGTCTTGTAAAAAAACGTGACCGTTCCATTGTAATAAACATATCAAAAAGCTGGAAAATATAGATTGTTCTACGAGCAGATATATAGCAGAAAATATGAGGACCTTATATGTATATTAATAAACGCGCACTGACAATCATTCTTAAAACTCGTCAAGATTTTTCCGACAACACAATAACTTAAACCGCCTATATTCTGGTTCTAAAACTAGTATATGTTCACTAGATCAGGAAGAAGATCAGGAAAACAAATCGGCACAAAAATTATGTTTAAGGTTGCCGCCTGGCGACTTCCAACAATTTATTATGATTTTTGAGGTATTATTTCGGTAAAACCTCTCACAATGTATACATGTTCACTCAATGACCATTTCAACAAGCCATTAACCATCCAAATCGGTTAACATTTACTATATTTTTTTAAAGAGAATCAATTTTAGTATATCATTTGAAAAAAAAAAGGTTTTGGGTATATTTGGTATTCAGTGTATAGTAAAAAAGAAATATACCATACACATTATTTCCGATCCGATCCGTTTTGTCTTAAAGAAATAGCTTGAAACATAGGAAAACTAGGAAAAGTTTTCGCTGTCACTGTCTTTCGAGACCTCCCATGATATAAAAATTAAAAATGGACTAATTTTAACAATTTTTTTTTTCTGCCTGACATCTCTTTGATTGAACTTCGTGGCTAGCGCAAATGTGTTTCAATTTAAGCATTTGCCATTAAGCTTTTGGTCGAACAATCTGATTAATCAAAATAATTTGAATTTGGATTAATCAAAAAATGTTAATTTGTTGCTTCTTTTGAAATACAAAATTTCATACACAATTATACATATAACGCACATAGTATTGAAAAGCTAACTGCCTACTTTGCATTGGATTAAATAATAGGTTAGCTCGTTACTTAGTTAGCTCGTTACTTAGTAGTTTCTTATGTGTATTTTCGTAAAATCGGTAATTTTACTAACACAAAATACACACAAAAAATACCCAGTAATGAGGTGAAGTCACCTATTATAAATATTTTGAATTTTGTCCAAATAATTTTATTCTGATTAATCCAATAATCAGCATTTTAATTAAATCATTTTTTATTAAACGACTAATTAATCAAATTTTGAAACTAAACGGTTAATTTCTTCTCGCGACTCAATTTTTGGAATCTTTTTCTTTTTTTTTTTTTACACTGTAAATAGCTGATATAAAACAAAATGTAAACCTAATAGTTTTACTAATGGTGTTGCAAAGGAAACTTTAAAATAGTTTAAAATAAGAAAATATACTTATCAATACTAAAATTTTACCACTGGGCCCACTTTCAATCTTACACTTTCTATCTTGGTAGCTCTATCACATATACAACACTATTTCAGTTTTTAATGTTATTTCTGTTAATTCCATTATAATTTTGAGCGCTTTAAAATTGTCCAAAGCAATCATTACCACCACCATTTTTTAATTTTATGTATTATATTCAATTAGTGTACAAAGCTTTGTCAACTTTGCTGCTAATATTGCTTAATTATTTTGTTTTTGGAAAAAAAGACTAAATATATAAAAAAATATTTAAAACATATTTTATTGCAATATGAAAATTTAAAAAAAAATTTCTCTTATCTTAAAATATTTAGTATCTAGTATAATATTATAAATAATAATTAATTTTCAAAAAAAAACATTATTCTAAAACGCGCAGAAGGTAAGCTTCAAATTTTTTAGGAGCACATAATTAAATCCGTGTCGAAACGAAAAGCGTCCGTCAAATTCATGCCTTTAGATGAAATTTAAACCAAATGCATAATAAGCATATTGAAATATAGATTTTTTTGGTTTAAATTACCATGCGAAATTATTTAAAAAAAAAAAATATACCATTTAATATCAATAATAATCAGAGGAAATAACAAACGTCTTTATACCATTTTCGTTGACTGTAGTTTGTGCCTTATTACATAAAACAATAATAATAATAATAATAATAATGAGAATAATAACAAAATTAAAAAAGAAAAAAGAAAGAAGAATGGGGAGTGAATATAACAACGACAACAAATATCAAAATTATATAGTAATCATTAAATAAAGGTTCTTACAATAAAAGAATTAATAAAAATAAATAAATAAATAAACAATACAAAACAACAAACACAATCAAACAAAGCACAAATATTTTTATACATTCTACATTGCACGACGCCACTTTATGTACCTCGTTTTCAATCAATTAGTTTATACAATAACCATATGTATCTCATACAAAAAACCATCATTAAAATATAGGCAGCAAATCTTAATAACATAAAATAAAATTCGTTCACATTTTAATTACATATGTATGTGTGTACATAATCATTTCATTAGTTCATCAGATGACCATTAATAATGATTTTTGACTCAACCACCACACAATACAAAACTGTAAGATATAATCAAAAATTTTTTTTTTTAAATAACAAGGGTTTGAAGGGTTGAAAAGTCCATAATTTCAGTAATTTCAAATATATATATGTAGTAAAATCTGTGTTAACAAGTCATGCCTAAGAGATTACGCTTATAAAAGCCTCCCACTTACATTACCGAACCGTATTCCGAATGGGACCAATATCAGACTTTAATGTGGGCTTACTGTATTAATGTATCACACTGACACCTACAGTCTTGAATATTCGATGCTTTAGCCTTTAATAAAACTTCATTTGTAGTGTGACTTCAAATGAAATTTTCTAGAAAAGATTTCTGTCGTATATTTCAACACTTGAATGCCATTTTTAAGAAAACTTCTATGGAATTTCTAAAATAAAAGTCTCATAATTCTGGTACCCAGGTATATTTTAAAGGATTTTCAACAGAGATCATTTGTAGTATAAATTGCATCGGATAATGTGAGAACTATCTTTACGTTGCAGCGCCATCTTTCGAAATGTAAACAAATTTTATTTAGCTTCGACTACGTCAACACAATGGTGTTGACGCGAATGGTGCGAATAAAATGCTGCTTCAATGGTACAAGGGGAAGTCTTTTTGGCATCGTAACGATACAGGTGCCGATGAATCTATTAAGCAACCCTATGTGCAAAAGTATGTGAGACCTGGCCAACCAGCTAATTTGACTCCAACGCCGAATAGCTATAGTTCGAAAGTGATGCTCAATATTTATATATATTATAGTGTATTATGAGCTGCTAAAACCGGGTGCAAGCCATTAATGGTTAAGCTACTGACAACAAATCTCAAATTGAAGCGAGCATTGAATCGAAAATGGCTAGAATGGGCGATAATAGATTTTCTACATGATTTTTACATATTGAGCAACCCGTTACAACCCTTTCAAAAATAACAGATGCCTTGTTCAGAATACGCTTCACTTCAATTGGATCAATTTGTGCATATCCTCAAAATATGACCGGTTCTATTAGGATAGAGTGTGCATGCGCACACTCAAAGATGGGAAAATGTTGTAGTTGACAATTCTTTGTTGTAATGTTGTATCAATTTCTTAAAATGGAGCGTGTGAGTGAGGAGAAAATCCATTAAAATTAAATTGCGCATCCAATAAAATTCATTCAATCAAAATATTTTAAGATAATGTACCTTGAAAAAAATCCAATAAAGGTTTACCAAGGCTATTCATCATAAATATAAATTTTCTACAGTAGAAAATGACAAAAAAATAAGAGAAAAAAAAAATTACTTCCAAATAAAGTGAAACCAACACATCGCCAGTACGAAACCAACACAGCGCCAGTGCTAAATTTATCGATGAGTAATCGAAAAATGTCTTCACATTACCGAACTGTCATTTTTATTTGAAAAATAAACCGTACAACACAATTGGAAATTGAACAAATGAAAGAAGATTATTGGACGAGGTTAGTGAGAGAAAAATTAATAGATTTTCGGGCAAAGAACTATCTAAGATGCTGAAAAACAGGAAAAGAATCAAGCAGACAATAAGAATATGCGCTTCGAGAGAAGTAAAAAATACCCATTCTAGAATTCTTTTGACAGTACTTAAAATATGAGTGCCATCAATAAAGTGTCAAAAAAAAAAAATTACTTAATGTAATTGTGAACGCTGCTGATTTACATTAGGTTAAGAAATTTACGGCAAATTAACTAATTTACACTCTAGTGTGAACATGGTATAAATCTATCTATATTTAACTGGATTTTGAATATAATGGACAAGCATTTTTATCAGTTTGTGACTAAAAGTTTAAATTAAAGCAACATGGACGAACAAGAGATTACATTCATCACACAAATATATAGTAGTTATGTACATCTAATGTTTAGGCGTTTTTGTTTAATTTTTTTTTTCTTTTTGACTTCATTTTCATTTGTAATTCATTGTTATCCTTTTGAGCTTGCATACGTTCTGTATTCATGTACTATGTGTGTCATCTGAATGTCTATCGTAAAGACCATAAATCATATTAAACTATGTATATTTACCATATGTACTCGTACTCGTATGTGTCGAATAATTTTTCATATTTTCTTTGTCATTTTCGATTTCGTTGATATTGTTGTTGGATTGTTTTGGTTTGTTTGATTGTTTGTTTGTTGGTTTGTTTTTGTTTTTTGTTTGTTTGTTTTGGTGTTGCGAAATAAACGCATCTCATAACAGGTACTAAACTATTGTCCGAAAGATATGAAGGCTGACATATGTGTTCATCTAAATCGCAAAGTATTTAACGAGCATCCAGCATTTCGTCTTGCCTCGGATGGTTGTCTGCGTGCGTTGGCAATGCATTTTATGATGTCGCATTCGGCACCCGGTGATCTTCTCTATCATACAGGTGAGAGCATAGATAGTCTGTGCTTTATTGTAACGGGCAGTTTGGAGGTTATACAGGATGATGAGGTTGTGGCAATATTGGGTATGTTATACTTCATTGCACAATTGAGATTTGGTTAATAGAAATTAATCGATTGACATTTTATTCCACATAGGTAAGGGTGACGTCTTCGGTGATCAATTCTGGAAGGATTCGGCCGTCGGCCAGAGTGCGGCTAATGTGCGCGCCTTAACCTACTGTGATTTGCATGCCATCAAACGTGATAAATTGCTCGAAGTCCTCGATTTTTATTCTGCATTTGCGAATAGTTTTGCACGCAATCTGGTGCTCACATATAACTTAAGGCATCGACTGATTTTTCGCAAGGTGGCCGATGTGAAACGCGAAAAAGAATTGGCCGAACGGCGTAAAAACGAACCACAATTGCCTCAGAATCAGGATCATTTGGTGCGTAAGATATTCTCAAAATTTCGTCGTACACCACAGGTGCAGGCCGGTTCTAAAGAGGCTGTCGGCTCGGGTCAGAGTGATGTTGAAAAGGGCGCAGATAGTGATGTTGATCGCACGAAGGTGAGTCATACATGTATGAGAGCTGGCATAAATATCATACTACTTAACGTATATAGTAAGTGTTATTTGGCTGTTTGTTGAAATTGCATTTGCATTTTTGTGTCTACTGTGTACCTATATTGTAAGTTTTAGTAACATGCATATTGTACATATGTATGTAGGTATTATTACTATTATTTTTTTTTTTTGTAAATCGATGTCTCTACCAATGCAGTGTCAATGTTAAATTGCTCTTACTTGTTCGCAATTGTGTTGAGATGAATAATTTAATTAATTGATGTTCGTTATTAATTGAATGAATGAGCTGATGCAAAGGTTTGATGTTTTAGTTATGTTTTAATCCTTTACAATTTGCTCTAACATGCTATTATATATACTCTAACGACAACAATGGCTTATTCTGAGTAATTTAATTAATATTTGCTCCATTTATTCATAACTCCGACTAAAATATTTGAACTGCATTGAAAATATTTTAAGAGGAAAGGCAATAACAATAAATTTTTCAACTTAAAAATCATTAAGAAATGTACAGCTGACCACAGTATCCTTGATGTAGCTTAACTTCGGTAATACTGAAGCTTAGATACCACACATTTGTACAAGAAGCAGTCGAGATTTTTCTCTAATAATGCCCATTTTCAGATACACTTGCTTTTTGATCAAAAGAATCACATGTGCCGAGTTTCAGTCCTATAGTTTGAAATATACGTCCGCAAAATGAGAAAAATCACATTTATAAACATGCTTTTGTATGGGAGGTAGGCATGGTTTTCCTCCGGTTCATTCTATTTACATTCTTGTTTATTATCTAGCGATTGTAATACTGTGTATTCAGATTCAGCAAATCGTGAAACCACTCTTCCGGAAACATACTTTTGTATGGGAGGTAGGAGAGATTTTTATCTAACTTCAGTAATTTTCAAAGTCGTCCATTTTTTTACAAATATAATTACACATACAAAGTTTTAGCTAGATAGCTCTATATTTTCCTATTATGAAAAAGTATGAAAAAATGTATTTAGGAACAAAGTCTTGTATGCGGGAAGACATATTTTTATTCAATTGCGTTCATTTTTAACCTCATTCATATTTTCGTGTGCAAAGAGTAAAAATGTGATTACTTTTGTATGGGAGCTGGTTGAAAGGCAGACAGGAAAACATAACTAAATCGACTCAGCAAAATCTCATTGTACCATTTGAATATAAGGTATAAAGATCTGCTAAAATCAAAAATTGTAGTAAATAACACAGGTACCCGATGAGATCTCTGAATTCAATTCATTTCCTTCCTAATCTAAAAGGAATAATGAAAGTCGAAACCTTTATCATAATAGCCACAATCGATACTAGCGGGTTGAAATATAAAGTCGATACCTGTTCATTTTTCCACCACAATATTTATCGCCAATATTTTTCCTAAACATGCTCACTTCATTCTTTAATATATTTACCAGAAAATTGACTGGAATTGTCTCTGAAGTGGTAAAATGTATAACCGACACCCATTAATTCTTCTGCTCAGACATTTCCTCTCTAATAGCGAGTAAATATATTTCGCAGAAATTTACACAGTTCCAAAACACATATATCGCAAACATTACAAAATAAATGAAGCCATTGTTGTTGAAATATTTTGCTTATTTTTAGGTGCTGCGTTAATGACAATATATATATATTTATTTATATAGATATGTTTTCTAAGTGTCTATTTATTGAATGATGAATCAATTAGTCTACAATGTACTTATGCTTATTGTCTATTTCTCTTTTTCCAAACATGCTATTAACTATTGTCATGCCATTCTCATATTTAACATCAACATCTTCATCAAATTATCTACATCTGTACTTGATACGCATTTACTGTCCAAACTCGTTCTTCTACTTCCTTTTAATCTACAATGCTCACGATCAACGATCAACTCTATCCATGTATATATATCATCTAATAATTTTTGTTTAAATTATTTTCTGCGTGTGTGTGTAAAATCGTTTGGCAAATATATTTGTAAATACTATTCGATATTTATTACTACGACCAAAAAAAAATTCTAAATTCAAAAATTAACGAAAACCATTCTTCTCCTCTCATAATCCATTACTGAACTCATTGGCACCTTCGTATGATTTCCTATCCATCCTGCCTGTGTACGCTATAAATCCGCATTGGACAACCTATCCAAGAAGTTACCTGCCAAATTAACACTAACCGAGGATTCACGTATACTAACAAATGCTGCCGCACCCTCACCATCGCCATCCCCATCGCCCTCATCAGGTCCACCATCTGCACGTAGTACGCGTGCGAGTAAATGGGGACGGCTTCTGGGCAGTTCAAGTGTCGATTCGGCTAGTGATACTAGTGCTAAAATAGCAGTCTCGAGAAGTTTGAGCGCCCGCGAAAGTCTACGCGAGAGCACTGCCCAAGCGCGGCAAAATAGTACTTCGAGTAGTAATGGTGGACAAGGCAATAAAGTAATTACAATTGCTATTTAAAAATACCTTTAGATTTATTATCCTTAGTATTTCATATAATTTTTTAATCAATCTATTGTTTAAATATGAAAAAAATTCGCAATTCATTCGATAGATAGATATAATCTATATATATTTAAAACTAATTGAGAATTGCAATTTTCATAATTAAACAAACAGTGAAGCAAAAATAAATACATTTTCCCTCATTACTTTATTTTATTTATATCTTAAGTTATTAAATTTCTGGTAATTATTTTCAAAAATTATACATTTGCATTTTATTTATTATTTCCTCTTTTTGCTTTTGTAAATTTTTAATCCAAATGTGTCTAGATTAAGCCAAAATAATAGCATTTAGTAAAACTATGCAGCAGATTACAAAAGTACAAGTCTTACTTATAGAATGGACGCCTTTTAAAAAAATTAATTATTTTTATCAACAAAAATACCCCCGTAATTAAAGCTCCCAATTTCTATTGATTTAGTAAATATATGTTGAACCGGATCTTCTGTTCTGTATAGCCCGATGACAATGCGAAACATTAGCCGAACATTTTGTGATATTCTCATCTTCGTCATGCCTACTCGACAACAGCTTTGACTGGTTCTTGAATCTTCTAAAATGTCGTAAAATGTGTATGGAATTACATTTTCCACTTTATTGGGAACCCTTTCCCTTTTCCTATTGGGAACAAATTAAAAGGCTACGTACATTAACGTCGAACAAAGTGAAATAATCTACAATGTATAATGAAATTTTGAAATGTCGAAAAAAATTTGCTCTTATTAAAATAGTCGATATTATCTCACTTTTTCGACATTGATTCATTCGTGATTAGACCACTCAAAACTTAGACCTTACAATTTAAATTCGAATGATCTTTTTCTCTCTCTCGTTATCTTAAGTCGGTTTCGGTCTAGTTGACTTGGTTGGGTTTACGTAGCCAGAATGTAAAACTGTTATCAGCGACAGATTATCGGGTGTTATAAAATTCATTTTAATTTTGAAATTACAATTGAGTCAATTGAAAACTTGGAAAGGGTTCTAATCATCTCTACGTTCAAGTAGCAATCGGCTTATCTTATCTAATAACTAGTTCGACTCCTTTAAACTTGCTAGGGGCTCATCGAATATATATCGTATAAACACAAAATACCATAGATAGCATTCTCATTTATTTGTTTCCAATTAAGCTTGATTTTTGTGAATTATATATTTGAAATTAGCAGCTTGGTTTAGAAGAACATATGATTTCCATTTGGTTTCCATTTTGAGTTCTTAATTTTTGACTAGTAAAACTTTGACTTGGATTGGTTAGTTACGTGTAAGCTATGTTCTTGTATTGAAATGACTTTTATTTTTTACAAATAATATAATAATACAAAACAAAAAAATTATTTTCTTCCTCCTTCTTATTCCTCACTACCACCAAACTATACCAACAACGATTTTGGTCACACGCACTTCAACTTAATGCCACCTCTCAATCGCATCTGTATTTGCTTCTCCTCTTTGCTCCTGTGCATCGTACTTTTAATCGCCATTAACAACAATTCTACAATTCTCACCATGATCTAATCATCCACCATGTACCTCTTCATCTATCTATATCTGGTACTTTTAATTTTCCTACGCTCGCCCGTTCTTCTATCGCTTTTCCGACATCATCACAAATCTGTCAATGAATGCCAGGTTTTTCCTAAAGCTCCTAAACTACAGGCCAGCCAAGCAACACTTGCGCGTCAAGATACCATCGACGAAGGCGGCGAGGTGGATTCTTCGCCACCGAGTCGTGATGGCCGACTCATCATCGAGGGTAGTAGTGCCGCAGTAAATTCAGCGGCATCGGCGGCGGCTACTGCTGCTTCGCTTTCAGCGAAGGAACGAAATCTAGCATTAGAAAGGGAACGTCAAATCGAAATGGCTTCATCGCGTGCCACCACCTCCGATACATACGATACTGGTCTGCGCGAACAACCGCCGACATTAGCGCAACGTGACCTCATCGCAACAGTACTAGACCTAAAGGTCGATGTACGGTTGGAAATGCAACGTATGCAGCAGCGTATCGGACGCATTGAAGACTTACTCGGTGAGCTAGTCAAACGCTTGCCAGTTGATTCGTCCGGACAAACAACGCCCGGTGACGAGATTGGGCCAGGTTCGGGTCATGGTGGAAGTGGTGGCGGCGGCGGCGGCGGCGGAGGCGGCGGTACGCATTCTACTGCAGCGACGCCAGCCATTGACACTGTGATAACAATTTCAACAGCACCACCAACACCGCCCATTAAAGCGAGCGGCAGCATTGTAACGTCCACAACTGCAGCAGCTGCTCTAACAACGGGCGCCGGCACCCATGGAGGTGTTGGTAGTGGTGGTGGTAGTTCAGGTGTGGGTATTGCAGGTAGCGGTGTTGTTCCAAGTGGTGATGGTGGCAGCGCCGCACCCATGCAAACGATGAATCTGCTTAATCCCGTACAGATGGTGTCTGGCGCAGGAGGCAATGGCTTGGGGCCCCTGATGCTTAAGAAACGGCGTTCGAAGAGCAGAAAAGCACCGGCGCCTCCTAAGCAAGCACTTAGTGGCAGCAGTAGTAGTGGCAGTGGTGGTGTGAGTGCTGTTGCTACCACTTCGATGCTACAAATTCCCGAACAACAGCGTCTCTTGGCGGCGGCGGCCGAAGAAGAGGAAGAGGAGATGGTCGGCCCAATAACAGCAACTGCAATTGTAACGACAACGTCGGGTGGCATAACGACAACGACAACAGCGGACGCGGCGTCGACATCAGCGGCGGCGAAGGCGGCCGCAGCAACGGCAGTGGGTACATCTGGTGGTGGACGATCGAAACGAGAATTTCTCTAGCCGAAAATATTGGTACGTCATCAGTCTGATCACAGCACCAGCAGTTTTGAGCAATAATGACTTCACATGTTGTAGCGATGACGTACTATTATAGTATTACTAATACCAGCTACTACAAATAATTCGATCTACATTTTCTTCTAATCGCCGTCGCTACTTTCTTCTTCACTCTACTAAGCCTGCAGCATCTACCATAAGTACGAGTATTTACAGTCACATCTACATAGGCATTAGCATAATTAATTCTAGTTAATTTCAGCAAAATAACAAAAATAAACAACAACAACAACACAAAAGACATATTCAAGCATATTGCTTCGGTTTTTTGCAAGTACCTATATATTTTTAAATGCAAACATTTAGTCATAACAATTGATATTGTGTAAATTTAATACATTTGTGATAAAGCTACTAAGATACTATGTAGGATAAAAGAAAAATATTCGAAAATTAATCCCCCTCCAATGCAATGAAGAATATATAGATGTGCATTAGGACGGATCAATATGATTGCTAACAAATGGTATAGCAAAACCAAAACAATAACAACCGAAGTCTATTCATTTTATTTGTCAAAATGCGGGGCGTCAAAATTGATTTTAGAATAGCTTCTGTTTTTGCTATACAATTTGTCACGCTTTTCTCCGCCATACTAATTGGATCCGCCTTAAAGTACATACATGCGTACAATATTCTAATGAACTTGTTGTACAGTGTAATTTTAAAATGTAAATAATTATAAATAATAAATGTAATTAACGTAAAGTAAGTACACTGTGCGACATTTGATTACACTCACTTGAAGTTTTGTGCTCCAAAAATAAAAGAAATAGTTTGTGACGATTTACTTTTAAAGAAAATAAATTCGAATTAGTTTTATTTACTCGAGTAAGTAGTTACCTACTTATGTGGACATTACAACTGATTATGATCGGGCTTGGCCGAATGCCAAATGCTTCGTTTGCTAGTTCCACTTAGCTGACAATAGCTGACAATTTGCCAGTACTTGATTCTTCTAATATCGTCCGTCGCTTAAATATTCTAGACGTTCTTGAATGGAGCGTGTTCTGTCATCAGCGCTAGAATTTGAAGCGCTTACTTAAGTATGGCAAGAACGGCATACAGCACAAACAGTTCTTAGTTGCACGTTATTCGGTACTCGCGCCTTAGGACACGTACCGAGAGGCCATACCATCTCTCATCTGTAAGGACAAAAGCATAAGATATGTCACTACACGGATTATCATTTAAATGGTCTCGGTATTTTTATAAAAAAATGTCACTGCACAAATTTAAGTGAGTGTATTCAAGTGTCTCTCAATGTGTGTATTCATGTGTTGTAGGAATTTAACTTGGCAGAAAATTTTTCAAACCAATCTCTCGTCCGCGTTAAGTAAAAATTGGCATTTAAAATATTCAAAATCAGCTTAAATATAAGTATATATTCAAATCATGAGGCTATTATCTATTTGTAATTATACATTTTTTGTGTTGGCGACAATTAAAAGAATTCATATTTTTCATGTAATTTTGCAATTCATAATTCTTAGTAAATACTAAACATATGTATATACTTTACACTAAATTTATTTACGTCGTGGAGACTCATGTAAGGAAAAATACGAATTATTGAAATCTGAGAAGCTATCGAGCAAAAAATTTACTTTGGAATTTCTAATCCATCTTCAAAGTCGGTTGAAAAATATTACCCCTATCATTTTATGTATGGAAATTGGCAGATCAGTTATTTCTTTACTTAAAATGTTTATATCTGTCCGAATAACACTCTCTACTGCTAATAAAATATAAAATTTGTATGACGACTATAGTTATTTATGAACATAATGATTTCAAAATCCTTGTGCCACAATATTTTGATGAAAAAATAATATTTACAAAGTTTCAGAATGATGTGTTGGCAAATAATGATAGCTTCCGTATAAAATTTGTTGATTTTTGTTTAAAAAATGAACGTCTTGTATGATGACTTTATTTATTAACGTCAAATTCATAATATGGTGCGATTTTGAAGAAAAACTAAAATTTTCGAATTTTCAGCTTGATGCATTAAAAACTAATTGTAGCTTCTATACAAAATTTGTTCATTTTTGTTAATCAAAAATGTCATTTTAGTCCAAGGACCAAAACTACTATTTTTAGGCGAAATAACTTCAAATGTTGGCTCACTCAAAGCAACTGTTGTGCAAAAAATTGATAGAAAAATTGTTTACGAAATCAGGCCCGTACTTAGCACAACGGCTATTACCAGTGAGTTCCTCATACTCAAATTAGGCAGAAATATCAGGTCTCATATCTTGCGGCATTCCGAAATGCCCACTACAAAATTCGGGAAGGAACCCGATATCAAAACAATTGAAAAGTATCAAAATAGTATCGACATATATGATTTTATTTCTGAAACCAATTCAAATCATCTATCATTATAAAAGAGCTTAATTTTAAGCAAGCAAGATCTACGTGTAAGATGTTATCAGACTTTTGAAGTTTTTTGATTGTTGCCTTGTATTGTACTGCTACTAAATTATGTAAAAATGGTTTTTCAATTGTAAAACAAAACCGAAATCTATATGCATATTAACTGCCATACTAAAAATTGCAAAATTATAAAGCAAAAAAAAAAGAGAATTTAAAATGATTAATGAAATATAAATTTTTTTAGAAACCCGTCCTAGAAATGATGAATTATAATATTTAAAAGGAAAATTGATTTAAATCTATCAACCAAGTAAGCAATAGAGGAAAATAAAAATGAACAGGATTTTTCTTTTGTTTTTCTTCTATTTAAAACTAAAAGCTTTTCAGTAATTGAAAAAGATAAAAAAAACTACCCAATAAACATTTTTGTTAAATCTCAATTTGAGGTGCACTTTTCAAACGTTAGTTCTCAAATGCATAATTTATAAGTATTATATCACAAAATAATCCCTTCTTTTGCACTTTTTAAATTTGCTTCCAATTTCACTTTGCTATAGTAATATAGCTCAATGCTTCAATTTCTGGAACGGAACGAAATACTAAAATTTTTTTCAAATGATTCTCAACCCGTTCTCAAGTTGAAAATCAATGTTTGAGAAAAATTGGAGAAAATGTTTGAGAATTTTTTCCAGTGTTTGTTGGGTAAATTCAAGAGCAACATATTACTGATTGTAAATACACTATACACCAAATACATATAAACAACCATGCCCATAATATTGAAATAGTACCTTTATACATACATATATTCAATTAATTATAATATTATTTGCTTGAAAACAAATAATATGAGCATTAAACGAAAAGACAATCGATATTAAAGGTTGAACTCCATACAATGCGTTTTTGTGTGAGCATGCGTTTGATTGCGATTGACAGCTACGTTCTGCTACTAAACGATATCTTCCAACGACAGCAAACGACAGCTAATGAATGAACAGAGTTGTCGCATAACCACGACCGGTGGCAAACGCATCTTACGGAGTTTAATCTTAACACTTATCTATAATTTAAATATTAAATATCTATTAGCAAACAAAACAAAACAATAATAACAAACAATTTTAAAATTAAATGAAAAGCAAATAAAAACAAAAACTTATAGTTTAGCTTAATGAAATAGCAAACAAAAAATATATTATGTATATGGAATTAATTAATTGCATCTTTTTTATGTACAAGTATACTTAATTGCCACAATGTGATAGTAACCAAATTAATTAATTGTATAATTGATGCAAGTAAAAAAAAAAATTATATATATATATATATATATATATATATATATATATATATATATATATATATATATATATATTAAGCGCTTATATGTATTTTATTAAGGTATAACAAAGACATGCATATGATTTAAGAAAAAAGAAAAGAAAAAGCGCAATTCATTTGTATTGTTATTTACATTTATTCGTTTCTCATTATAAACTTACAGCCAAGGTTTCAAATGACAAAAAAAAACTCTATATTTAAATGCAACAATTATAAATAATAACAATACCAACAACAACAAAATTTGCAATTGAGCTGCAAATATTGTTAATCTATTTATTATACATATAGTAAGTACTTATTGTATGAAATCATTTAAGAAAATGGCAGTAAATACAATGAAATTCTTGTTAAATTTGTTATTTTGTTATAGAATACCTGATATTGAACTATTGCACTTAATATACTTATGTATTTATTGTTGTTATTGAATACTATTAGTACCTACCATCAACCTACAATTATGTACTCATATGATTAGTGACAATATTTAGTTTTTAACAATTTCTTATTTGATATTATTTATTTTTTCTTACTACAATATTCTACAGTGGTCTGGAGAACATCAATAATCAGATCCGTCTATGAAGTAAGTTTGTAAGATTGCGTAAATCAATGACGTTCGACAGAACATTTCACAACTCTAAAGTGATTATCTTGATATTTATGTGTTCTTACGTCAATTTTGTAAGGGAGAACACTTAGAGGATAAACATACAAACATTAATATAGGATGGTTTTGCATTTCAAACCCTAGAAACAATTCCTGGGCAGCTAAGGGTTTAATTGTCACTTTTCATCCGTGGTTTTTACGCTAATTCTAATAGAGGAGGCCGAATAGAAAATAAGCACACTTGAGAAGAGTTTGGAAGAAAAATCGTATGCGAACCACTCGTATATTTTATCCCTCTATGAGCACCGTAGTTGAGTTAATAAAAAAAAAAAGGAAATTTTATAGAATAACTCCCCATAATGAGTAGGGATAAAAAAATGAATATGTGACACTTATAAACCACGAATCTTTAGCCGAGCTTCTCTTTCAGTACTGTGGTGCGTGTTAAATGTTTGGACAATATTAGAAGGGACCTACTTATATCAGCCGGTTCCGAATGGCGGAGCCCTGTGACATCACTTTTCTGAGCTATGTCACAGAGCAGTTTAAGAAACCTTTCAATGCAAATTGATACTGACGGAAGAATTGCCAATTGCTTGCCGACAGGTGAGTACCGTTGGAAAGAAGAATCTTTTCAGCGTTAAAGTTGTGCTTCAGCCATGGATTGAACACACGTCCTACAGATCAGAAGGCCAACGCTGTAACCACTGATCTACGACACTCAGTCACTCACTCAGTGAAGATAGGGAAAGAATATATTCGGTGACAATATTGGTTATATAAAAGTAATAGTGTCAGGTCCTAATTTTACCGCCAAGAAGCAATTTCTGGAGATTTATGCAGTAATTTATCGATTTTCAAATATTTTTCACATTCATTTTGTAGCATAGATCTCTAAAGGATAAATGTAGGATGTAACTATGTTCGGGAGAAAAGTTGCCCAAAAATTAATGAGGGCCACAAATTATTTTCCTTGCTGGGTACCCTAGATGCGACGGAGGGTCAATTTGGTTAAACAACGTTTTGTAAGTGAGCTTCCCTAAACACAAAGGGAGCTGTCATATATTCGATTCTTATAGGCACTACACCTTGGCATGCGTAAGGTTAGTTTTCGAATTTCCTTCCATTGTTTAAACTTCAACCTCAAAGTGACGCTCTTCACTGCCGCTTCCTACTGACGTTTTGTTGCTTTATGCAAATTTGTACGGAACCTTGCAAAATATATAGATGCTGCGTAGCGAAATCGAATAGTCGTGCAATACCACACACCTAATGCATGTAAACATATATAAATAAGTATAGAAAGAAAAAATGTTTAAGCTGTTTCTTCCATGTAAAATATGTTACAATAGATAAATAAAGTGCTTTCAAGGCACGAAATACTCTCGTTAGCCTAACGAATTGGGTAACATAACACAGAACTTCTATTATCGAAAATATTTGGTGGTTGGCAAAGTCATAAGGATGGTCAATGGCCATTTATTAATATATATATGTAAAAATAGCGATAAATGATATACCTGTTGATGGAGGAGGAAAAGTCAATAAGCACCAAAAAAAGTGCCGTGTAATCGAGTAGGTACGAGGGCGGTCCCAGCGCTTCCCGACCTAACAACGAAAACACAACAAATTTGGGAAAATTTTTCTTTATTTCTTGGCAGCTCGTACGACCTCGTTTAAACTTTGCCACCCAATATTTTATGGTCGTAAACAAAGGAGAAGACTCCCCCAGAGTAGAATCTAGTTCGGCTTTAATATTCGTTGGACTGATACCAATTCCATATGTCAAGATAAAGGCAAAACTTCCCATTCCAGCTGCATACGTTTTTTGACGATTCATCAAACTTAATTAGGATCTCGTATTGTTATAGTGAAATACTTCATCCTGTCGACGACAATATATCATTCATAGATTCATTCTTCTGCCAATACGACAAGAATTCTAAAGACACGAACGAACCTTATAATCCCACCATAGAGAGATCATAACCATAATTAGGTAAAAACTAACTTTAGATATCATTTCAGGAGCATTTTCATATTGACCGCTGATGTTGAACCCCGTCGGGATATTGTAATTATTAATTCCAATACTACAAGGAAATTGTCCCGAATAATTCGAAATTCAGGAAAGTAACATTATAATCACCATCATAATGAATAAAACAAAATGCAATTTACCCTCTCCTTTTTCTTCGTTTGTCACATCTATTCATTGTGTCCATAATTGTTCTTACAAAAAGCAATAACTGTATTATAAAATAATAAAAATATTGAATATATTTCAACAACTTATTAAAGCTTATTGCATGACAGATCTTTCATTGCAAAAAGAGATATACAGATTATCATTTCAAGCATCATCTTGTACGGGACCAAACTCGTAACTTTTAATAAAACTCAAACCACAACCATTTCCATTTTGTCAACAGTATTGCAAATTTTTAACCTATGAGAGAATGATAAATATATGTAAATATTTATATATAATTTATGAATATAAAGATCAAGCATAGTTCATTCGTCATGATTACTTTTAGATTCTAAATCACAAATAACGAAAACAATTCAAACTAACAAGGTGTTCTGAAGTTAAGTTAGAAATAGCGTAATTGTAGAAATATTTGAAAGCCAGTTCATTATGATAGTACCGACCAAAACTCAATCTACAACTCGTTTTTCCACACGCTTGTATTTCCAAATTTCTTGAAAGCACTTTATTTACATAAATTTTATATTATATTACATATTTTTATACTCCATGTCTTCTGTCTTTTTCATTATATAAATTATTCTTTTATAATACTACACAGATTTCAGATTTCTACTGACTTAACCTTGATTAAACAGGTGGCATCACTGTGTCAGCCTACTGAGCAGCACTGTAGAGACTTTTGAAACACACTATGTAATATTCAAAATACATTGACAAATAATTTTATTAAGAAAATATGTCTGTGTGGAATATCAAACAATTTATATATAATAATAATAATAATATAAAAATGAAATTACCGAAAAGCAATTAAAGTGGTATTATAGTTGTATTACTTATTTCGTAATTATTTTGCAAGTAAAAACAAAAAATACTTAATTTAATTAAATTAAAATTTAATTTAATTTAAAATAAAGGTGAATATTAGTCATTTCTCAGTTTACTGCTAAAAAAATACACTACTACTTATATACCTAAATGTAAAGCAAATGTAAATAAATGTAAAAATTAATAAATATACACAGATACTTATATAATTTAGTTAAGAGAAAACTAAACCAAAATAGTAACGAATAATTGCAAAAATTCAACTCCAAATTAAATCGAATAAAACGACTAAGGTATATTTATACTTGGCGTATGTATGTACTATGTAAAAAATTAAGTAAAATAAATACAGAAGCCTTATTGACATAAATACAAATGTATGTAAATATTTACATATACATATTTAATTAGAAATTGTGCAATTACTTCAAATGAAATTACGACGAATTATTAGATATTATGCAAATTTGTAAGCAGGTAGCTGCCGATGCGCGACTATTTAATTTAAAAAAGGCACTTTTCAAAGAAACGCAATAAGAATACATTTAAGGCGAATGCATATATTTATATAACACAAACACACACACACACACACACACACACATATATATATATATATATATATATATATATATATATATATATATATATATATATATAAGTTTGAGTACATTCTTAGTGCTGCCTTATGTTCTATTACAAATTTCGTATTCAAAATATATTATGCATGCACCGAGAATCAATCAACTAGGAAAATAGGCCTATATTGATCAATCAGCAGGGCTGCATTTACGCCCTTGCTATCTTGACTGCATCCGAAATATAAAATTAAAATGATAATACTCGGCCTTTGTACCCAAAAATCGACCGTTCGCAGAGCAAGCTGTCTGCAATTTTTATTTTTAGATTGCTAAGTCCAGTTGACCAGTTTTAAATTATGTCATCGAAACGATAACCTCTCTACCGCATGTACAGTGTAGTTTAAGTTCTTCGAGAAAGAGAACGGCTTATTAATTGTCAACGGTGAAGTATTGTTTAAAACTACGGTATTTTTTATTTTTGTGCACTACCTTTGCAACTTTAGTTTGCTGTTGTTTACCGTCAAACCCGTAATTTAACGCGACGTTTTATTTTCTCAGAATAAGAAGGGGATGCCGTAGCTCAGTGGTTAGTGTGTTCGCCTTCTGATTTGTAGGTCGTGGTTCAATACCCGGCTGATGCATAACAAATTTAATATCGATGCCTACCTGTCGGCAAGCAATTGGCAATTCTTCCGACAGTAACAACTTGCCATGAAAAAGCTTCTAAAAGAATTCTGTGACAAAGCTCAGAAAAAGTGATGTCACAAGTGTTCTGCCGTTCGGAACCGGATAAAATAAGTAGGTCCCTTCTAATACTGTCAAAATTTAAGACGCCCAACAGTAATGGAAGAGAAGCTCGGCCAATGAGCCCTTTGGGGCTTTAAGTGCCACATATTTATTTTTTATTTTTTTAAGAAGTCATACGATAAGAGATCGCTTTTGTCCTTTAACACAAAATTGGGTGGGAGTAATGCTTTTAAATTTCCATAGCACAACGGAAGTTAAGAAGAGCCAGTCTGCAAAGTTAATGAAAACGTTCTTAAGTGATGTAAAGAATAACCAATTCATTTAAATATTGGTCAGAGAAGATGGAGTTTGATTGGTCCTAGCATCCGCAAGCCAGAATATTTTCTTAATATAATAGCACTGGAATGAAATGCGTAAGACAACCCTAGGAACACTGACGCAGAAGCATTTACACGAAATAAGACCAACGAAGACAATCTTAGGGATCCTGATGCAAAAGCAGTTGAATCCCCTGTATAGTGGAATCAGCTGAAAACAATAGTGAAAACCGAAACCAGTGTAAATCTTTCAGGGTAGCACTTTTCATCTACAATTTGGTGTATAATAATAATAAAAATAATAATAACAATAATAATAATAACAATATTGTAATGATAATCCCATAGCGGGCAATCTAAAGGAGTTATTGAGCAAAGACTTTAATCATTTACTCAGTACAATTCATGATAGCATCTTGTATTCGATGCAGAGGAGATTGCACATAGGACAGTTAGTGCAGTATCCTTTCATATCCATATGCTAGAGATTACTGAACACCAACCATGAGGCATTTTTTCATCCTACGGTAGTCTTTCTGTCTTCCTGCAACTGTCAGACAAGCAGCTTATCATCTCCGCTTGGTAGGTGAGCCATCAGTACCTGCAGATTGATTGTTTTTCGATCTCATTATAACTGATTTTACTGCGTCATTATTGATGGGTGATACATTGACGCCATCAACCGTGAGTGGTTTTCGGGTAATACCATCCACTGTCATTGAATTATTTAGAAAAATGTTCCATTCATGGAATCGTTTCTCTTTGGACATCCGTAATCAGATTTATACTTTTGTTGCAACAGTAAGAGGCTCCGGGTTTCGATTTTTTAGAATTCCCTTCGCTATCGATCCCTATCTCCTCCATTTATGTCGACACCTGAAAATTTCTCGCTTCAGAGCAACTACCATAGCACCAAAATTCTGGGATTTTTTTTATATGTGAACAGTAACTGTTCTTTAACGATTAGAATTCAACAATACTCAGATTTGACCAATTTATTTGTAAGTGAACTTTATTTGGAACCAATCTTATGAAGCTTTATTAGAACTTCTAACAAAGTTTCTGCATCACCCTGAACGAGGCATCAAATTGGATCAGGTCCGACGTTCATATATCTCTCAGAAATTTTCACTAACACCCAAGCTAACAGAAATAACAATAAAATATCATATAGGTCCCTTCAATGTCGAGTTAATGAGATGAACGAGCTTTTCAATGTACGGGTCTCTCGGTCTTATAATATTCCAGAAAAAAATCGCTCAACTGGCATATATCGAACAATGGCATCTAGCTGATATGCTACTTAGCTCTTTGAAGCTGCTTATATTACACCACTTTCTCATTCAAGCCAACATTAGGTAGCGTAATAAAATTATTTGCCTAATGCTTCTGCCGAAGATATCTGGACGAGAACGAGAGATAATCTTCTTTCTTCGGAAATCTCAACAACCAAAAATAGCACTATTTTTCCAAAAATGTGAGTAGCTTGAAAGTCAATTGTTGACGATTATATATTCTTTCCTCTTCCTTACCCCCCTCTCTCTCTCTCTCTCTCTCTGTGTCTCTTTCTCTTTATCTCTCTCCATCTCTCTGTCTCTCTTTCTCTTTATCTCTTTATCTCTTTGTCTCTCTCCTAAATCTCCACTTTACCTCTGTGTAGATCTTTCCTTAACACAATGGCCAAGGTTTTTATCCTAAATTGATGCCACCTATAATCTGCAATATATCAATCTAATGCCTCTATTTTCTTCCAATGTTATAGGGCGTATGGCAGCAAATAACATAATTTCCGATTTGCGTAAAATATACAATTCTGATACAAACGAAAAAAGAAAAGATTAATGAAGAAACAGTCAAACAAATAATAAGCGCCTAAATAAATGCTTTGAATATGTGTATACTATCCACTACTATGTACTTATCTTAACATCGTACTTATAATAACAAGTGCTAAGGGAAAAACTAATACCATATACATACCTAATTACTTACATATAATAAATATATGAATCGAAATGAAAATAAAAACAAAAGAAATAAGAAAGCTTTTATACGCCAACTTTTTGGTTTTGTAATACTATATTATGAACTTTGATTAAAATTATTGTATTATTGCAACAACTACGATAATAAGAACAAATACAACGTAACTTCTACCTATACAATATATGTTAACAGAAAATATAGCCATAAAAAGTAATGACTTTTTTCAAAAAGAAAAATACACGTGCTACATTATTATTGTCTGTGTCTCTTTAAGTATCTGGTTACCACTGAAAATAATTACAAAACACACACGCCTCAATTTACCTATATGTATATGTATCTCTCGCTATGTTTTCGATTTCACACATATTCTCTCTCTCTCTCTCCCTCGGTCTCACAACTATTTGTATCTCTGTAAGGAAAATGAAAAAGAACCAATACTAACTTTGTGAAATTTTTTTAATAACCAAATTTATTATAAATTTATAAATGATAATACATATACATACATACATACCTAAATACTCTATTATATACAAATACATACACATACCTAAAACTATATACATATATAGAAAATGTATGGTAAAACTCATTACTCATCACTTGTTTTCGAATACACACTGTGCAATGCAATATTATATATTATATAATAATATATAATATATAATATATATATAAATATTTATATATGTATATATATATATGTATATATATACATATATATATATACATATATATATATACATATATATATATATATATATATATATATATATATATATATATGTATATATATGTATGTATAATGTAATACAATAAAATATGAATATGAAAAAATACAAATAATGAAAACAAAAAAACAAACGCTTTCTATTGTTATTTTAATTTTAACTTCTATTTTTGATTTTAATTTTTTTATCATTTACAAGCAAAGCTGTATTTTGAAAACGCAAAATATACCAACCAAAAAATAAAATTTGAATAACAAGATGAAAAGCGAAAAAATACATATATGACTGCAAAGCGCTGTAAATATACATATAGTACTTATGTATTTACATATGTATAGGTACATAATTATATTGTGTATTATAGATTAATTTTGAAATAATCAAAAATAATAACTACAACAAACACATACATAACAAATGAATAAATAATTAAAAAAATACCACATGTCTGTTTTCTTATAAATACTACAATACCGGGATTACATCACCAACTGAAACCCCTTGTCTTAATACAATACCATTGATAGTTCAGTACACAACCTCACAATAAAACAAAAATATGATGATATGGACTTTATGTCGATGAATCCAAATACGTAGTCGGAAATCCCACCCTGGACTCAGATTTATCGATCCAAAATCCATAGATTGTGACTAATATGGTTTGCTGTACATCCTACTTTTTTCGTTGTGGCGTTATAAGCGATTACACTAAGTTAGGTTAGGTTATTAAATTGTTGTGGCGTGATATGACAATGGGCTTTCTTGACGCGAATATTTGTATTCCGATCCCTCGCTGAACTATATATATTCATTTATACATTTCAGGAGATTACCTATTGCAATCTCTGAAAGCAGGGCTTGGTGCTCTACAGATGTCAAGCGTATGATGGCCCAAATCCATTTTACCAGCGTGTGGTCTTATGAGACAGTGGCTCGTGACCACTTCTACAACGGTTGATCTGGCTTTCTTCTAGTTTGAGTTTACATGTGGCAATTGGGACTCTTAATAATCTATTTTCCTTGCAGGACACTGCTTTTGTGCCCTCTCTCCCGAGCTCAGCTGCAGTTTTCCTTCACACTGCTGTGTCCGGGTACCCAGCACAACAGTATGTTAAATTGGTCTGTCATATCGTTAAGAGATCTACGGCAGTCAATGGCTGTCTTCGGCTTAAAAGGAGACGAGTATAAACGTGGATTTTATGGTAGCCTGGCTTTCAATCAAAATACAAATGTCTTTGTAAGAGATATTGTTCTGCTTGGTCCGAGCTAATGCTGTCTACAGTGATCAGGCAGACTAAGCTTAATGTCCAGATTAAATAGTTCCGAATTAACACATCCGCCCACCTTGCCATCCAGCTTGGAGCCATCTGTAGAAAAGTGGCTGTACTTCGGCAAAACATATCTTTCTTCTAGATGCTTCTGCCAGGGAAGGAGGTTTGGAACTTTTTAATAAATGAGTATTCTGGTTTGACATAAAAAAATAAATAAATATGTGGCACTTAAAGCCCCAAAGGTCTCATTGGCCGAGCTTCTCTTCCATTACTGTTGTGCGTCTTAAATTTGGACAGTATTAGAATGGACCTACTTATTTTAGCCGGTTCCGAACGGCAGAACACTTGTGACATCACTTTTTCTGAGCTTTGTCACAGAGTTCTTTTTAGAAGCTTTTTCATGGCAAGTTGTTACTGTCGGAAGAATTGCCAATTGCTTGCCGACAGGTGGGTACCGTTCGAAAGAAAAATCTTTTCGATATTAAATTTGTTATGCATCAGCCGGGTATTGAACCACGACCTACAGATCAGAAGGCGAACACACTAACCACTGAGCTACGGCACCCATGGTTTGACATAGTTATGATTTATTTCGTTACAAAAGTAATTTCAGATCCTAGTTTTCCCAGAGGCTCTTAGCGAGCATTGGTGTAGGGCAATTAGTGTTAAGGCTGAACTGGTCGCCATTTGTTTACCTAGTAAATCAATTGGGGCAAAATGTAGCATCACTTCAAGTGCCAACGTATGTTAGGTGTTTTCTTAAGTGCCTCTCTAACGAGAGTGCTTGCCGCTCTTTGTATCCTTTCATGCAGTTTGAGGTGTGAAGATATGATTCACCAAAATCATACGCCGTTCCTATCCCTAAGAGGTTTTTGAAAACTATACAAAATATTCTTCTTTCAGTTTACATAATAGTAGTTGCTGGATCCACCTCCAGAGTCTTATGATCACTTTTTAACGGGCGTAAATTTGGCATGGGGTAGATTAAAATTTTAGCCATTGAAGTGCATGTCGCGCATATTTTACTATCGTTAGCTCAATTTCTGAAGCTTTATAACATCCATCATTCATTTATTGTCGTCGAAAAAATAACGCGAATATATTTTAAGTTTTTTTTCTCACTTTTTCGTCAATGTTATTTTGTACAAGCGATTTGTTCCTGTTTGACTGCTATATAAATGGCTAGCGAAAGTTACCTCGAAGGGAGACAATTTACCCCGACCTGGGGCAAGAAGAAAGTCGATTGAAGAGAGACTAACGATGTTCTCCAAGATCTAGTGAATTCCATAATTCGTCGCTAGCTACTCAGACTGCAGCAAATTGTTACTTACCAGAAACAGCCATCTCTTTAGAAAACTCTATCAATTTTTTTTTGTTTTTCAAAACTTAAAGCTTTGTGCTGCATGCGTGCTGTTTATCATAGAGGAATCACTTTTTTCCGAAGAAATTTTATTAAATTTCCAAACAATCTTAAACAATATTCTTCAAAATCGCTGCAAATTTGTACAATATATGGAGAAAAACGTATAAAATTAGTACAAATTCCAGAAAATAATGATTGCTTTCAAAAGGCAACCGATCAGCTAATCAACCAGTACATACATTACCACATTTAATGAAGATTGTTTTTAAAAATTACATTTTAACATTATTTAGCAAATTACAAATTGTATGATTTCTTGTAATCAATTAACACCGTTTTGTAAACATAATTAATGGCATCTTTCCTAGTTTGAGAGTAATATTTTCGATAAAGCGCAAATCTTCATATTTGAATTTTGTGTCAAAACGATAATTTCGTATTAATTTAGCTAGGACCACCTTCAATGAATTATATGCGTACTTTTCACCTAGAAATCATTACATTAATAAGTACAATACATTGTATACATTAGAGAGCTGTCAAAGATTTAAACCATTTTCGGTTTTAAAACAATAATTTAGAATTTATATTATATAAATTCAATTACGATTTGACTGACTAGGTGACTGAATTATAAAATTATTTATGCAAAATTAAAATCACAATCATACTACATAGATTTGGAAATTCATAAATCATACAGAGCTTGTGAACTGAATTGATTCAAATCGCTATGAATACTGATATCTATTTCAATGAATCAACATTTTATGAATGGTACAATTCTTTTACAGCACTCATACCTGAGAGAGTTTCTATCAATATTTTAATACTAACCTATACAGGAACGTATACCTTTCGTAAATGGTATAAATGAATACGGATGCCTTTTCTCCACATTCTCTGGTAGAAAATTATCCGGATTGAATAAATGTGCTTCCGTACCCCATATGTTCTCATCACGATGCATGTGAAAAAGATCGATTACGACTTGTACACCTTCTGGCAAAACAGTACCATCGGATAGTTTCACATCGCCACTTGTCCGCCTGCCAATAAGTGGCACTATTGTCATAATACGCATTGTCTCATTAATGACCATCTCAAGATAGGTCATTTTGTGAATTTCCTCATTCGTTACCTCAGATGTCTCTGAAGTTGGGATAATTGATTTGATCTCTTCAAACGCACGTTCTTGATATTCTGGATGCATCGCAAGCATTATCAGCGTAAATGTAATAGACAAAGCTGAAGTTTCAAAAGCCTACGATATGATGATATTTAAATGATGTTGTGCTGAATTCGTATTATAATATAATTTATTTACTCCAAAAATGATGACATTTGATTCTGTCACCACATCATTCCATGTAAATTGGCCATTATTTAAGAGTTCTAATGCAAGATGTGAGAATATATTTCGGCTGTTGTCGATTGTGTCATTTTTGTGCATTTTCTTTGTAATAATCTTGAAAAGAAATACATAAATATTCATAGATACTCGTATACAGTGCGCGCACTTCGTTTAGAGTAAAAATTTCTGAAGTGGCCCCCTCAATTTTCACTAAGTACTGAATATAGCAATAATATTTTTAGCTTGAGTATCCACAAATATATCATTAAAATATTTCGCTAATACCCGCTGTTGTTATATTATTTATTGCTAATTTAATATTTATGAACCTTATTTTTGTAATAATTATTGCGACCAAACTTTTCAAACGATTTTTACGAAACTGTAGGTAAAAAAAAGTACTTTTTAAGTGATTATAAAACCAAACTTAAAAAAAAATTTAAATTTGCAAAATTTTTTAAAATCTTGTTTTTTTAATTTCTCGTTGGAATTTTTATCGCATTTAAGTTTCAAAATATGCCTTACAATATTGGTTGATAATGTACTCAAAAAAACTTTTGAGCAACCATATCACTCTTTAGATATTCAAATTTTTGTACTTATGCCACGATTTTCTGGCGTCTTATTTTAAAAAAAATCTCCTTACAGTCGGCTGGGGCCGACCAAATTATACCCTGCATATGTAGAGATATATATAAAAAGTTTGCTCGTATATCCATCCTTTTCTCCACTACTTGGTATAGGACCTACATTAAGAAGCAGGCGTACCTCACCAATTTTGGAGGATCAATTTTTGCCTATAATACTAAACTACATAGGTTGCAATGGGTTGACCTAGGCGTATTAATTAGTAAGTTATGGGTGTTTTAATGTTTGAGATAAATCCGAGACTTTATACGGAAGATATATAAAAAGTGGGCGTGACGTATCTCTTTCTGGTATATCTAATTAATTTTTCAATATCAATCCACACCTTAAATTTGGTTGTCCTACGCTAAATGGTTTGTAAGTTATGGAGCTTAAAAGTTTTAGTTTAATTCCCTCGACTTTGTATGGGAGACCTATGAAGGAGTGGGAGTGGCACACTGATTTTCTGCCAGATTATTTCGATATTAATCTAAGTGTCAATTATGGTTATTCTAGACGGAAGATTGCCGAAGTTACAGCTGTTTCAATTTAAAATTTGTATGGGGGCTACGATAAACAGTGGGCGTGGCGCTCCCATTTTCTGTGAGCCTAGTTGCTCGTACAATACTAATCCACACCTTAAATCTCGTTGTCCTACGCTAAATGGTTTGTAAGTTATGGAGCTTAAAAGTTTTAGTTTAATTCCCTTGACTTTGTATGGGAGACTCATGAAGGAGTGGGCGTGGCACACTGAATTTCTGCCAGATTTTTGCCGACTATGATATTAATTTAAGTGTCAATTATGGTTATTCTAGACAGAAGATTGCCGAAGTTACAGCTGTTTCAATTTAAAATTTGTATGGGGGCTACAATAAGCAGTGGGCGTGGTGCGCCCATTTTGTGTGAGTCTAGTTGCTCCTACAATACTAATCCATACCTTAAATCTCGTTGTCCTACGCTAAATGGTTTGTAAGTTATGGAGCTTAAAATTTTAGTTTAATTCCCTTGACTTTGTATGGGAGACTCATGAACGAGTGGGCGTGGCACTTTGATTTTCTGCCAGATTTTTGCCGACTACGATATTAATTTAAGTGTCAATTATGGTTATTCTAGACGGCAGATTGCCGAAGTTACAGCTGTTTCAATTTAAAATTTGTATGGGGGCTACGATAAACAGTAGGCGTGGTTCGCCCATTTTCTGTGAGCCTAGTTGCTCGTACAATACTAATCCACACCTTAAATCTCGTTATTCTACGCTGAATAGTTTGCAAGTTATAACCGGTAACATTTTTTTAATTTCCGCAACTTTGTATGGGAGACCCAAAAAGGAGTGGGCGTGGCACACTGATTTTCTGCCATATTATTTCTTACTGCCATGTTAATCTAAGTGTCAATTATGGTTATTCTGGACAGAAGATTGTAGAAGTTACAGCTGTTTCAATTTAAAAGAAGTACAGACACTTTGTATGAGAGCTACGCTAAAAAGTAGGCGTGGCTCAACCACTTTTGGCGAGATTATATAGTAGTATAATATAACTCTATGTGCAAAATATTGTTGTCCCAAGTGGTATATTATGTGAGTTATAGCAAGTTAAAGATTTTGAAAATTTCGAGGTTAGTCGCTTTGAATGCTTGGTGTGGGCGTGGTTATTGACCGATCATGCCCAATATCAATCCCCTCCGTACCCTTGGATCATAGGTTACTTGTGCCAAATTTCATCGAAATAGCTCAATATTTACTCAAGTTATCGTGCGAACCAGCCAGGTGACAGACAGACGGACGGACGGACGGACGGACGGACATCGTTTAATCGAAAATTTAATCGACGCTGATCACGAATATATATCCATGTCTATATCTCCGGAGATTCCTTCAAGTGGACACAAACATCTGACCGAAATGAATATACCATGCATATTGCATTATGCAGGGTATAAAAAGAAGGACGAAATAGAGGGAGGAGTAATCGTCGTTAGTTTGGATTTTGTGGTGAATTATTCCATCTACGTGCAAAACGCAATCCATTCCCATCACTGGAATAATAATCAGGCAACATGGCCCCCGTACGTAATTTATTATCGCGATAACAGACAAATAAAAAACCTTAATTTCGTGGTAATATCCGATAAAAACTGCCATGATGCAAGCAAAATTAAATGACCAAATTTAAATATAACAAAAATTTACTAATTTTCTGATGGAGCTGCGTCGCAATATAAAAACAAGTTCAACTTTATAAATTTGGCACTCCATGAGAAAGATTTCTATATAAAAGCGGAAAGAATTATTTCGCAACTTTAGGAGCTTGCAATGGAATAGGTGGAACAGTAAAAAGACACGCGTACTTTACAGCTACTTTACATTGAGTCAATACTAACAGAACTTTACAAATGGGTGCAAAACTTTTTCAAAATATCTATTTTGAATTTTGCACGGCTGATGAACATAAAATGCATGACCGACAACAGAAAAGAGGTTTTAAGAGGAAAATATACCGTTAATACTATGACCAACACTCAGTCCTGACTTAAATCCCATTGGGCATACTGGCTAAAAATGTTTATAAAAATTTACGTCAATTTACCAGTGTAAATTCCAAAAACTTTCCGAAAGTATGCTTAATCGGGTTTTCGATTTAATTAAATGTAATGGATACAAAAGCTGCGTTAGCGTACTTTACTAGTAAAATTTCTCTATCAACACGACTCAAGGGCGGAAGAAAAATCTTCTCTAAAAATGAGAATAAAGTGAAAAAGTACGCCAATGGAAAATTTGTAAGATTTGCTAGTAATTTCCAAACTCCTTCAGTTCTGACACTTGCCAGTAAGAACAGCTGTTTTTTCTATGTTACGAATTCTTACTAGTAGAAATATTACTAGTAAAAATTTGCAAGAATTATCACAGAGAGGAAATCATTTTCTCTCTCAATTTCCCCTCTTTTACTGGTTTTTGTCGTACGCGAACACATTTTCAGTAAGAAATAGTAAAATTTGTAATAATTTGTAAAAACTATTACGTACGCGCTTCATAGAACTTTTTGTGGTTCTTTGCATTTTTAGTGTTAGAAATTTCCAAAAGCAAAAAAACACGTTCGATTAAACGAAATGTGCGCACTGTATGTTACTTGTTCACATATGTATAACCAATGGGAACTTTAGGAAATTAAAAAGTTAATCTTGCTTGATAACACAACTTACATTAGTTACAAATTGTTGCATTTTATGTACCTCTTCGATGAGTTTTGTTTTTATCCCGAACTTTAAGCAGAGTTTTAATTTTAAACGCAACCATGGAAGAAATATGCTTTCTGTTTCAAATTCCAGCACTCTATATAGGTAGGTAAGTACGTCCCAACCTCGATTTATATTTTAAATATACAAAACAAATTAATCAAAATTACTTGCCTTTGAAATATATGCATCAAATTTTTATTTTCTGACTCTTCTCCAAGAGACCATTTCAAACCCATTGTCGTCTCTTCAAATATAAGTGAGTATAAAATTGATTATAATTAACGATGCTGAACATTTAAGAATGACTCACTTGTTGCAAAAGCCAATGAATTCTCCATAAGTATTGGCATTACATCGATTTCATCATCTGGCTTCAATCTGTCAAAAATTGTCATTAAATCATTAGTTCCGTCATTAAAAATTCGTATGAAACTGTGCAAATTTCCAGAACTAAATGCTGGATTTAATAGTTTTCGATGTCTCCGCCATTCGGGATCTAAATGTACAATGGTTAGTCTTAAGTATACATACATATGTAACAACACTACGAACTGACTGTCCAAACTAAATAATCCGCCACCTAAAGTGATGTTAATAACATCATAAATGACGGCTTTATTAACGCAATTTGTAGATGTCAATACATCACGACATGTTTGTGGATCACTTGTTACAAAGACTGGCAATGGCCCGAGCCAGGCAAGAAAGTTGGCTCCATACTTTTTAATGTATTTCCCAAAGGCAACTAAAATGGCTACAATATGTGTATGTAATAGTAATGAATGATATATGCATTATTGTCACCCAATATTCATTCTGCATATGTAATACCTTCTCTATTTAAAAATTCATGTGCTGCACCAATCAGTGGATACCCTAACGAGCCTGGCAACTTAAAAGCAAGCACATAATATTTTCGACGAGACCACAAAGTCCAAATGAACAAATATATCGCTGCTCCAACAAGCACTTTTAAAATGAAATACATCATGGATAAAGTTCTACCGCGATTATGTTTCATTTATTCATATTTTGCTGCTTTTATATGAAATTACATATTCTTGCAAATATATAGTAGTTATGGTATATTCTATTCTCGTTTGGTATTTACATAAAATTAGTCGCACTAGTTATGTTAATTTAATAAGATATATCTACATCTACACCTAAATGTTTTTAATTTAATCTAAAGTTAATACATTTCCTAGTCAACACAAAAATAATAATAATTGGAGACGGATTAACCTTCGGGCCTTTAAGAAGCTGAAATCCTCTCACAGACTGTAGCATTCACTGTGAATGTTGACCAGTTATATGTAGTTTATACCAAAATTCATGAGTATATTTCAAAATTGTAAAATTAAACAAAAATACCATAAAAAATCTCCTTACAGTCGGCTGGGGCCGACCAAATACATATGCAGGGTATGTAGAGTTATACATAAAAAGTTTGCTCGTATATCCATCCTTTTCTTCCACTACTTTGTATAGGACCTACAATAAGAAGCAGGCGTACCTCACCAATTTTGGAGGATCAATTTCTGCCTATAATACTAAACTACATAGGTTGCAATGGGTTGACCTAGGCGTATTATTAGTAAGTTATGGGTGTTTTAATGTTTAATATAAATCCGAGACTTTATATGGAAGCTATATAAAAAGTGGGAGTGACGTATCTCTTTCTGGTATATCTAATTAATATTTCAATATCAATCCACACCTTAAATTTGGTTGTCCTACGCTAAATGGTTTGTAAGTTATGGAGCTTAAAAGTTTTAGTTTAATTCCCTCGACTTTGTATGGGAGACCTATGAAGGAGTGGGCGTGGCACACTGATTTTCTGCCAGATTTTTGCCGACTACGATATTAATTTAAGTGTCAATTATGGTTATTCTAGACAGAAGATTGCCGAAGTTACAGCTGTTTCAATTTAAAATTTGTATGGGGGCTACGATAAACAGTGGGCGTGGTGCGCCCATTTTCTGTGAGCCTAGTTGCTCGTACAATACTAATCCACACCTTAAATCTCGTTATTCCACGCTGAATAGTTTGCAAGTTATAACCGGTAACATTTTTTTTAATTTCCGCAACTTTGTATGGGAGACCCAAAAACCAGTGGGCGTGGCACACTGATTTTCTGCCATATTATTTCCGACTAACATGTTAATCTCAGTGTCAATTATGGTTATTCTGGACAGAAGATTTTAGAAGTTACAGCTGTTTCAATTTAAAAGAAGTACATACACTTTGTATGAGAGCTACGCTAAAAAGTAGGCGTGGCTCAACCACTTTTGGCGATGTTATATAGTAGTATAATATAAGTCTATGTCCCAAATATTGTTGTCCCAAGTCGTATATTATGTGAGTTATAGCAAGTTAAAGATTTTGAAAATTTCGAGGTTAGTCGCTTTCAATGCTTGGTGTGGGCGTGGTTATTGACCGATCATGCCCAATATCAATCCCCTCCGTACTCTTGGATCATAGATTACTTATGCCAAATTTCATCGAAATAGCTCAATATTTACTCAAGTTATCGTGCGAACCAGCCAGGTGACAGACAGGCGGACGGACGGACGGACGGACGGACGGACGGACATCGTTAAATCGAAAATTTAATCGACGCTGATCACGAATATATATCTATGTCTATATCTCCGGAGATTCCTTCAAGTGGACACAAACATCTGACCGAAATGAATATACCATGCATATTGCATTATGCAGGGTATAAAAATAGCTTAATATCTATATTTAGAGACGGCGTTGACATAAGGTAATGAGGTGAGAACCCCCTTTCAAGGTCTTCAAAAATGGAACCGAGCAAGATGTGAGAGTGTTTGCTAGCCGTTATGACGCAGAAATATTGGAGCTAAAATGTGCTGGAAAGAACGTGTCATT